>VXAZ01008543.1:2135902-2146228 GCA_013399875.1 Gymnorhina tibicen | reverse complement strand
AAAAGGCCAGCCGAGTACCACTGGACCTTTTGAGGCCGCGGGCAGGGGCCCTTTTTACGGCCACGGACAGCGGTCTCACCGGATCCACAGCGAGACCTTCTCCAGCTCATTGTTGCGTCTGCAAGAGGGGGAAAACCCCAACAGAGTCTTTGTATTCCATCCTCCCCACCTCCCTTCTTCCCGGCGATATATGCGATATATGGAATAGAAGGACTTTGTTATATGGGAATAGGGGTCCCCTGGTTTCACTGAACTCTCGGTCCCTGGGAGAACCCTCCCTTTAACTCCCTCCCTAGNCCCCCCCCGGTATTGCTACCGGCTAGGAAAAGGCACCGGGTCTGTGCACAGTGCAAGATAGTAAACTGGCACTCATTACATGTGGCTTTTTCTCCCCGTGCAGTGTCAGTTCATGTCGTGGTAAAGCAGCCTAGTTAAAACGCAGAGTTTGCTTACGCTGATGGCTGTTCTCGTGGTGACTTCCCAAGACGGTGGCCAATCCTTCTGTTGTCTCTCTCGACTCTCACACTGAGTCAGGATGGAAATGCAGGAGCGCGAAGTACTGGAAATGGAGAAAGCTCCGAAGACGACTCCCAACTCCTGCCACAACCCCAACCACAACCCCAACCACAATCCCAACCCCTACCCCTCTGGACCGACTCCAGCCGCTCCGCAGTTGTGTATTGCACACTTAGCTCTCTCTTGGGCGCTGAGGGCAAGAAGTTGCTGGGAAAAGTGTCAGCTTCTCAGGGAAGGGCAGGGAAACTCCGCGCCGCTGAAAACCGTGTAGCTGGGGCTGTATTTACTGTCCCTACGGAAGCTCAGGCGCATGAGAGAGGTGATGCAGCCGCCATGGAGGTGAAACTCTGTGCCGACACCATTTCGGGGCTCTGGGGGTGCCCTTGCTGAGCAGCCCGGGGAGGTGGTGGCGGGCCCCCCCGGATCGCTGGGCTGTCGCGGGATAGCTGCAGGTCCCGCAGCAGCCGCCCGTTCCGCAGCCCTACTTTGTAGCCGGTCTAATAATAGTCAGCAGTATCTGGAAGCGGGGTTTGGAATGACAAACGGGTGCCCATAATTACGGCAACAACCGGATGGCATAGATGAGTTCATGTTCATTAGCTCTGACCGCTTAATTGCTATTAATCTTTCATAATCATCTAAAAAGTGAGCCAGGCGTGATTACATGTTTCTCTCGGTTATAAGCCGAATCAGTGTTTACTCTCAGGACATTAAACTCTCCGTAATTAGAAGGAAGTTTTGTCGAAGAACAATTTTCTCACCCTTTTATGTCCCTGAAAGCAACTTTCTAGCGAAAACGTTGCTATAAAAAGAAGTCCAGAGAAACGAAGGACTTTACTTCTCCGGTCATCTTTCTATGTGTATTCCCACGTCCTGTTGTGTTTCCTCTTTCAATAAACGCAGTGAAAATTTCTCTCATGTCAGGACCTTTCAAATAAGGCCGTGAAAGAAAGGAACACCTAAAGCGCGGGGTTTCGGAGCTTTCTGAGGTCGATTGCATCAAAGCAAACCACGGTGCAGCCGCAGGGACTCCCATTGAGGTCTTCAGCCCTGCTGAGACCTCTGCTCCAGCGAGAGCCCCTCGGTGTACCAAAAAACTCTTTGGGCGGGTTTATGACCAACAACTTCAATTCTATAATGAGCTGCTTGGTGAAGGGTGTAGAAAACAACATTGCCTTGCATGGCAGGATATTATGCACAGGAATAAATGATCTCATGAGCAAAGGTCGGTTCTCTGAGAGTACCCACCCAGTTTACAAGGGGCAGGATGCGTTCCGCACCCCCGGTCCCGGGGGCCGTGCGGGACTCCGTGCGAAGGCCCTGAGCAGCCCTTTGCCCAGGGAGAACAGTTCCCATCGAGGCTCAGCTCCATGTCGGGCAGGGCAGGAGGACCTGCCGTGCTGGCCGGGCCTCTCTGCCTGCGATCCCGTCCTTGTCTTCTCTGGGCAGCGCTTCCGAGGGTGGCCAGCGCCCCGCGGAGTCGCGTCGCATTTTCCATCGACACATTGCAAGGGAATCTGCAGAATACATGAGCTAGAAAGCACCGCTGCAGGCGTGCTTGTGCCTCCCCGGAAGAAAAGGTTGTGGGTTTTATTATTTTTTTGAAATTATTTTTTACAATCCTGAAATTATCTCATTTAGTTAAGTGCATTTACCATGATTTAATACAGTTAGGATTCCACTCAGACTTTTAGCACAGGATTTTAGTATCTGCCTAGTATCCGTCTCTTGCAGGAAACCCCCCGATTTTTTATCTCCTCCCTCACCAGAATTTGCCGATGGTAATTGTGTCTATAGGAAGCTGCTTCTCATGTTAGTGTTTACTGTAGGAAAAAATTCTTGTCCAGGACAAACAGAGAACGCAAACAAAACCACTCGATTTATAGGTTTCCCAAATCTTACCCCGTGTCCACTGCGTTCCGTTGTTGCCTTTTAACTTGTATGGACTTTTAATAGCTAAACAGAACAGAAGAACTTTCATTTTCCCCTATGCCTTTGAAAAAACAGCCAATTATGATAACGAAAAGATTTAACAGCAACACGTGGAGAATTGTTAAACCATTTCCCCCTCCAGATCTATGCCACAGCTTCTCATGTCTTAAGTTACTTCAACCTTAAGTAATCCGTTTCGAGTCGGAGGAAGTTTTCTCGGGGCTCCCCGCGTGGCCTCGGTGCAGCGGCCACGGGCGGCTGAGCACTGCGGGCGTTGAACTTGAGCTCTCGGGTCACGGGCTGGTGCTGGCCTCTCTCTGACTGCCACCTCTGCTCAGAAGCAGCGCGGGAACCTCGGGACCCTGACCTTGGACCAGCTCGGCAGCTTGCCGCAGTTGCAACCTAAACTGAACCATCGGCCGAGTCCCTTTGCGACCGGACGTGGGCTTTATCGTTTGAATTAAACCCCGTCTGTGTGCAAAGGCAGCCTCAGAAGACACCATGTAACTATGAAGCTCGCGTAGCGTCCCGTGGATTTCTGCCTGGGCAGGGCTGGGAGGGACGGTGTGCAGGGCCCGAGGGACTCGGGGACAAGCTGTGCTCGTGTCCTTCACTCGCGCGTGACATTTCACAGACAATATGGACTGAACATGCCCCAAGACTGGTCCTATGCTTATATGGCGGCCTGAGGCGGAGGGGAGAGTCGGGGCTGAGCAGGAGCGTGCTGCCTGCTCAGACACGCAGGACAGCCGCTGCGCGGACGAGGAGCTGCCCTGCCAGGCGGCCTCCGGCTGGCGGGGGCGGGCGGGCACGGCCGGCGGGCAGGGCGGGCAGTGCCAGCGGGCAGGGCTGGACGACAGGGTGGCAGCACCTGGGGGCAAGACAGGTGAGCAAGGAAGGCACGACCCGTGGGCAGGGACGACGGGCAGGTCGGGCAGATCAGGTAGCGCCTGCGGGCAGGGCCGGCGGGTACGACAGGCAGAACAGGCAGGGCTGGAAGGCAGAGCCGGCAGAGCAGTGNCCGCCGGGACCGGCCCCCCGCGTCCCCGCACCGCCCCCGACCACCGCACCGCCGCCTTCTCCCACCCCGCGGGCCGCGTCCCGGAGACCCTGCGCTAACGCGGCTGTCTCCGCCAGCGCTACGCGCCGCCCTGGGGCCCAACTGGCAGCCTGCCCCGCTGCAGGGTAGGAAGCAGATATTCCCGCCCGTCTTCCTAAGAACGCTCTGACTGGTGAAAAGCTGCCCGAAATGTTTGTGTCATTTAATACGAACTTCATTTCAATTCAGCTATGTGACCCCTTTTTCCCGGGTAAGATTTAATAAATGAGTACTGAAATATTCTTTGATGCCTCCAGCAATAACTTTCAAGGTAAAAATCTGGCCAAAGGCCTAAGCAGCTATTTAAACTTACAGGAACAACTGAGTAAACAGAGTTTAACAAAAGCTCACATATTTCGGCAGTTTCTCAGCGGTCTCTGTAACTTCCTCTCTCTTTTCCCACTAATGTCGCTTCAACGTCCTTGGTTATTCAGGCTTAGCTGTTGGTTTTGAACAACTACAAACATATTCAGAAAGATCTTGTAGACTGTGCTATTCTTTTTGGAAAAAAAACCAACTAAAAAAACCCCATCGCAACACCACAAAAGAAAAGCAACAGTTAAAAAAAATAGCTAAACAAAACAACAACCCCAAAATATAACCCCTCCCCCGACAACACAAGCACACAAACAACAACCCAAGAGAGAAATATCAGTGCAGTAAATGCCTCTAGTTTTCTGTGGATATAAACAACAGACAACTAGTTCCTTAGGGGGCTGACAGTTTGGGGTGAACTGATTAACTGCATTGCAGGGAACGTTTTTGTAACCTCACCTCTACCTAGTGGAAGATTAACTTCTTGTATAACATTTTATAATCCTTGCATATGAATCTAGCTGTATTTTAAGATACTCTGTACATAACCTAAGGTATTAGTATTATTTAAAAGGTGCAAAATATAACCCTAGTAAAGATCACTCATAGCCGCACTTGAGTGTAACTTATTTTTCTCACATTGGGGCTTTTCACATAGTCTTTTCCATCCGCTCCAAATAACATAAAACCCGTTCTCTCCTTTTTAGTGGTGCAGTAACATTTTTTGAGTCTAAAGTTGTGCCGGTTCTGGTGGTGTGCACATACGATTGCCTCCGAGATGTGGTATCTCGGCTGCGGTTTTCGAGAGAGCAGGGGGAAAGATGCTCGCCGCGTTACAGCATGTAAGAAAACAGACGAGGGCGCCAAACGACAGCAATAAACCCGGCCGCAGGCTTCCGCTCCGCCTCCGCCCCGCCGGGACCGGCGGCCGGGCCGCCGCCTGCTGCGGAGCCAGGCACGGCAGGGAGTGAGGGCTGCGGGACCGCGGCGGGGCTGCGTCCCTCGGGCGGGGCGGGGCAGTGCCAGCTGCCGCCGGCGGAGCGTCTGCTCGGCCGCGCTCCGCGAGGGCACCCCGGGGACACGCTTCGTCCCTCCGGGACCGCGCCCGAAGCCTCAGCTCCCGGCCCGGCCGGGGACCCCGTGGGGTGTTGTCTGTGACCCAGTGGCCTGCGCACCGCTCCTCTCCACTCCGCATCGGCCCGCTCCTCCGCCGTGCCCGCGGGCAAGGAAAAGTTGACATTTACTCTTGTCTGGTTTGGGGGCTGTAAAACGCAGGACACCACACTGCAGTCTAAATTCACATTTCAAAGGGCTGACATAAAACTCTCATTAACAGAAGGCTGGATTTTGCAAACAACGCCTAGAATGTTTCTTAAATATCTGGTGGAATGTTTAGGGAGACTTTAACACGTTATTGAAAAAAAATCTGACAAGTATCCCATTTTCGAACTATGAATCATGCGCAAGAGCACAGGAGATGCTTGTGACCAAGATTAGCAGGAACAGCTCTCCTCACGAAAAAAAAAAAAAGAAATCAAACCCGCGTTTAATCACAGGAAACATTCGGGTGTTTCTCCGGGAGATGAAACTCGTATTCCCAGGGTCTAAACACTAGATGATGTGTGTGAAAAAAAATCGCGGCGAGAAAAAAGGTTGGGCAGCTATCGAAGCGCACTCCAGAGATGCTAACGACAAAGGATTTATCTTCGTTTAAATGGTTGCCATCAGCGTCATTATTAC
This sequence comes from Gymnorhina tibicen, assembly GCA_013399875.1. NCBI lineage: Eukaryota > Metazoa > Chordata > Aves > Passeriformes > Artamidae > Gymnorhina > Gymnorhina tibicen. Next base: position 2,140,626 of record VXAZ01008543.1, on the reverse strand, counting down.
TAGCAAAGTTACCGCTGAAGGGAGACTTTCCGACTGTCACGTCTGCCGAGCGCGGCAGCCCGTGTCTCCTGCAGCGCGGCGACGCTTCGCCCCGCGGCACCCGGCAAAGAGCGGAGGGATGAGCTAACTAAGCCACAGGNGCCGTGCCCGCGGGCAAGGAAAAGTTGACATTTACTCTTGTCTGGTTTGGGGGCTGTAAAACGCAGGACACCACACTGCAGTCTAAATTCACATTTCAAAGGGCTGACATAAAACTCTCATTAACAGAAGGCTGGATTTTGCAAACAACGCCTAGAATGTTTCTTAAATATCTGGTGGAATGTTTAGGGAGACTTTAACACGTTATTGAAAAAAAATCTGACAAGTATCCCATTTTCGAACTATGAATCATGCGCAAGAGCACAAGAACATAGGAGATGCTTGTGACCAAGATTAGCAGGAACAGTTCTCCTCACGAAAAAAAAAAAAAAGAAATCAAACCCGCGTTTAATCACAGGAAACATTCGGGTGTTTCTCCGGGAGATGAAACTCGTATTCCCAGGGTCTAAACACTAGATGATGTGTGTGAAAAAAAATCGCGGCGAGAAAAAAGGTTGGGCAGCTATCGAAGCGCACTCCAGAGATGCTAACGACAAAGGATTTATCTTCGTTTAAATGGTTGCCATCAGCGTCATTATTACTAGCAAAGTTACCGCTGAAGGGAGACTTTCCGACTGTCACGTCTGCCGAGCGCGGCAGCCCGTGTCTCCTGCAGCGCGGCGACGCTTCGCCCCGCGGCACCCGGCAAAGAGCGGAGGGATGAGCTAACTAAGCCACAGGTAACTTTGGAGAGAGGGTGTTAAGGTGATGTTTCTGATAGGTCGGAGCCTGCGGGCAATAACCCCCATCCATCATTTAATTCTATGATTATTCTTTAATTTTCAAATGCTTAGGTTTTATTGGTGGTGGGGAGGAAAGAAGCAGAGGGCTGGAGTGAAACCTGCCGGGAGAATGAAATGGACGCCCGCGGAGTGTTTTAAATCACGAATGCATTTAATGTTCTCCAGTTATTTCCTTCCCCTCTCATACTGTACAACAGTCAGTATTTTCCCAGAGGGAAGAAAAATCCCGGGCTAGTTTCGTCGATAAGCAGGATTATAGAAAGTAAAAATGAGATCATGTTTAAGGACGCAACGAAGAGAAAGATAATAGAGTTGTAATATACTAGATTATAACAAATATTTTAATCTCCAGGTGACTACCGTAGGTACACTTGAATCCATACAGCAGACTTATGAAGTCTGGGCATAAGGTCCGCGCGTGTGAGGGGGTGCGTGGGGGTGTCAGTGTAAATTCCTAAATAAAAGTACTGATGTGGTCTGGAAATGGGAGAGAAAAGTAAAGAGGTATCTGCGGCAGGAGGTTCTCTATCCTTTGGTCCTCTTCCAGTATTTCCTTGCCTTATGATCTAAAATTCGCCTCAGAAATAATAATAAAGAAAAGCATTATCTAATATTTAGCATGTAGTTCTGTCCGAGGACAAATGAGAAAGAAGCTGCATCATTAGGACCTAAAAGGCAACAAAACAAAAATCAGAGCATAATGATGCACCTAAATGAAGGGGGAAATGTTGCACAGCTCATTTTATTAATCAGACTGTCAATTCCACCCCAGAGGCCAAACCCCAGAGCAATTCAAGCAGGATCTGATCAAGCTAAGGACAGAAGCTTTACTCCTCACTTCTTGTCTTTCTTTCTTTCTTTCCACCTGGATATATTTGTCTGCTCTGAAGCCGCCTTCATTATCCACTGACAGGAGCTTGTATTTATTTGCTTATAAACCTGTTACAATAAATGATTATTCGAACAGCGTCATTCGTACCTTAATGACGAGCACCACTTTTTGATGAATGACATTTCGGGCTAGAAAGGATGTATGGGTCATTTTGACCAGTCATTCCCTCGCTTTGGCATCCCACAATTTTTACACCTCCCTCAAAAACAGATAATAATATTTAGACACACTTGCCGGGCTGAATGTGAATTAGCCCCTGCTGCAGCTCATCATTAGTACAGGACCAGCCCTGCAACTTTGACATTTTTTATAAAGCTGAGATGATGGAAAGAATAAGAAAAGAGATGATCCTGATGGAGAGAGGGCTGCACAGCCCTACAGCTGGCAAAAGGCTCTCGAATTTGTCAGACTCAGCTGGAAATGCGGTGTTGGAGGCCCTTGAAAATTCTCCGCACAGTGGTCGCCTCAGCCCGAGACTGACTGCCGCCTCCCTGCACAGCGCTATAGGGGACATCTCCGCCAAAGGCAAATTTGAAATAGACACTTTATTCAATCTCCAGCATCCGAGCAGTGAAAGCACTGTCTCCTCCGAAATCCCGCCGTCGGAAAGCAGGAAGAAAATCAGCCTTTATTCCGAAGTTGCTCAAGAGGCAGATATGAACAGTGATGTGGAGGTGGGCTGCTCCGCGCTCCGCTCCCCGGCCAACCTGACTTCCTCCCAGCTGAAGGAAAACAGTAACAAAGGTAACTCTTCCTTTATCATCTTCGTCTAAGCCCCGCACTTTGCCAACCGGCTTTAAAAACCAAAGGAAACCCACCGCCACCGCCAAAGTTGCTCGCCTCTGCATCGGCGCTCTCTCTTCTGCGAAGACAGAGCTCCAGGCTGTAAAATATTATTGCAATTACTACGCTACCCCAATAGCCGAGATACACTGTCCGGGCAGCTCCTGTGCCTGTGCCTTCGTGTGTGTGTGTGCATGCCCAAGTCCATTGATATGTAGATATATATCCAGAATATATGTGGGCACAAATATCCACCCACCTATATTTAGGCACAGCTTTCTCCGTGTATTTCCCCGCGCTCTTGGAGCTCTCGGCGTCTCTTGAGCTGTATATGAGTGTATATACATAGATTAAATTAGAGAGAGAGAGAGTGAGGGGGGAATGCGAGGAAACTGCCCGCATTTGACTGTGTGTGTCCTTCTCTGTGTATATGCAACGTGCTGTCTGTGTCCACCTCGGGGTAATTTGGCATTGTTCACTTTTCCTTTGCTTGTAAGAGAGGGTTTGAAACAGCCTCGTCTCCTTCCCCGTTCTGTGCGGGGCACGGTGATGGACGGTGGTTGTTATTATTGCTGGAGGTTATTGGGAGGTGGAGGCCGATGAACGGTGGATTTCCTAGGGGCCACAGTGCATGCCTTTTTTGTCAAATGTGCCAGAGAAAGGAAGGGATGCTCGACGTAACCCTGGAGAACAAAAAAAAAAAAAAAAAAAAAAAAAAAAGGCTTTTACGGCTGCTTTTATTTTGTACGTCTCAAACGAAAATAAAGAACGGCAGTCGAAGGGGAACAGGCTAGCGCCGAGCCGGGCCCCGAGCCACGGCCCGCGCCCTCGCCCGCTCTCCCCTGAGCTTGGCTGCCCTGCAGTCTCCAAGCCCGCCCTATCTGAAAATAAAGCGGTTACGAAGGATTAAAAAACCCCAACTCAAACAACCAAACAAACAGTAACCAACAAACAACCTCCAAATCCAAATTTATCGATTCTGTTAGCAGCAGGGATTTGTAAGAATGACAGCTGGCCTTGAGCACGGGTGTAGCGGGCCCGGTCCGGCCTGGCTGGGAAGACTGGGGGGCCACCGAGTCGCCGGCTCTCACCACCGTGCCCTCGCCCCGCAGGCTACGCGGAGAGCAGCCCGACGCCCAGCGCCCCCGCCGCCACCGCCGCCCCCGCCGCCGGCATCGGCAGCCTGCACAGCGGCGGCGCGCTGGGCGGCTCGGCAGCGGGGGCCGACCAGGTGCGCCGGTACCGCACCGCCTTCACCCGAGAGCAGATCGCCCGCCTGGAGAAGGAATTCTACCGCGAGAACTACGTGTCCCGGCCGCGGCGCTGTGAGCTGGCCGCCGCCCTCAATCTCCCCGAAACCACCATCAAGGTACGCCGCGTTCCGCGCGCCACTGAGCCGCGGCTACCCCGCGCAGCCCCGCGGTGCTCGGGTCCCCCGGGCCGCGGCCGGCTGGGCTCTGCGGTTGAAGGACTCGCGGGGTCCACAGCTATGAGCACCACTCGTGCTCGTTTGCTTTTCTGCAACACTTTTCATTTGCTTTTTAAAGTTGTTGTTACTACTGTTATTTTTATTTTCCTCGTCAGTTTTTATCGCGTTAGCCTATTTCCTAAAGTGAAGAGGGGAGAGAATAAACGTAGGGGGAGTGAGCGTCAGTACCCTGAAGACACAGTCCTGCGTGGGGAGGAGGGGACGATTCGAAGGGAAGACGTTTATTCGGATCGAAGGGGTCCCCCTCGAGTAGAGGGAGGGTCCCGCCCGCTCCCCTCGGGCAAGGTCAGGGGAGATTGCTCCGGGCGGGAGAGGGGTCGCCTACAAGCGTTGGCAATAGGTGTCGGTGGGTACCCGCTGGTGTCCGCGGCGGAACGGGTGCGGCGGGGCGCCGAGTGGAGCGTAGCTGAGGCCGCGCTGTGCTTGTCTCCCCACAGGTGTGGTTCCAGAACCGGCGGATGAAGGACAAGCGGCAGCGCCTGGCCATGTCCTGGCCCCACCCGGCCGACCCCAGCTTCTACACGTACATGATGACCCACGCGGCGGCCACGGGCAGTCTGCCCTACCCTTTCCACTCCCACGTCCCGCTCCACTACTACCCGCACGTCGGGGTCACGGCTGCCGCCGCTGCCGCCGCTGCCTCGGGGGCCGCCGCCGCCCCCTTCGCCACCTCCATCCG
>VXAZ01008543.1:2097917-2130417 GCA_013399875.1 Gymnorhina tibicen | reverse complement strand
GAATGAATAAATACTTCATAACTGCTGGTAGAACAGACTGGATCCTGTAATGAAGAAAAGATTTATGTCACGTTCTTCCAGCCCAAATAGCAGCAGCCTCTGTTTGTCTCAGCCCAGTGCTTCTATTTAAATGTTACTTTCATATATTATGTGGCATTAATTTAACTATAGCTCATTAAGGCAGAATGAAATGGTTAAATTAACTTATCAACCCATAATGATGATGAATGAGGTATTAATTCAGATACAAGCTGGGCAATTTGCAAGTTTACGCATTCTGATGGTTCTCAAATAACATTTTGAATAGCGGGTCAGCGCCTCAATCAATTACATAAGCATGTAAAGTCGGTCTCTCGGAAAAAAATCCTTTTTCATGCATATGCATTAAAACATGTTCGCAATTATCCTCGGAAATTGCCTTCATTGGATTAAGCAGCGGTCTTGGACGCTGGTTCTGGTCTTCCCTGTGCCTTTATTAAAGCTGGGAGCAGCTCTGGCTGCAGCAGCCGAGGCGGGGTGTTTGTTTAAACAATGTTTACCAAAGAAAGGCGAAAGCGCTGCACTGTGGTGCGGGGGTGTGCATGCGTGGTTGTGCGTGTATATGCGCGTGTTTTAACAACAATAGGCAAAACTCACCTGGAAACGCTTCCCTGAATTCTCCAGCAAATTCATCTCTCTCCAAAAGAGCCAGCAAGTCGCTTAGAGGGAGCACTTAATGTTTCCGAGGACGCAATTAATTACTGTCCTCAAAGAGAGACTCCTGATAAGTGTTTTTTTACTTGGACTCCGCTTAGGGCTCTTGACTCATTATCCATGAGTGGTCTTTGTAGGAGGAATATTAGATGCGCAGGGCTGACACTCGGCTTTTACATGCTGCGTTGTATAGCAGACGCAGTGGCAGGGGGAAGTACTAATTACCTTAAGGCTAGCTAATAACGCAGTTTTCCAACATTATCTCTAACGGGTTGAAGTTAGTAATCATCAAGAAGAGGGGCACACATGGATTTCGACAGGTCCGTGCTAATGGAAGAGGAGCTCACAGATCAGTGCGAGGATGATGATGACCGAGCCAGTGTTTCAGGAGGACCCGAAATAGCGGCTTCACGCCTGACGGAGCCATTGGGCCGGGGAGCAGCCCTAGCCTTCCCGGGCACACAGGGAATTTTAGACTTGTCGGATACGTTTCAAAACGTTACGGCCCTGTCCGCCGCCTGCCTCTCTACCAGCAAGGCCTCGGCGGAACAACATTGCGAATGCAGGGTTCACCCTTAAAAATACCCCGCCCGAGGCTGGCCCTGTGCCGTCGTGCCCTGGCAGTGGTCTGGGGTCCCGGGTAGCGGATGCCAGCCCAGAGGGGAGTCCCGGGAGGCGGGGACACAGGACGGATACAGCTTCTGACTCCCTGCCTTGGACGTGGAGCTCAAGGGTGAATAGAAAGGGGTCTTCTCGCTCCGTCATCTGGGGAAGCCATCTCGTGTTAATTAATCCCCACCAAATGACAAAACCAGATACGACTCTCCTTTTCCATGACAAGAAAGTATATATATTTAATGATTTGGGTTGATTTCCGTATGAGACAGGGCAGGAAACTGCATCTCCCCTTTATGTGCTGCCTCGCCCCCCTCCCAGACAGGACTGCTTCCTTCCCGGCTCTCTTTCTTCTCTGGCACCGGCTCCACTGCTCCCGGTGACCAAACCGAGCGCTGCGGCTCGGCGAGGGGAAACACCAAAGCCCAGGTGAGCGCCGCGCACGTCCTCAGCCCCACTAGCCCTGGAACACGACCGTCGGGAACGGGACAGGATCCGCAGTTCTGCCCCTGTCCCGCCGACCGGAGAGGGAAGCAAGCAGGAGCAGGGAGCGCTGCAGGATGTACCGCGACTACAGCCGGCTCCCCACGCTCGGGGGCAGGGGGAACGTGACGGGGAGAAACTTTGCAAAGCCTCGATCTGAGCGGAGAGACGGGTGAGATGGACCCCGGTAGTCCCGGGGGGAGCAGCGGCTCGGCCTCAGGACCTCGACGCTCCCTGCTGGGGACCCGCCGGGGGAGCCCGACCGGAGCAGGGCAGAGGCTTGGGCCGAGCAGAACCCTCCGGGAAGGGGTAGCTAGCGGCAAGAGAGGACGTGGGGAGCCCCGGGGAGGCGGCGGCAGCCGGGAGTGGTGTCCCGCGCCGGTCCCGGCTGGGACTGGGTTCTCTTCGCAGTCGCGCAGAGCAGCCTTGCGCGGCTCCTCGGACTCGCCGGGCGATTGTCAACGGCAGCGCCCTTCCCGGATGGAAGCGCGGAGGACCGGCAGCTTGGCACGCTCTGGGTGTGTGAGTGTCCCTGCCCCGCTGGGCTAGTGCGGGTGTCCACTCCGTCCCGCTTCGAGGAGGCCCCTTGCGCTGCGGCTCTCCGGCACAACACTCAATTATAAGGGCTGTGATTACAACGATATATCTCCACGGTGCTCCGCATGCTCGGGTGTCAAGGGTAGTGTTTTAGAGAGGGTGCGAGGGGCAGCAATTCATAAGGCAAACTGACAGTTCTTTGATGTGAAAATGATGCCCGTTTTTTTAGTCCAGGATGCACAACCAAAGAAAGATTACACTGTTTAAAAAGAGAAATTTAAACCCAGATGATAATAGTAACGAGCCAAGGAGACGCAGTAGGGAAGTCAATATTACAAGTAGTAAAGCAATCTCTGAAGGCCTTGTGTGGCCTGTTGGGCCTGAGAGAATGAAGCTGAATTCCTGGTAGATCATTAATCATGGATGATCTTTTCAGCTAAAGATTCGTCCTCGCACAGGTTCTCATGAGCGTCGGCCTCTTGTCCCAGGGCCTTCTGGTGCCGTCCCAGGCAAGGCCTCGTGCACCTGTGGAGGCAAGAGAGGCTCGAGTCTCCCACTCCCACTTTCTGCTTTCACCAAGAAGGACTCTCATGACAGGGGAGAAAACAACCCAACATCATCTTAGTTGTTTTCTTTATAAAATCATGTGAGGGACAGATCCTGGTTTGAAGTACTTTTTAAAAAAAATAATCAATCAATCAATCAATCAATCAGTCAACCAATCTCCCTCCTCCCTTCCGGGGTGTAACACAGCAGGCATTACTGCCCGCCCCTGCCCTCCCTGCCGTGCGCTGCCGCAGTGTGCAGGCCCGGGGTGCCAAAAGCCGCAGCTGCCTCCCTCCCGTGTCCCGTGGGAGCGCTCCTGCCCAGCCCCTCCGCGGGCAGCCTGTGCGCCCTGCCCGCGCCGGGATGGACTTCCTTCCAAGCGCACCAGCTGGTTCAAAGCCTTTCTTTTCTAACCAGTGGCAAGAGATTATTAACACATTATTAAAACTCGATTCAGAGCACCTTAATGAGACTTTTAGTTATTAGCGACGGGAGACAATTTCAGAGGAGTGATCAGTTAAGCCGTGTCTATAGTTTCCAGACTATGCAAATGAGGCTTTTACGTTCAACTTCTCGTGGCGTTATTCTTCAGCGTGAGGTGGTCGTCAGGACCAGTGCAGTTTTGTAGGAGAAAACAAGCGAGCTGATTCTAAGCATAAAATCTTGTCGGGGTATTTGCTATAGAGCAAAGACATCTCTACGGTGCTTGTGGTGTGTTTCTGAGAGGGGTAAAACTCCCCACTGCCACACCAGACGGCAGGACTCCTCCACACACAACTTTTGCAGCCTATTGCACTTGTTAGGAAAACAAAGCTTTCCCTTTCCCAAACTTCCATTCCTTTGCTAGTCCGGACTCAAAATTGCCTTTCTCAGCCAGTATCGAGAAACCTCCACACAGCAGTAATCAGGCAAAGGGAAAAACACATCCTCAAGGTAACTAAGAAAGGCTCTGAAAAACTTCAGAGTAGAGAAACACAAACAAATACATTTTCCAGTGCAGATTTATTATGGCTTCTGTCTGTTTCGCTGAGTGCGAGTCAATCAAAAGGGGAAATACCGGTTCCCTTTGACAGCGAGCGAGTCTTAAAAATTACGGATCGAATCCAAGTTCCAGGAGTATTGAAAAAACACTCAGAAACCCGATCCCGAACCTTTTGGGTACCTCTTCGTGACCACAGCTTCATCCCCTTCGGGAGCTGCCTGCTTTCGAAGAGCCGGGGAGCACCAGAGGGGACCCGTGGGGCCCGGACAGGGCGGTGGCTGAGCCGGGCGGGGACTGTCACCGACCCCGGCTCCGCCGCGGCCCCGGGGAGCACCCAGGCTGCTCCTCCAAGCCCCGGACTCTCCTAAGCCCCCGTTATCAGCACTTGCCCTGGTTAACAGCCAGTGACTTTGCTGGCCCGAGCCTCTTGAAATTCGTTTTTCCAGGTCAGGTCTATTTAGGACCCAACGTCGTCCCTCCCTCATTTTAGTTAATTTAAAACACCAGGAAGACGTTATTTGTTGTCGAACTAAATAGACCATATCACCTCTAGTTAAATTTGTAAATTACATTATGCTGCTGCTCTGGCTTTGTTTTCATAATTTTTAAAAATCTGAACAAATCAATTATATTAGCCATATGGCTTGATCACATCAGCTAATTTCATTTTTGTACAGTAATTGTTGTTTAAACACTGACAACTTATTAGTTAAGGTGTTTAGGAAAGATCTCTCCAGTCCTGTCTTGTTTAAAAGATGATTGAAATGACAATGAATACTTCAAGTAAAGTCATTAAACCATTCCTCCCAGTATTTTTCATTTTCTATGTATTTAAAGAGTTCACAGCAGCAGTAGTTGGGCTGCAGCCTGATTTATACTTCTGGAATGGAGGCCATGAGACCATCAGGCTTTCAATTCCACTTTGTAATGATTCCCTTAAAAGGAGTAAGTTTTTGGTATGCAGCAGGTAAGAAGTAATTTTTCTTAGTTATTTTAAAGGTGTATAGTATTGAGAATGTACAAGTGGTTCCACACTGGCATTTGCACGCTGCAAATAAAAAGCTTCACCCCTCAGTGATCTTAATATTTTGTCCATTAAATATACTTGCTCATTTAAATGGGAGTGTATTTAACTGCTAGACAGATGGTCTACAGTGCGCACAATTATAAAGCAAGGGTCTGTGTACGTTGCCATATTTTGGGCTCCAGATTTCCTGCTTCCCTATACATTTTTGCAAGCAGTTTATTTTTCCATACAAAATAGTAACACAGGTGGAGAAGCAGTCTGGAACTCATTTCTGCTATCAGAGATCCAGAGCACAGCCCTTCGGGCAAGCTTCTTAATTTTCTGACAAGGATTTTAACTACTTTGTACTTCAGATTTTCAGAACATTTAAAAAACAATTCTGTAATGCTCTTTAGAACACCAGGATTCTAAATATTTGATAGAAATTTCTGATAATATTTACTGTACTGAGAAAATACTGAAAAAACTTCTTGGCCTCACATCAGCAAAGCTGAAGCAGTAACCAGGCAGTGAGTAGCATATTACAAACAAAAGGAAAATGTCACAAGAAAATGTAGAAAATTAGGAAATACCAAAATGGGGGTTTGCATTACAAACTGACTACATTCGCTGTGGGCCTGTCTCACCACAGCACAGTGGAAGCTGGTGTTCACTCACTGATCAGTAATTAAGCCCGTGCATTTATCTGACCTAGGGAGGGCTCTCAGCATCATTTCTCATGCAAGATTCTGACTCTGGGTTAAATAAAGATTTGTTAGTTTTCTGACCAGGCTGTTTAGGTTCCTCTCACTCCCATTTCTGCTACCTCACAAATATTAACAAATTAACTCTCAGAATGGTTCTATAAAGTGAGGATTAACCCCGTTTCATAACTGTGATCCCAAAGATCAGACACACACAGAATCTGCATTTGCTTTGTATGTCCCGTGGAGGACACCAAGCTGATAGTTTTAGTGTAGTTAGCAATATTATTTGCTCATTACTTTGCAACACAAAATTTTGAATGTGATTTGAAAATCATAAAATGGAAAATACTTTTAGTAAGCAATTATGAAAAGCCAGATTTCAATGTTGTGCTTATCGTTGTATGGCAGTTCTGTACCAAGGTAGAGGTTCGATTATATTAATCAAGTCAACATTTATCTGTTCTAGGATACCATTCCCTGCTGTCAGCAAAGCATTTCCAGCATAATTTAAATTCTCCTGTAAATGGCTGGCATTTTACCAAGATCAGACTTTCCCTATGCAGACCTAAGTCACTTTCAGAGGAACTCATATCTGCCCTGGATGATTTCAGCCATACATTCAGCAACAGAAATTAGGATTTTATCCTCCATGACTGCATTATAGTGCAGTCACAGCTGGCAGAGCAAGGAGAGAGAAGGCTGCGTAAATCACACTAAAACTGCAAGTTCTCAGGTTCTGAATGCTCAGCTTTTCAGTCATAACTTCCTTTTAAACAGGTCTTTGCATCCAGTTTTCTGGATTAAATCAGTAAATAGTCAGTCCTTTCCGTGGAAATCTCCCACCATGGTCCATCAGAACCTGGAGCCACGCTGGGCGGACCCGTTAGGTAGCAAGCAGAGGGCAGTGGCATAGATACTGCCATCAGGGGCTGGCGTACCTTCTATGATTCAGTATCAGGAAGAGAATATCAAAATTCAATTGTCAGATCTAGAAGTGAATCTGTCGTAAAGGACACAGATCCCTCTCTAGTTATTTCCACCAACTCTGACCCTTTTTGTTCTTGTTAGATCTTTCTCATCCCCCTCCCTTGGTGCAATTGCAGACTGTCACACTTACTGCTGATTAACAAAGCTTAGACCTTTCAGTTGTCCCAAATAATCTTTGTGGACCTGAACTTTACTGAGTTGCCTATGACCCATTATCTAAACACATACATGGAAATACACATATATCGGGAATTTGCATGAAATGAGTTTAAAAGGATGGGTGAGAGTGGAGGAGATAGTTTGGTTTGAAGGCAGCTGGTGTCTTTGAGAGAAAATATTGTAATTTTTTTCAAGGAGGAAGTGTCTGATTTTTTATTGTTCATCCTATCCCTGCTGATCTCTGTAGTCTGTTTCTCATGGCAGAGTCCTAAACCATTGAAAGGAGACTAATCCAGTCAGAAATGTGAATGAGAAGGGAAAAAGTAGGGCAAAGAATTCCTGACCTACATTTGCAGCCACTCAACTTCATAAACAGAAGTAACATTTTAGTAAGCTCAAAGTGAATAAAAGTTGTTTTTCAGATATGCAGTGAATCATTTCTAGTGCCTTATAAAGCATTATTTGGTTGACAATGTCTGTTAAAATACCTGCTTATGAAATGCAGCGTTACTTCATGAAATTTACCATTTTGCACCATGAAAAATAACCCCTTTTCTCTGAAAACAACAACAACACAGACTTAGCAGAAGAATCTTTAATGTCAAGAAATGAGCAAGATGTCAGTTTTATGCTGCATCAGAAAGACAGATATATGTATTTCACCATTTCTCCTATCCTATTTATGATTGTTGCAATCACAAATGATGTAGCTGAGGTCTAGTATCTACTTGGCCTGTATGTATTGCTGCATCTTGCTCCAAAGGTAACAGCACTTTGTCATACCAATTTCTCTTCCTTGGGTTTTTATCCAGTATTTAACTCTCTGTTTTTCAGGAGTACAGGAAAATGGCTCCATGGTCTGTAGCGCCTCCCTTTACAGAGCCTCAGTTGCTGTGCAAAGGCCAAACTACCTGACATTAACATGTATGACATGTTTAGCAATAAAAAGATGGGATCACAATTTTTTGTCTGTGCGTATTACAAATTAGATGGTCCAATTCAGATGATAAAACTGGACTGTGATGGTTTTTATTTTGGCCAGCGGCATGCCATACGCTGCAACATGTTGCAGCACCTTCTCATATTCTGTAAAAGCACTTTCTGTATCTTGCTTTGTAAAGAAGCATTATTTCCAACTCAAATAAAGATAACTTTTAGCTAATTTTCATTAACTTATTTCCAGTTCACATGTTAATTTACCAACTATTTTTTAGATTTGTGAAGAAAAAATATATTGCTGTGCAGACAGGTCTTTGTAATGAATTTGTAAACAAAAAAACAGATTTATTTTTTCAGATACATCTGTGAATTCTTGAATAATGGATGTCCTGCTTGAATACTTGATTACACATATAAGTTCTGCAGTTCACTTTTGGTCAGATCATGACTTTTTAGCAGCCAATTTTTAAAGAAAGTTGATTTCCATGTCTATCTGTCTCTATCTTCCTGTCCTCTATATCGTCTCCTAGCAGCTTTCTACTGACAGACCTCTGGACAATGTCCTGTTGGATTATCCCAGGCTGCTATTAGCAGATTTTCAGTAAAAACCCCTCCTGTCCTATAGGAGAAATAGTATATGAATACTCTCTTGCTCAGCTAAACTATTAGCCTATTGTCAAACTACTGAAGAATAAAACATTCCTTTTCTCTTGCAAAGCATTGTGCATATCTCAGCAGGGAGCTTTTCCACGTTACGATCCCTATATTTCATCGGAGTGCTAAATGCCTGAAACTGGTTATCGATAATGATCTTGTTTGAGTACTAAAATTTTTCAAGATTTCCCCCTCTATCTTTGATAAATATCACAATGTTTGTGTAGTCATTCTGGTCTCACATAAAAGCTATTGCACGTTTTGAGAAGGTTTCCCCAAGGATTTGAAATGTCATTTCTCTTTTCTAAAAGACCCTCTATAAGTTATCTCCTTTATGAAATTTTCAGTCTGGAAGGCAGATACTAGACCCAGGCAGTGAAAAAGTTTCTGTAAAATTTCTATTTCATTACTGAACTCATCAGAGAAAGTGTTTCTATCACAAGTTGAAAATAATGATCTATTAAAGCAAGAGAAGATAAATTCTTGAGTTCAGTTTGATAAATGTTCACCAGCTACCTGAGAGCAGCTGATTTTAAAACTAGGCAGGGATAATATTGCAGAAGAATGAAATTAACAAGAGTGGCCATATGTTGGGGAAGTAACACAGGTGGGATTTGACATGGGATCCTTCTGCACCAGTAAGGTGCATAACACCCTGTTTATTGAGCTGCTGAATGGTCTGCTGCCTTCACGTCTGACTCACACTGGGGATCCAAATCAAGCATGTTGTAGGCAAACACAATTTCTGAGATTCTAGAAATAAGTTTTATGAGTTGTATGACCCACTGCCTGACGGGGAGTGTTAGAGGAAGTACCTGTGGTAATGGCAACTGCACTCCTGAAGGAATCTGCAAGAAATGAACTACACAAGGCACTTAGTACTTTGGGTTTTTTTGGATTGCCTACTGCATTTGGTCTTGGACCCCATTATTTTTCTTGCATCCCTTGTAACATATTAACATCCTCATTGGTCACACTAGCCAGATAAACAAAACCATTGTTTTGGTTTTTGTTTTGTTTTGTTTTTCCTCCTGGATCTATTACAGCTGTCCTTCTACATGTAAAGAAACAAGGAAACAAATATTCACTGGAAAAGCAGGTGACTATTGCAGTTGACTGAGATAATACCCCAGTCCTAGCTACCCATTCTAGTAAAAGTATTTTGATCTATGCATGACTTGCCAGCAGTATCAGCACTTGACCTAAAAAAAGATCTGTCAGGGACAAAATAACCCAGGCCCATTAGCAAATCCTATAATTATAGCCCTTTACAGTCCCATTATAATTGCCCCTGAGTCAACATGTTCCAATGTATCCCTCACTGGACATTCAGAGTGACTCATTAGGGCTACGCAGCATGAATGAAAACACAAACAGCATTCTCACAACTCCTCACCCTCCTTAGAGTCAAGGCATGGAACAGTATCTGCTCTGCCCTGCCTGCAGCTCATACAGTCACTCTAAAGGCCTTTACACAAACTTGGCGTGTAGCTCTCATAGCTCAGTGCTGGGTGTGAATTACGTGACCCATCCAAAAAACTGGGTAAATACACCATCTATTGCTGGAGTTGATGTTACTCCAGGCTGAGCACTCGGCTTCTCTGGCTGTGCTGCCAACATCCAAACCTAATGAGTTTAAACCCAGCTCAAGACTGCCTCTATTTGATCGCATTTTAAACGTATCCTTGTCAGCTTTCAGATCTTACTTCGCGTTCCTCTGTTGGGTGAAGTATTCTGCAGTAGTTTTGATTGTTTCCCTTGGAGTTACTTTAAATAATGTAATTGAGTTGCATCTTGTCTGACAAACTAGATAGATAAATTCATTCATTTTCCTAAGGTATGAAGTTTCTATTAGTTTTTATTTATTTTTTGTCATCCTTGGTTCATGTTTTCAGCATGTATTTCAGTGTGGATGCTGAGCAGACCTACTAAGACTGGACTGTTTCCATAAAAGTGCTGAATTTATCAATGCTGTGAACAGAAATGAAATCAAGTCCCAGCTTTGCCTCATTTAACCCGAGACAGTGTAGGCAGGAGCATATCAATATGGAAGGAAATGCTTCAGTATAACCTAAGTCTCAGATGAAATGTGAGCTGAGGTTGTGGGTGGATAAACAAGGCTTTGGAACATAAGCTGGCTCTACTCTTTCTCTGAGTGGTAGCCTGGGTACCTGATCAGGACCGTTCATGGAAGGGAAGAAACTCATCTGAGTGTCAGATGGTAATAGCCCGACAGTCATTTAAACCCCATGTTTCTACATGAGGTTGTGGATACATGTTGAGGTTTGTTGGATGGAGGAGCAAATGAATTTGATTAATTATTGGGAGTGTCTCTACCATAGAGTTGCAGTGTAGTAAGCTTCTGCGGAGAATATTTCTGCCTTTTCCCACTTCACGTGGTAGAGTAACCTCAGAGCACACCTGTACTCATTTCAGATGAACTAACCTAGATGGAAACTTCCTGCACGCCAGCCACCAATGGGCATCCAGCCCATGAGACTGAGCTGCAGCTTGCAGAAGTAGAAACCTGAAACCTGTACCATCCAGCTGTCAGGTACGGAGCATGGTTTGTTCACTCTACTTGCTAATGGGAGGTGTGACTCTTGCTGGTGGGCAGGCAGGAGAAGATGCTTTTGGGATTATTTAAAGCTGTTGTCTTCTGTTTTGCTCTCTGTTTGAAAACACTTGCTCTGTTTATTTAAGTGCAGTATTTTTCTTAGGAAACTAGGGGGAAATATTATGATATTGTCAGCATAACGTGTACATGAGCCTCCATCTTCTTGGAAAAGAAACTTCGATATTCTTCCAGTTAATTCATCCAACTTAAGGCTCAAAGTAAGTTTGAAACAGTCTCAAAATCAAGACAGCTAAACCAATATTTAAATAATTAATGGAAAAAAAATTTTGTCAGTGGTACAAATTGTCAAATGTTGTGGGATCTACTACACATTTTTCATTAGTTGGCGTTTTTCAGCTGAATGCTAATAGTTGCCATCTTGCCAGAAAGCCGTCTGTGGCACTGGCAGGTGAGAGGCCATGTAAGGCAATGTAAGAGCATGGAAATATTTCTCAGTCATCTTTCACATAGCTTTAACAATCAGAAGGAGAAGTTTCATTATTTAAACAGAGCTTTAATATAAACTTTGTATTAAACATTGCTTAAATAATATTTTTTTTCTTCTGACTGTTAAACCAACATTAAAGCAGGTTGGAAAGGAGTTTACAGTTTCTTCCACCAGGTTCTCCCACTGTTAGTGTACATTTATAACTTCTCCCTGTCTCTTTTGTGTATTAGAAACTTCTCCCATTTACTGTTTGGGTGACACTGAGTACCACAGCTGACAGTTCATGGAATTACCTGTACAGTAAATGAGAGAAATTAATGATCCCCAGAAGAGATATGCAGGGAAGCCATTATAGCTATCATAAAGCTCCAGTGCGTTTCTTGCTGGTGCCACACAGCTTGGTCACTCTTGCAAACACTGGAGTGTCCAGCTGGCACATCCTCTGTCCTGGGGCAAGCAGAAGGAATGGTTCAGTCAGAGCAGGTTTCAAAGACAGCAGTGTTGAGAAGAGTAGCACAAAACCTCCAGCACCTGACATGATCATAGAATCACACAATGGTTTGGGTTGGAAGGGACCTTGAAGATCATTGAGTTCCCTGCCTTGGGCAGGGACCTTCCACTAGACCAGGTTGGTCAGGGCCCCACCCAACCTGGCCTTGAACACTTCCAGGGACAGGGCAGCCACAGCTTCTTTGGGCAACCTGTTCCTGTGCCTCACCACCCTCTGAGTACAGAATTTCCTCCTAAAGTCTAACCTAAATCTCTCCTCTTTTAGTTTAAAGCCATTCCTCCTTGTCCTATCACTTATCTGCCTGTGTAAAACGCTGCTCTCCCTCTGTTTTATGAAGTCCACTTTAGGTACTGGAAGGACAAAACGAGGTGTTCCTAGAGCCTCTTCTTCTCCAGGGTGAAAAATCCCAGCTCTCCCAACCTCCTTGACAATGCTTTACAAAAAGTGCCCAAGGCCCGGGGGGCGTTGGGCAGGTGCTCTGTGGTGTTACAAACACATCGCGTTCCAACAAGAGGTTCTTTGTACCCCGAGATATAGATACACCAGGTGTAACTGAAATAATACTCTGTCCTCATTGGGGAGTGTCAAACATACATTTGGCTCCAGGCTAGCAGATGCTGCAAAATAATCTGGTTTACAGTTGCTGCAAGTGCCTTCATCTGGAATTTTTTTTTGTGTGTGTGGAAAGATGTCTCATAAGTAATGATTTATATATCCAGTAGTGTAGGACCTTTTATGAAAAGAAAGTAATTTCTCATTTATTTTGACCTAGGTATTACACGGTCTGCCTGGGATTTTATTGTTTAGGTTTGTCATTCTTTCTATTACATAAAGCTTAAACTGATTTTATTCCAGTATCAGACATTCTATTGTCACAAGGACATGATTATTTTATTTTGTTTTGTTTCCATTTGATAGGATACCTCTAGTCCCTTACTATTGTATGTGTACGTTTTGTTGTCATTTCATAATTTTATCTCTATAAAATCTGGATGTTAGAAAGGTCAAATTAAGTCCAGATGGTATTCCAGGATCCTGACTATAATTAGAATGTCCTAAAATTTATATTAAAATACAAACCACCATAAAAAGGGTGGGAAATTTACACATTTTCAGGAGTCACTGTTATTCAAATGAGAATTTGGGGAATGAGATAGCAATACTGCACTGAAAGGGACCATGTAACATTTTTTGTCTCTGTCCCTTCACTTTTCCCAAAGACAGGCTGGCCTTTTCCTTAGCTGATACTCCTAGAGGCCAAATCCAACTGCCTTGCCAGCTGAAGCAAGACCACAGGTCCCACACCTTGCCTGGGCAGGGTCTTGAAAAACCTAAAGGATATAGCCTGACATTTTGATTTTTTCTTGTTAGGCTGATTTTACCTTAATATTAAACTAATAATTTTCTCAGAATTTATGCATTAAACCCCCTTTCTTTCTTCCATTAGTAGCCCCTGAAGACCTTTTCGTGTTTGGCAGTATGGAAATAGCAGGTGCCTCGAATTCCCTGAAATTAGTTCATGTCTTCCTGGTTGAAAAGGAAGCATCAATTGTGTTGCTAAAAGACTGCCTGGGCTGTCTTTTGAGGTTTTGAACAATCACAGCTTTTGGGCTATTATCACTTCTTTCAGAAGAGTAACTCAGAGTATTCACCATTTGGAAAATACATTGTGTTTCATATAGTGTACCTACAGGACGAAAATAGAACAGGGAAGTCAAATCTAAGCAGAGTCCTTAAAGAACACAAAACATTACAGGGAAGTTAAGAACTCAGTTATTCTGTGAAGTGAGTATGAGAATCATCCTTCCTTTTGCTTTGTAAAGTCAGTAGCTCTTCCTCACATATGCAAATAATTTTCCACGCATATAATGTAATTGAGGAGTACTTTTTCTTATATTACTATCAAACTACACGTCTAAAAACATGAAGTCTCTATTTCTTCCCATTTCTCTTACGGAGAGCTTAAGTTATGAAATGCATTATTTTTTGCATTCTAATTACAGTATCACTCTTCTGAAGTCCCCTAAATGCAATAATTTCAGTGAAATAAGCAGAAATGGTAGGTTTTTTAAAACTTATTGTCTTCCTTTTATACAATTCTTCAGTCAGTGACACAAAACTAATTCTGGAAAATCAGAAATTCTTGCAGTAATGGTTGACAAGAGATAAATTGTATTATTATTATCCGAAAAATGGAAAAAACAGTGACCTGCCCTGGTGACTAGCCAAAGACAGAGATTTCACAGCAAAACCAGAAACAACTTTTGAATCCCAAGGGGGCTGTACTTTCTCCTACTGAACATCTTAAATCTTTTTCTGCCAAAAAATTATAGCAGGAAAAAAAGTAGGAGACAAGCTGTATGTACTGCTATGAAAATGTTCAGAACTTTTGTAATGTTGGAGTGCTTTGCAAAGTTCAACATTTGTGGAGTCTTGTTGGAGGTTTCATTTGCTCATGGCATGATCTGTTTCCATCAACTACCCAGAACACAAGAAAATGTAGCAAGGCAAAACTACGATTGAACATTAATATTTGTTAATTTTATTTCTCTCCCTAGAACTGAACATTAGTTTTTACTAATTTTATTTATCTCCCGTTTATGAGCACTTTCCCCCTCTCCTGTAAACTTTCTCTGTAGCAAGTGACTGAACCACCCAGCCCCTCAAGAGAGCCCTGTGGTCTTGTATCAGCAGAAGTAAATCATGAGAGAGGACACCTCTTGCTGAGGGCCTGAGCCGAAGCCTGATAAGATCAACAGGAATCTCAGTTACATATCCTCCTTTGCAGAATGCTCACTCAGGGGTTAAGGACAACTCAAAGCACCTAAATAAAGCTTTAACAGGTGTAAGCAAGGTACAGTCCTAGATGAGACCCTTGCTAAAGGAGGAAATTTCACTCCAAGGAGAATACTCCTGTAATATAATTCTTTCTAACTCAGGGGAAAAACCAAACCTGTTAGTGATTCCTAAAAATTTGCATTCATCCACCGGTAAAAATACAGTGAATTTGGAATGAGCCATCTGAAATTATTTTCGAGCCCACTTGGCAAGCAAAGTGTGTTTTCTTCCCAAGGCACTTTATTGAAGGAAACATTCACTGGCCTTTTATCCTTTAAAGTCTGGTATTTACAAGTGAAGCTGCTGGCTGTCTAATTGCAGCTCACAAAAACATCACACAGTCTCATCTAATCTCTCTCGGTTGTTGCTGTATTTAGTTTTCTGTGGGATAATTTACATATACCTGAACTGAATTCTAACTCAGGTTAGAGGGAAAAAAGAAGTGAAAAAGACTGAAAAAATCCCTAATATGATTTGCATGCGATTTTTTTTCTAAGCAAAAAGGAAAAGAAAACACTTCCCTGTGGAGATACAAGGATATCCATTCCTATATAGTCAACAAATCAGAGCTGGTGCCAGTGACATCTAAAACAAGTGATAACTTTCCTTCAGAATGGACACTTTGATGGATACTTTGAGTGGGAACAACTCCCAGTCACATCAAAACTATCCTACACGTGTTAAGGGCTTTAAGTCAGGATAGATGCTTTTTGCAGACCTGTGCGATGTTCTGACCTGTGTGAGGGTGTCACTCAGCTGGCCCCCCACAAGCTCTCCCTGGTTTCTGCCTTGCACCTTAGCAGCACCACATCTTGCTTTCTGTCTGGCTTTCTGTCTGGCTTCGGCCAGCAGGAAACCCAAACTTGGTTTATCCAGTGCTGAGAACCAAGGTTGTAAAAGAAAACTCACTGCTGGTAACAACTGTATAAAAAGCAAGAAACAGTCCTCAGTGGGTAAATGCAGGGATCAGTTCACCTCTTCACTGGCAGTAGGGAATCACTTCTATTCACCAAGGTCACCTCTTCAGCTCCATAAATGAAGAAAAGCCTTCTGGATTTGAATCTTCCTCTGTATAGAGTGAAGAAGATCACTGTCACTGTTAAAACATTCTTCTGTCCTTACAGTTCTTCTCAGTCTGGGGAAATAGACATGCTGGAAGAGGGAGATGGCATGGCAAGGAAAGGAAGGTGGTGGTATGCACAGGGAGTATGAACCCTATGGTGTTATCCTCTGGGGCAAATATTTCACCCCTTAAGAACATGTCTGTGTGTGGCAAAACTGGTGGGAAAGAGAATTTAAATTTTAAATTCCCCTAAGCAATCAAAAGACAGATGAACAGAAATAGCAAGTGGAATCAAGAATCTGGCTCCTGCTCCACTTTGCAATAAAAGACTTTATGGTGGAATCAACCAAGATGCAGAATCTTAGAGTAAGAATCTAACTCTGAGTGCTTTTTGCTTTCCGAGATTCAAATACCGCTCATTAGTATTAATAACCTTTTGAAAGTAGTTGATTTTCCCTGAGTATCTCTTTCACAACAGACAGTTTCATTTGCAGAGCCAACACATGTCAGTTATACATGAGGAATGCGTGTTAGAAACAGTATTTTACAAAACACGGTGTCATGTGCTTGCTTTTCCTTTCTGAACTTATGCTACCAGTTTGCTCCCTGGACGTCTGTGGTATTTCAAGACTTTCTAACTATGCATTAAAAATCTAGACAAGCCATGTGTCCTTTTGTCTTTCAGGTGCTGATTTTTTCCTGGTAATCTTCATCTCATTATTATTTACTCTCTTGTATTTCTTTAACAGTAAATTCTGATTTATTTGCTAACTGAAATTAGGTGATGTATGATTGTAAAGCATAATAAGTTGGGAGATTATATGTGCTACATGAAGAGTTATTATAGCACCTCTATTTCCTGTAAGTTCATCTTTGAGCATTATTGTTACTGTAATTAATACTTTTAGAGATTCTAGTTTATTTGCATTTACTACTGCCATAACGCAGCATATAAAAGCAAGCTTTCTATTATTTTTTCCAACACAGTTGTGGTACATTGATGCCTCCCTGTGATATCTATGAAAGTTACTGTTCAGTATTTTGTCAGTGTTCTATTTCACGATACTTCAACATCTACCTATCCTTGTTTTATTGGCCTTCAACTCTTTCCCCAGTAACATACCTCCTAATTCATTCACCCAAAGTTTCTGACTCACCAGCTACTTTAACTTCTTTTTTTTAAAGACTAAACCTGAGCTCTTAGAATGGTCTCTAGCTCTATATGTTGTTCAAGACCTTTTTCTGACAGTACTTGAAATGGAAGTACAAATGCTAAGTATGTAGACTCTTCCTGAAGTACTTCCTTGAGATAATAGCTTCCTTATAGAACACTGTGTTTCATAACTGCATTTTGAAATGATTTGGTAAACTTTCTCAGGAAATGCAGAAGGCCTAGTGCAGCTTTATTGCATAGGAGCTCAGTCTGTTGTCCATAATAGGAGTTTCGATTTATGGGCAAAAATGCTCTTAATGACACATATGATTTCAGCATAAACATTTGCTTTTGATTAAACTCTGTAACACATTGGTACACCCATGTAGAACTGACATTTGTCTTTATGAATCTCATGTAAAATGACACTTTGACTCATGCGTAAGGAATTTACAAGAAGAACATGACAAAACAATGTCCTTTTTGTGAATAGAGCCCATATTGTAGGCTTTTATTGCTTTACCAGTAATACATAATTAAATATGTCTACAAAGTCTGGCTTTGATCCTGGGGCTTTCTTCCCTGGGTTTAAGCTAGATACAGTTCCTGTATCCATGATACGACTACGTAGTAGGTAAGGTTTATGCCCAGCCTGTACTTTTAAAATCAACTCTCTTGTGAATTCATTGTTCTCTAAACATAATCCCAAAGAACAGTTTAAAGCTACAATGACATTAGGATTCCAAGTCAAAAGGTCTAAAAAGAGATTAAGAGTGGAACGTGATCACAGATGGACGGCACAGACAGCACACAGCAGTTCCCAGTTCCTAAAACACAGTGTGTCCCATGGAGCCCGTTCCTGCACAGCCAAGCTGAGATACCTGTCCAGAACCACCAAACCAGATTTGCTTCAGGGCTTTCTCCACTTACATCACAGCTGAAACTCATCCCCAGGGTAGCTGTGGAAAAGCTGAACCAGGGTAAAATAATTTCAAATTCTGTAGAAATAGAGTGGAGGTTTTATTAAAAATTTGTTAGTGAATCTTCATCCCTTTCATGTCACTGCTTTGCCGTAAAATTTTTAGACTAAAAAATTATTAATAGCTGACACTTATTTTTGTTCTAGCTTGTCCTGAGAAATCTTTGCTGAGAAATGATACGGGGCAAATAAGAAAAATTTTGATAGAAAGAAACTAAGTGTATTTTCCACAGTGAGATGTAGTTTGATTTTCAGAGGTGTTTAGCATCTGGAATCTCCTTCATAAAACTTCTGAAGGAAATACATATCTGTTTATTTTCTTGACATAATTTAGTTGCCAGTGCCTCTATTATATTTTGCTTCATAATATTTACTTTATAAGGCTAACTGATTATTACTATTTCATTCATATTTCTTGAGCAGTTAATGCCACTTAGAAAATTTTGAGGTATCTGCATATGGAACCTGATCCTCACACATACGCTGACTGGAGGTATTTTACAATATTTGGTCTGAATTCCCTGTTTTGCAAATATTTATAGTAGGACAGGCAAGAGAGCAACCAGAAGAAAGGATTCAAATGCTGCCAAGGAGAATTTGTGCTAGGAGTATTAGAAAATCTGAAAAATCCTGTCCCATAATTTCAAGGCTGCACTGTCTCACTTCTGACCTTAGAGACAGCCAGAGTGTGTATGGCAAGGTGGGAAATAGGAAAGGTGGTGGCAGCAAAACTGAATGAGAGAGACATTTGCATCACAACTGAGATGTCCCATCAATCTGAGACATTTCTGTATCACTGTAGAGTTGTTTTTCTCAGTTGGTCAGATGGATGGGAAGAACCAGAGGCTGGGAAATTCAGAAGTACCATCAGAGGCAAACTGGTGAGTGTTCACAGTCCGCTTTGTCTTCTGGGCAGAGTGTGACAGCTCCTAAGTAAGATCTCAGACTCCTCAGAGCAGTAGCCTTCTTGCAGAAAACCATTGCCAGCGTGGCCTCTTTGTACTGCAGGAAATTCAAGAGTGTTTGATGAAGTTAGTAAAACTTTCACTTGTTTTTATGCTCAGGGTTCAATGTTCAGTTTATATTCAGGGCTATTTTCTAATTTCCCCTGGTGAGACAACCCATGGCACCAGCTCTATTGGTCTATGGCAAAAGCTAGGGCTTAAAATGGTGCTGAAGGATAAGCTTGATGGCAGAAGAGGAAAAACAAATGAACAAGTGAAAATTCATTCATGACTCCAGGAAAACACCTGAATTTGTGCAATTACAGCCATCAAACTCTCTGCATATGAATTTTAATCTTCACTTTTGGTACTGTAAATAGTATTTTGTAGAGCTAGTGTTTCCCACACCTCTTAGAAGATCTCACTGTCCATTGTCCCTGATACTCAGACTTACACTGTCCACACCCAACCACCCTTTATCTGCCTTTGATCAGTGTTTGAAAACTTTAACATCAAAAATTACACTCTTGTACTACTGAAAAATACCTTGTTTTATCCAAAGTAGAAAAATAAACCCCAGTCTTAAAGCCTTTTGCCAGACAAACAAGACTAGCAGAGTTGTCCTTAAGTTAGGTATGTACTTTTTTCAAATTTGACCAATAAATATGCTTCTTATTTCACACATCCTGAGTGGCAATGTGCAAGGGCTTAGTAAATAATTTCTCTAGAGGTCTATCTGCAGTGAACACTACCCACCTTCATATGGCAGACCTGCTTGCTGCACTGCTGCTTTGAATTTTTAAAGGTGCTTTGAATAAACTTTCCCCTTTCACTGCAATTGCTTGTAGCAGTAACTGTGAGCCATGTGGATCCAGGCCACGGGACTGAGACCTGGGACACTTGAATTTCCAAGCTCCCAGTGTGTGTGCAAACAGTATGGGACAGGAAGGATGAGGGCATAGGAATGCCTGTGAAGAACTTTTTGTGTGAGTAGAAAAGATTGAATGTGATGCCAAAAAGATTGCCTTAAAAAAATCTGAAATCTTCATGTTTTCTCTCAAATGGTGTCCTGGTAACCTATTCAGATTATAATGCTCAGGTTTTGCCCTTTACTGTTTTCTTTGCCATCTATATCAGATCTTCCAGGTATAGTCAGAGCAACACATTATTGCATGTTGCAGCCTCCTGACTGCATTTCTATGCTTATTCTCTTTTCTCCTTCTTCCAAAAAGATTGCCTTTTTATTGGATTTGCAGCACTTTTAACTTTTTAAAATCCTCACAACAGGGATTACCTATTTATCACTGTTTTACTTGATGAACAAAATCCCTTATATTGCTGGTATAATGGAGAAACATCAACTTAAAATCTTTTGATGTTACAAGAGAAACAGTACAAGCCATGTGACCATTCTATTTTTAATAAATCCCCTTTACATAGTTTCTTAATTCTATAGGAAACTGCACTTGGGATTATTCCCTCTAATTCCCCAAGCAAGTAGATTGTTGCAACATCACCTTTTTTTTCAGTGTGTAGCTTCCTTTTCCAGTGTTTTACTTCGGTTTTACTTGGCCTGGATTCAAAACTGTTCTGATTTTAGCTTCTTTCTTTTAATCATTACAGTCCCTACTGTATTGATAAACTGGTCAACTCCTATGAACACTGCAATAGTCTTCAGATCAGGCATTTCTTTTGCTAGGTGAATATTTTCTAGAGTCCAAGGGATGCTGAGCTGCTTACACCCCTCCTTGATGTCATCTGGGCAATTATCTGTCTCTGTCATCACGTTTTTTCCTTGGAGTTTAGGCACCATTGACACAAGCACTATTTCTTTATCTTTGTCTGCATCAAATCTATTGCAGGACTTTCCTCATTTCATAGACTTTGTAGTTTGTCATAACTCTTGGATCTCAGGTTTTGGTGAAAAGGAGGCAGGATGCTGAAGGTTGACAATGAATTTAGGGCTTACGTCTAATGTCTTTATATGCAGGTCATTTGTTACAATCACTTTTAATTGAAGATATATTTCTTCTCCTTAACATCTTATTATATTATGTACATGGAGTGGCCATGGAAAAAAAATTAATAGACTAAAATTTGTCTGGGAACAGGAAAAGCAATAGACCATTCAACTGAGAGACGTATTATGTAGTGAAAAGTACAAGATTTAATGCTAGCAGTATAAAGGAAGCTGCACATAAAGTTGTCTCCTTCCTTATAGAAATATGAGTCTACAAGCAGCGTGTGTGACATCTTAACAGTAGCAATTGAAGCACATGTACAAAGCATGAAGGCTAAAAACACTTCCAGAAAGACCATGGTTTTCCCAGAGGATAATTTTTGTTGCACTAATGGCTGGCACTTAAAATTAAGGACAGTTTGAGAAATGTGGATAAAAACCTGAATTAGTTATTTCATTAGGAATATTTGTTTTGTAAAGATTGCAAACATACCTGTGATTTATCCTAGATAACTCACACTGAAACGAATAGCTAAGCCTTGATCTGGTATTTTTTTGATAGAAAAAGAAAAAAAGAACTTTTCAGCCTAATTTGAGTGTGGGTATTTCAAAGAGTGTGAGTATTTGCAAACTCAGAAAAAAAGACCTTTTCATTAATCCATCCTTTTGGAAACAGTCACACTAACCCACAACCACATACAAATACAAAAATCCTAATGGGACTATTTTCTTACTAAGCCTGTAATAGTTTACATTCACCTAATGGCCTGGGGTTATAAGCAAACTACTCAATTAGAGAATTTAGGCTGGTTGCCCACATATTTTAGAGCAAATTATCCCTTCTCAAATGCAGAACTCCCTATATAAAATGCCTAAACAATATTTCCTGTTAAAAAAGCAAAAATACTATTCCCTAAATTCCCACCTTGAGTCTACTAAGTATTTCTCTTTATGCTAGTGTAGCCATTTTATGGAGAAATATTTGTTTTTGCCTCACATACCTCAATCTAGACCCTTTTGTTGGAATGTTTTTAACCTATCAAGCAGCTAAAAAATGCTAATGCAACTTGCTTTCTTTCTTTTCAGAGTAAAATTTTAAAGGGCAGTTTCCCACCCTCTTTACTGGTGATACTAGAACACAGAGGTTTTCTGAAGGCCTAACATTTTGAAGCTTTCAGGATAACAGATCTTCCTCTTCTAAGGGCATTCTGAATTCAAATTACCATTTAGCAATTACAATTTCTTCTACTTTTTTAGTTTCAATGAGAGGTCGATGCTTTTAACCTATAAACACCCATTAAAAGTTCCTCACCCTATTATGTTGAACTGCTGTTCTTAATTGTATGCAGCTGGGTGGATCATTGAATTCTCATGTCAACGACAAAGACTTTAAAAATACAATTAATTAGATAACAAGTCCTCATAATATACCCGTTTCTAACATGTAGATAAGTGTTTTCCCCCATGTGCTGGGAATTAAAGTCTCCCTTGTAGTGTTTGACCACAGCAGGGCAAGTTCAGCTCAGGCCCGAAGTGGGTGAGCAGTGTCATGGGTCTGATGGCACCAGTCTGGTTTTGAGGCTGTGGATGAAGGGGTTCCAACCTCTGTTAATCCTGTGTGTGTTCTCATAGTTATGCAAAATGACTTTCTGAGAGATGTAATATGAGCTGAAAGAACTGTTGGTTGGTGGCAGTGTAAGTAGATGAGACACAGACCCTCTTGGAAATGAAAATATTTTATATACGTGCCATGAGTGCTGTCACAGTTATGAGCACCAGTGAAGTGCCCCTTCTCTTGTTTGAGATCTGGGGTAAAGAATGAGGGTGGCAGCTCTTACTCTAGGATCTGTCTGAAACTTAGAAAGGCTTGTTCCTTGATTCCTATCAAGACAGAAGCCTTGTGCTCTATCATAGAGGTCGTAGATGTCCTCGCACAAAATTCTGCTGAAGTCAAAGAGCCATCTTCAGCTCATCTGAAGACAGAATTTAGCTCAAAATAGGCACATGTATGTAACGTGATGTAAGTTAATAACAAAAACCTTTCAAAAAAGCAACAAGGTAGTGAGGAAAGTTCTGAATGTCCAAAGGTGACTTTAGAGCTGAGGAGCCTTTCATTTTTGACCTGTTTAACATTTTCAGTTCTAAGTGCCTCCATTTAATGCTCCAAGTAGTCTTCTCCTAAAAGTCAGAATCTCTGGAATTTCTTTGCTATGTCACCCAGCACAAGCTGTTGCTTTGGAAGGCATGGGAGTTACAAAATTAAATGGATGAGACAATCCCCTAGACCAGTGCATAGCTCAGATAGTGCAGCAACAAAGATAAATAGAAAGCCTACACCATCTTTCAACTCTGCTAGTCTTCAAACACTGTGAGGGGCAACAGTTGAAAGAACAGATTAAAATTGTCAAATAATTAAGGAGATGTGTGTCATGGAATTACCAGGTTTCAGTCCTGCGCTAGGTGTGGACGCCTACTGCTGTGTAGAACCCCAGTAAGTTCCAGGGAAGGATGCAGATAAAATATCTCACTAAGACTGATGAAAGATTAGGGTATAATTTCATGCAACACTCAAAGAATAGAGAAAGCATAATCTGTAAATTGAGGAAAGAACTTGTTAAAGAACAAAAGATGATGCCAGTGTAATAAAGGCAGTTAAGTGCAGTGTGAAAAGCAAAGAATTATTATAGCTACATAGAAATTATTATATAGTATCAATATTATAGATACACCCTAATTAATTAATTAATTAACTCATGCACATACTTCTTTCTGCTAAAGCAGTGTCTTCAGGAGAGTTTTAAAATCAGTAGGCTGCAGGTGGCTATTCCATGAGCAGGCTGTTCCGTGTCTTAGGGAAATCAAGAACAGCTATACCAGTAGGGAATCACATACTCAAGAAAATTTT
The DNA here is from genome assembly GCA_013399875.1 of Gymnorhina tibicen. Classification (NCBI taxonomy): domain Eukaryota; kingdom Metazoa; phylum Chordata; class Aves; order Passeriformes; family Artamidae; genus Gymnorhina; species Gymnorhina tibicen. Next base: position 2,106,691 of record VXAZ01008543.1, on the reverse strand, counting down.
TAGTACCACCAGAAAAAAAAAATGCAAATATACCCCATTTTCTCCAATGGGCTCATTAAGCAGGATTTCTTCTATTAAGATAGAATTTCCCTACTAAGAATATGGTAAATTATTTACAAAGCTAAGAATATTATCAAAGCAACACGTGAGTATTGCAGGACTCAGGATCAGACCAGAAATTCTGGAGCAAACTGGGTAAAAAAAAAATGCCCAATCTATCAGTGTGATAGAATTTGATTAAGTTTTGCTGGTTTTTTACTACAATTTCCAATTTGATAGGCCTTACTAAAGCTAAAATTGAACTTCATATACAAAGCTTATGTGGTTATGTTTGTTATTGTCTTCCCCGGAGATAGTTGGATTTTGTTTAACTGAAAAATAAACAAGTTAAATGCTGAATTGCCTGGCTAAGACAGTTATATGATGTGGTCTTTTCCTTTCATTATAAAGATTGTGAGTTTTGGGATTCAGGTTTAGGAGTTTGTGGTTACTTTACTTTAAATCTAATACCATGGACATATAACGTTTTTGTTCAATGTTCTGCTTTTTTTATATAAAGTTCTGTGTCCTGGCCAATTTATGGCCAGACTTATCCAATAAACAAGTTCGTAGGAATGCATTTATAGATTGTTAGAAATATGTGTGGTGCCTGCACTTTTCTCAGCAATAATGTAATGATTTATTTTGACCGTTAATTTTAAGCTATATTATAACAAAAAGGGAAAATAATTTACATACCTCAGAAGTTATTTTCCTAAAAATTAGACAAAAATAGGAAGACACATAGGTCAAGATTAAAAAAAATACCTAACACGTATGAATGGATTCCTCTGCTCCTGACATTTAAACCCCCTCGATTTTCTAAGGCTAGACAATTAGCACTTGTTGAAAATCAGATCCTTTGCAGTATCCCACCTGAAGCCTTTCTGAAAGTTTTCTTGGTAAATCAAAGAGTAAGCAAACAATTCAAATAGGAAGCCTATTATTTGTCAATGCATATATCAGAGAGGTATAATTTACTGTATTATAAAATAGGAGAGGGATAATTGTGCTGTGGAAGCTCCCAGGAATCCTAGAATCTAATTTGCTAGCCATAGGTCATTTAAGCATAAAACAGAGACAGCATCAAACTGTTTATGTCTTATACATAGGGAAAGAAACAAAAAGCATCCATCAAGAAGACATCAGTAAGACAATACTATTTAATTAGCAATGTGCCAAATATCGTTAGTTTTCAGAGGTCTTCTCAGTGCACTATGGTGTTAAAACTTCTGTGAAAATGAAGGGAGCTTGTGATGATTTGAAGAACAAGTTGCTAAGACAGGCAGCTAACAATGAGAGTAACTGAGTTTTCACTGTACTTTAATAAGTTAATGGGTTTGAGATTAGTACCTATCTGTCTTAAAGTGAAGATAATTAAATGAATGTGCGAAACTACTATTCATAAAGAATTTAAGTCACTGACAAACATAAAATGTGTTACAGTAATTTTTTCTGATTTTCTGGCATGAAAGAACTGATCTAGTATTGATAAATGTATATCACTTAATAAAATAACCTAGACCTAACAAAAATATATATTTTGCCCTAATACGAAAGTCCTAGACTGCACTACATGTTATTTTTATTTTCTAGTAACTCTCTTTATTCTCAATAGCACTCAATTTGATGTGCTGCTTCTGCTGGAAAATGAGCCTTTTCTAATGCATTTTATTCTGGTTTACTTTGCCTAAATCCCTAAAGTTTTATTTCAAATTTTTCTCTTCCCCCACATCTCATCTGCATTTTACCTTTGACTCATTACACCTTTATCATTGGCCTTGCTTTTCACAGTTTGATTATGGGTCAGTTTACAACTGGAATGTGGAGAGTACCCCAAAAATGTGCAGTGAAACCCCAACACATTGTTCTGAAATGCCAGTTCCCAAATGTGTTTTTAAAATTCAAGACACGTTAATTTATCTAAGCACCTCTATGTAGCCAAAGGAGGCTTGGAATGATTTTGACTACTAGCATTTGAAATTATTGGAGTGATTACAGGAGAAGTTCTGCTTTTTGTCCAACTTCTATATACATTTAATGAAATAAATTTATTTTGAGAAAGGGAATATTTTTGACATCCTCCTAATATAATTAATTCAAGCTCTGTTTCAGACATTTTTTAGTATGACATACTATGAGAGAATCATTTTGCCTGGGAATTTTGCACGTGATGGGACAGTAATTTCAGACCTTAAATTATCTAAACTTGAAACAGTAATAGTCGTAGTAAAGGATACTCAGTAGCTGCAATATGTTCAAAAATTCTAAACACTTTCAAATTTCACATTCTTTGAAAAGGTATTTGAAAATCACATGCAAAAAGACTAGCAGACCAGCGAAAAGACTACCATTAAACATGAACACAAAGCAACTGCTCGTGGTTCTTCAGCTTGCAAGATATATATTTGCTTTCAAGGGGAGTTCTAATATTTGTCATGTTTAACTGAATGAAATCACAGATACATTTACATGTGGATTTTATTATAAGAATTGGTTTATAAGCCTGCTATTTAACATGATTATATGAATTACGAACTGTGATTTTATTTCTTTTATAATCTCTGTAGAGCTTGCCATTACTTTTACATGTCTGTGTCTGGCATTATGCACCTTTGAAATTGTGCCAGAAATATTTATTGTCCTATTTCTGGCATTCTGGGACTCTTGGTTCCGTTTGGTTTCCAACCAGAACAAGGCTTATTAGCAGACCCAGTTCTTCATACTTTACTGAAAACAATTTTATATGTAAATTTAATACTTCATTAAAGAAAGCCATTGTAACAGTCAGGAGTATGTACGAACTGCATTTAATGTAGGTAACATTCTATCTACCATTTGAGCAGTTATCAAAAGCAAAATATATGTACTAATTAGAACTTTCCTTCTCATTGCCTGTCTCCTCCAGCTTGACTAATAAGAAAGCATTAAAATGCAGCCAGGTTGAGCAGAAATGGAACACTCTTCCTGCACTTGCCTGTGCTCTGCACACACACGCAGTGCCCTGGAAGGAAGGCTTGGTGCAGTAACAACAGCACATTCTCATTCACCCCTTGAATCACATTTACTTGGTTCCAAATTCCATTATTCTTAATCAAGTAAAAATCCTCTTAAGGTCAACAGAAGTTTCATTCAAATTACTTCATAATTTGGCCCTCATTTTGTTGGGTCAGTTTCAACTTTGCCCAGTAGGCACAACCATATTAAAAAGGCTTTTGGAAAGTATTCTTTATTTTATTTAGCTTCAAGGAAATAGATGTTAATAAAATTTAAGGATGTACTTACATGTTTATTAAATAGGAGGAATCCTGTTGGATCAGAACTCTAATTTGTTTAAAGAGCAAACTGCTCCAGGAAGCAAAAATGTAACTGACTTAGGTATTAGTACAACTCAAATACTTTTAATGAGAATAATCATGCTTTCATTTGGAAACTAGGGAAAATTGATTTAGTATGGTTTTTTTTTTTACAGAACATTGAGTTATTGTTTATATAGTAATTTTTATAACTATAAACATAAATTACTCATTATAGCCATTAAAGGGTCAGAAGCTTGAAGTCATGCCCATCATGGAAGGGAATGTACTTACATGTATATAATAACAGCTTCTAAAATTTCATGTATGATTTGAAGCATGACTGATCTCAAACAGAGGCAAAACCATCTTTCTGCTTCTCATGCGAGAATTTCGCACTAGGCTCCTTCTGTTTGCTCAGGAGATCTTAATGACAGAACACATTCACTTCAGTATTTTATAAGAAATCGCTTGCCTTGTGTCATTGTGCCACAAAAATAACCCAATGTTTAACCATGTTCCTAAACATATTGTCAGAGACGTATGTACTCAAATTAAGAAGATCCTCTCATTTCTACTTTAAATTTGACTGTCTTCCAAGTAGAGAAAAGGGTATCAAACAAGAGGTTTAAGACAGAAAGATATTTATTTATTTAATGTAATGCTTTTAAATGTTTACATTTGTGACAAAACAATAATCAGTAAAATAACCATAGAAATAACAATAGTAACAACTGTAATAATAAATAACTACATAGTTATTAATTACTAGTTATGTAACAATAGGAACATAACAGTTGCCATAGCAATAACAAAAGTAAGTAGGAGTAATAATAGTAATATTATTAATCAAAAGCAAAGACCTCAATCACAACAAGGGTACTTTATGGAGTGGAAAAGTTGATCTTGGCTTTTTCTGATGACTCTATGCAACTGCTAAGAGATTTTTATATGAGCCTTTCACTTGAAATCGTATCTTTTGACCTGATGGATTATATATTTCTTTTTGAGGTAATAATTTTTTGGCAAGAGTCAGATGCAAAGGACTTAGTGAAAGTGATGGAGCATCCAAATGCCATACATGGTGAAGTACCAAAAAGCTCAGGGAACTGGAGGCAACTGTAAGAATACAGACATCTGACACTCCACATACTACAGTGGGATCAGAACATCAACAGAAGCATATACTATTACGTATGAAAAATTAAATCAAAACTATGATATCTTTCTCAAGTCTCTTGTTGTAGAACACATTTTTAAAGCACATCTGGTCAAAATATGTCACTGAAATCACCCCAGCTTGGGAGTCCCACCTTTTTTGTATGCTCTGAAATTACTTGAATGTCAAAAATTAAACACAATGTATTTGGTTAATCCAATTTTAAGCTTTCTTGCAACTACCAATTTATATCTGCCTTCAGGCCTCAACTCTTTGTAGCTCAGCAAATCCCTCAACTATGGCTCTATTTGTCCCTTGTAATGTAAACAATTTTCTCTAGCTCTTTTCACAGTCTCAGCCCCAATTGGAACTTGCAAAAAAACAAGACAAGAAAATAGTCTGGAGTCATCACAATCAGTCACATCAGTTAAGAGCTAGGTAGAGGCTTTGATGTAACTTTTACTACAGGTATGCCCACACAAAAGTTATTAATTACATACATATTTTCTTGCACTGGTAAAAAAGAATTTCTTCCTATATTACTTTTCCAAATATATTATAAATAAAATACACATAAACATAATTATATTTTCCCCAAAGCTGAATTACATAGGACATTCTAAAATGTGTGCCAGTTACTATGTGTGTGTCATTTACGAAATATCAGCAAGCACTCATTCTGTTCAAGATGCAGAGAAAACAGATTCCAGGCCTCGAGACACATGGTCCACTGTTGTCCAGATTAAATTCTGGTGTCCATTAACACCACTGGCTGTGGTACCTTCAGCTGAGAATGTCAGGACACTGCAGCCACCCAAACTCGACACCACCTTTATTCCGCCAGTGGTGGTAGAGTGGCTTTGCAGGCGGAGAGCAGAGCAAGGAGAGCCTGGATTTTGTCCCTAACAGCTTGGGCTTGCTTTAATCACTGAAGTGCCCACAGGGCATGAGGAAGTGGCCTGGAGTGAAGCTGTGCTCTTGAGGAGTCCCCTGTGGTGTACAGCAATGAGCACAGAATGGCGAAAGCAGACCAAGTACCTGGGGCACAGGACCCCAGTTTCAGCCTGAGCAATGCAATGTACAGCAGCACCTAATTCCCAGTACCTGGGATGTGAAAAACATGGTGAGATGGCACAGAGCATAGTCATAGTGGTGTGGGTAGTGAAGTTCGTAATCTTTAGGCTACATACATGCCTTCATTTGCTGCAATCACATCTTCGTTTGCAACGTAAACAACAGTTCTGTTTCAGCATCTAAAATTCCCCAGCATCTACATGGCCGCACCAGCCAGGGAAGTCCAAAAGGGTTTGTTTTAAATAAAAAACCTGAAGTAAACACACTTTGGCAACACTAAGTTTCTCTTAACCAGACAGCATTTTCCAAATGATGTACAGACCCCTATACTTATTTAGAAAAATAAATTGCACCACTAGGCTACATATATTGCTAAAATAAAGGAATGCTACAAATGTTACTGCGGAAAAACTCTTCTCAGTAGCAGTCTTAGAGTGTGAGATCAAAACATTTTAAAAGAAGTTATTGTTTGATTTTAAAAATAAGTTGATTGTTCAGTGTTCTGCATATAGAGGGACTGAAAGTGCTAAATGCTGCCTATGATGCTGTGGAAAATTCTGAAGATGTACTCTGCTGCTAGAGTGGTTATGCAAAGTCAGGTTAAACACTAATCCCACTGATAATGAAGGATTTTGAAGGGAATCTATTTAAGAGTTTTAAATACTCTGTAGGGGGCAGTTTTGAACCAGATTAATGAAAATTTTAAGCTGGCTGATTCAAAGTTATGTTTTTATACTCAGTTTTATTATCCTCAGCAGCTACATGGGCATAATTTCTTTTTTTTAGTTAGATCTTGGTGCTTAGGCAAACAGGGAGCTGCATGCTATTGTATAACATCACCCAGATGAGAGTCTTGTCTGCCTGTAAAGTTCAGTAATGGTAGCTAACAATACTTTTTTAAACTACCAGTTAGGTAGATTCATAACTGAATAGCAATGGTTAGAACTTCATGGTGGAGGCCTGCATAAAAACCAGCTCTGCAAAAGGCCCCAAGGACAGAAGTAGAGTTTGGGATCTCCTTCACAATTGTGGTTCAGCCCTGAATCAGGGCTCCATTTTGTTGTGACTTGTAAGTATTTATGACATTTCTGGGAAAAAGAAAAAAGCAAAAAATGCAGCAGATTCTTGGAGATACTAGTATTGCCTGCAGCATTTTCAAATGCCTTTAAACATGGTGTCTTCATTATCTGCATTTATTTTAAGTGGATATGATGCTAGACCATGGAAAAAGATGTCAGCACACTTAAATGTGTTAGCTTAAAGATGAAGATTTAAATCCGCCTCTCTCCAGCAACATGCCACTTTGAAGTATTAAAGTCAGAAGTGGACTATAGCTGTATTTGATCTGAAACAAAAAAGAAAGATATCCTCTCAGCAAAGTGATAGTCATTGTTACAGGGATTTAAACAGAAGTGGCTCTATAGTGCAACCTGAGGAGTAGGAGAGGCTCAATCACTGAGCCTTTTTTCCACCTGGAAAGGAAGGAACAGTCTAGGCCTCAATGAGAAAAATGAAGTTGTATAGGTAGGTGACCTCTGTAAGCGAGAGCAGAGTATTTCCAGTATAGTCAGTGGCTCTCCATTGACCACCATTATTTTGATTTGAATGAAGTTTCTTGAAGCCGGTTCTAAACCATGATTCACAGCTAAAGTTGTTACTTACCTGATACTGTAACTAGCTGATCATGTAGAGCAGCAAGGTTCGCAATGAGCACAGGTGGGAACTAAAAGGATCAACTTCCCAATGTCCAAACTAAGAATGAATACTTGGCAGATGATCAGACTCAGCAACTCTACTACTTAAAGCTTGAAACTGATTGTGTTGCCTGGACAAGTGGTGGGATATCTTTTTTGTCCTCTCCTGGTGTAAAAGCTTTGTATATTCTTTTTGAGTTTGAGTTACTTTAAAAATTTATGTACAGGGTCTGGCTGGGATGAAGTTAATTTTCTTTGCAGCAGCCGACAGGCTGCTGTGTTTTCTATTCTGTGACTAAAGTAGCACTGATGACACAGCGATGCTTTGGCCATTGCTGAACAGGACTTGGACAGCATCGAGGCTTTACCTTTCTCATGCTCTGCTCCCCGAGAGAGTAGGCTGTGGGTAGGCAAGAATTTTGTGAGGGGAAACACCCAGGACAGCAGACCCAAACTGGCCAAGGGGATATTCCACACCACATGATGTCATGCTCAGCAATAAATCTGGGATTGCAGAATAAGAAGGTGGGAGGGGTTTGTCTTCCAGAATCAACAATTACTTGAAGACTAGTTGGGCATCAGTCTGCTTATGGGAGGTGGTTAGTTATTTCCCTTGCATGACCTTTTTTTTCTTTCATTCACTTATCAAACTTTCCTTTAACCTAACCCATGAGCTCTCTGACTTTTCCTAGTATCTCCCCCATCTTCCTGAGAGGGAAGGAGCAGGTGGTTGTGTTGGTGTTTACCTGCTGACCAGGCTCAACCTATCACAACGGGAAAAAACCCATCATTTATAGGCTGTATTATGATGCACTGTTACATTCAACGAGTTCAACAATGCAGGGTCAGCTGAAGCTGTTCAGCTTTTGCACAGGAATTTCTACTACAAGGCATTTTGAAGGATTTTCTTCCACATCTATGCACATGCACCCACTTGTGTTACTGTAGCGATAAAACTTCTGAACAGGGCATGTCAGAAAGATAGTGCAAACAGAGCAAGCATTTATTCTGTGTTCCTGTGTACTCTCGGCATGAGGCAAGGGATGGGTGTCAGCGACCTAAGAAAACTGATGAAAGCAGAGCACCGAGGGAGAGGACATTGCTATTACAATAATGTGATTTAAAGAAATACAGAGTTCTGCTTCTCTCCAAAGGTATTCAACACATGCCGACTGGAACGAAGGGGACAGTGAGAGCAGCCCTCTGCTGTGACCCTAAGGGGACTCCAGCTCCTGCCTAGAGAACCCACATCCAGCACGGCGCCTCTTTGTCAGCACTGCTTCACTGGCTGAACACGAGTGTCAGGAAGCCTGCAAACCTCCACATGATTGTTTGACCCTCGCGTTCCTCGGTTTTTGCGTTAAAACCCCTTTATTTTCTGTATACAGGGATCAGCGAGAGCCGCAGGAAGACGGGCTCGACGTCCCCGGCCCCGCCGGCGGTGACCGCCTTCCGACACCCGCCCGCTTCGACTTGGCTGGGCAGAGCCGCCCGGGACGGCGCGACACCGCC
>VXAZ01008543.1:2046956-2097826 GCA_013399875.1 Gymnorhina tibicen | reverse complement strand
CCCCCTCCCTCTCCCTCTTCCCGCGGGCGGCCGGGCGGCAGCGGGGCGGCGGCAGGCCGGGGTGCAGCCTCGGAGGCAGAGGAAGTCCCCGGTTGCGGGGAAGGGCGGCGGGCGCCCTGCCCGGAAGCGGGGATGCGGCGGCGCCGTGCGGCTGTCCCGGCCGGCGGGCCGCGGGGCCGGGGGCTGCCGCTGACCTCTGCCAACGCCCTCCCTGCCCGCCGGGCCCGGCCGCTGGCGGCCCCTCNGGCCCGCCTCCCGACCCCCGCCCGCTTCGACTTGGCTGGGCAGAGCCGCCCGGGACGGCGCGACACCGCCGGGCCGGGCGGCGAGGCGCGGCGGGAGCGGCCGCCGGGCATGGCACGGCACGGTCGGCTACGATCCGGTACCGTACGGAGCGCTGCGGTCGCGGCCGGGTACGATACGATACCGTGCGGAGCGCAGCGCAGCCCCGTACCGCCCNGGCGGCGCCGTGCGGCTGTCCCGGCCGGCGGGCCGAGGAGCCGGGGGCTGCCGCTGACCTCTGCCAACGCCCTCCCTGCCCGCCGGGCCCGGCCGCTGGCGGCCCCTCGCGCAGGCTGCAAGGGGTTGGGTTTCAAAAAAGAGCGCCTGACCCACCCACTTCTCGCTCCGTCGCTGTGCACTCCGTGTGGAAGCTAATTTGCCTTTTCAATTAAGGCTCTACAAAGCACAGGACTTCTGTGGGATGCTTCCAGACAGAAACAGTTGAACACGAAATTTAAATGGGAAAAAGTTCAGTATTTTGTTTTATCTGGGGCGTCCTGGGACAGGCCAGCAGTAGGTGGTGGGTGATACTTCTGGTTTGGTTTTGCTGGTTTCCTTGTCCATGGCACTCAGCTGGAGAAACTTTTTATGGTCCCAGTGGAAGTTTTTGAGGTCAGTAAATTGTGAGAGAATGTGAGCTGAACTGGAGATTCAATTTGAAAGGTAGAACTTGTGTTCTTTGTAATGGTAAATATCTAAAAAATATTGACATAAAGTGAAGTCACTAAGTTTGCAGAAAAAACCTATTTAAAAAGCATTGTCCATTCCTGTAAGGGAGAGCTCTGTATGTCTGTATGCAAGGCCTTGATTACAAGTTCCTAATTTCCTTTTTTTTTCTTTTAATATGTCTTCTCTTGATGTTATTCAGTCCTGAATTTCAGCTTCTCAGTTATTAAAATTTACTTGGGAGATTGAGTTTTTTGAGAACTTTTAACCTTTAAAACATTAACAAGCCTGAAGAAACTTGAGACTGAGTTGATAAAAGTCTAATGAGATCATGAAGCTATTTTCTCCACCTGGGTGGATGGGCGTGGATGACTTCGTGAATTTATGCCTCTTTCAAAAGAGAAGCTTTTTCTGCTCTGGTCTCTTCTTCTGGCACTTCTGCTTTTAAATAACTAACTTGCATGTTTTGGGAGTAGAGGAACTGCTATCAATATTTTTTTTGAGAGAGTCAGGTAACAAAATTGGTAGTAGTGTTTTCTTAAGCTTCTCTCTTCAGTGTTTTTAATGCTTCTGTTGTCTGTTTTAAGCCTACGACATATTGCAGCTATCTTACTTGTGTATTGAATCAGTGATAATGGGCATGGAAATAAGTCCAACTGCACTACTGCTTAGTCAGTGGAATGCACAGCTCTGTGCTAGAGTGCAGTCTTCAGAAGGGAAAAGTGCTATGCAATAATTGGTTGGTTAGGGCATGGGAAGGAAGCAACATGTGGAAGATCTCTTGCCATGAATAATAGGATATTAGTGGTGGTTATGTGGAGTGGCAGGTAAGGAAGAAGAAGAAGAGTTTGAAGCAGTTGAAGACAAGTTGTGTTGTCATGTCAAAAAGAAGAGAGGGAAAGAAGGAAAACATCTGAGGCACTCCATAGTAATCATAGAAAATTCTTCATCTCCTCACTGAGGATTCAGTGACTAGACTGCAAATGTGAATCTAGTGGCCCTAATCCTTTAATACCTCTTTGGGGAAGGGTTTTGGTAGTATTACAGACTTGCAGAGCAGCATCTGTAAAGCAGCATCTGTCATCATCATAGCTCCTGTAAAAGTATGTCTGTGCATAGTGACACTGGTCAAACCTGTTTCTCTTCCAAGCATTTGCCAGATATTTCAAAAAAACTTGTGTAGCACTGTGAATGCATTATTGATCTAAGTCAGAGTCACCAGTAGCTCATGGATAACTTATTCCCAAAAGATCCTCTAACACTTCTAGTGGAGAGGTTCTTAAACTATGGTTTGAAGGAAAATGGCACGCACAAAGGCTGTGTGAGCATCTCTGTGTCTCTCTGTGCCCTCAACTGAGAGCTACCATTGCTCCTAACAGCAGTGGCAACACTAGGGAAGCAAGCTAGATTTGGGAGCCTTGTGCTAGCTTTACAGATTTCTCAGTTGGCTATTTGACATAGTATCTTGGTTGCAAAACAATATGAAAGCCATCTATATCTCTGTAGAAGTATCTGGGAAGAAGGTGTATGCTCAGATCTACTGCAATACCTGTCATGCAAAAGCTCACCTGTGTAAAGTCACAGTTGTGTAAAATTCTTGGTGTTGGATTGGGTTTGGAAAAAAAAAAAGACTGCTGTTTTACTGAGGTGAGTTGCTGCAGTAGTGATTATTTTGAGAATTTGTTCGAGTCCAAGGGGTAATTGCTTTTTCCATATCTCACCCCTTTGTGCTACTAATTTGGCAGCAGCAGAGCTAATTTGCCCATCTGTTCTAGCTTCATTTTCGTGGCATTTCTGATACAGATTTCCTTATCTTTAAGGATTGGTTTCTGAAACCAATAGGGCTTATAGTTCTGAAGTCCTTGGCTTTCTTGAAAGATGATGAGGTTACCAGACTACAGCAGTGTTTGTGCTAGTGAGCAGTGCATATCCTATACATATTAATTTGTTCTAACAGCCTCAGACAATTTGAGAACAAATTTGGATTGAAATATATCTTTCCCTTTTTGGCCAAAGGAAACTTAATAAACAAGATAATGATCACTTACATTTCTATCTAGCTAGATCAGTGCTTTGTTTTAATAAGTGTTAGTGTTTCATTCCAGAATGAGAAAGGTATGAGCCCTGGTTGGGACTGAGTGTTAGTTTACTATCAGGGTTGTTTTGAACTGATTACTTTTTTGTTCAATAGGTAAAAAACTTGTGAATTAAATGAGTGGAGAGAAATTCTGCCATCCTAAGGTTCAAAGTCAATTGATTCAACTACCTTCTGATGGAAAGTTGCTACAGTTTTGGTTCAGGAACTTAGACCCAGGTCATCAAATGAGTGTTGTTCATGGGTTCCAGGTTTGTGTAGGGTGAGGTGAGCTGCTTTTGCCCCTTTGGAACTGTTTTAGAGTCATTTGATGTGCAGGAAGACCTGCCAATGTAGTGCTTTTGTATAGCAAATGAAATCTTTGAAACTGATTATTTGAATGTAAAACTGAGCATACAAAAGAACAATAGTGCTATCCAGTGTATTCTTGTTGATGAGAGCATAAAAAGGAAGTAGATTATTTGAGAAATTTTCTCATAAACAGAAGGATGTTAATGCTGAATGCCTAGAGTGACAGCTGAAAAGGAACACTGAGTTATGCTTATGGGCAGCAGAGGAAATAACTGGAAATCAGTATCTTAATCTTGCCCAATACTAACTTTTTAAAATTGTTTTTCTGCTGGAGTATTTTGGTGGCTCTTTTTGCAGTTATTTTGTGCCTGTGTTTTTGAGGACTGCCCTCTGGTTAAGTATTTCCAGTATAAATAAAAATATAAAAGTATAAATAAAAATAACTTTGGCTACATCTGAGCTGATCAACTGACTTACAAGATGGCCTATGAGTCAGAAAACTGCATTTGAAAATAACACATAGGTAGATAGCTAGACAATGGCTTTATGCAATATTTTGATTTCTTAAGCTGTTGGAATGAATTTGAGAGTCTTTGATTTTGTTAGATTGCTCCTAAGTGCTTAATGCTTTATTTCTAGCTGTGAATTCTTGTAGAAGATTGATAGCTCTGCTAACATTTGTCCACAATAGAAGATGGGTGGATTAATTTCAAGATGGAGGGTAAGTAACATTGTGTAACAATGTAATAATCTTTAGTGTAGAGAACAGGAGTACCTAGGACATGTTGACTGTTAATGCTGGCTGAATATTGGTGCTAAATTTTTCCCATGAGTATGTCACTTAAAAGTCCAGTAGTGAGATATCATGACCAAAAGTATTCTTTGCTAAATCACTAAGCTGTGAAACCCTGCTGTTGTCCTTTATTTCCTTTTCAGTACCAGTCTGGCACTGGCTTGGATAGCTTAGAAAAATACAGTTTTAACTCCTTCTGTAAATCTAAATACTTGTGGTGTGTCATTGGGATAGAAACTGCAGCATCTGTGACTTGAAAGGGTATGACCTAAGTAAAAATGGATATGTGCAGAATACATTTCTGTCTGTTTTAACAAATAGTTTGGTAGCTACTTACTCCTGTACAAGTCTTTCCTCCTATCTCCTTTTATTGGTTTGTATGTTCTTGAGTGGTGTACTGAGTCTATGAGGAAGAAGAGCCATGAGGTTTTTAACTACTCTCCTGGCAGGTGTGTTGTTTGAGTCTAGGGTTGCCTTTGCTTATTAGGAGTTGACTTCAGAGCCTTCCAAACAAAACTCCTTTAAAGGTGAAACTTTAGGTGGAATATGAGTTTTGTATAATAGAAACTCACTTTCAGGGTGATGCAGTGTGAGCTATGGTTTTTGAATTTGTGGTGTGAAGGGTGGGGAAAGATTGTGGCTTGATAATTCTGAAAAATTAGGAAAGATTCCTGGAAGGTGGATTTCCAGTTGTTCCTAATCTGAATTTTACTGGAGATAACAACACTTACTTGCAGTTGCTTTTGATTTATTTACACCATGTGTCCTTATATGGAATGCATAGTAATAAAAAGCTGGAGTATTCAGGTTAGGTCTTCCTGTATATATTCCCTGTGTTTTGCGTATTTCCTCCACTCATCAATTCAGTTCTTGTTTTGCTTTCCACCCACACATTCATTATTGCTGTAAATGCGTTACAGGTTTTCATTTTTTGTGATGTAGGAGAGGAGTCTTCAGTTAAGAGTAATGCCAGCTGTAAAATAGTGATTCATTATGGTTCCTTCTATCTGTCACTATTAAAGTAGGAAAACTTCTTACCTTTATGTAAAGTAGATAATTTGTTAATCTATTATGAATATGTCTTTTTGTTAGGAAACTGTTAATGTACAGTAATCCTCAAAATACTGAGTTTGTAAAAGTGAGATTAATATCTTTGTTCTTTCCCTTGTAAGCAGGCAAAGCCTTCCACTGTAGAAGTATTAGAAAAAATAGATAAGGTATGTGTTTGCTTTTGGTGTTTTGTTTGATTTTTGTTTAGAAATATACCTCCTTTTTGCTGGCCATGTATTTTTCTCACATTAGGTAAAATACTCTAATGAAACTTTGAATTATTTTGGTAATTATTCCAGTAGTAGAGATTCTGCATTTCAGAGGAACTGTTATCTTTACAGATTTCCTTATCTAGTCGTTTATAAAATACCAATACTGTATAATAGATACTGAGAAACTACAGGGCCAGTATTTGTTTAGAGAGCCTGAAATGGGAATGAATATGAAGCTGCCTTGATTACACAACTCAGTTATAACTGATGGTTAAAGTCCCATGTAATGGAAAATGTCACTAATGCAAAGTTCCATTCATCAGGTTGATTAGAAAAGCTTCAATGTATGCTTTCATGTGTAGGAGTTGTAACTGTAGTGGTAGTAAGTAAGGTCAGGGGCAGAATAACTGGGTAGATTGTTCAGTAATCAATTGTGATTTTTCACCAGCATTTGTGACAGATGTCTGTACTCTGTGGGGAAATTAACTGTTTTAAAATATGCTGTCGATATTTTTGTTTTCCTTTTATTGAAAGTTTGAGTACTTCTGTTGTCACTTGAAATACAGTCAAAATGGTAAACATAGCAGAGCGTTGCTCAATCACTTATTAATATGCCAGAAGCATCCTACAGATGTTCAGGATTTCACTTTTAATGTGAGGAAAGTACTGAAGGGAAAACGAGTGAAATGATGGAGACATTTCAGCAATTCTGCATGTTAGTAGAAAAGTGTTAGAGGTATTTAAAATTCCACAGGTACCTGATGAAAGTTTTAGAATGCTGAGTATGGTTAGTAGTGACTTATGTGATTGTGAAGACTGCCATTCATAAGATACTGGTATTTTTCACTTGTCTCAAATATACTAATGCATTAGAAATGTGAAAAAGTGCTGATTTTTAACTTTTCTTACTAATTGCTAATAAGGTGCAAGTGGCCCATATCATAACCTTAATAGTATGGCGTATTTATGCTATGAAAGTTATCTTTGGGCAAATATTGTCAGTTATCAAAAAGCTGCTTGACTTTTCTAATCAAGTATCAAATTGATAGGGCTGATTTTAGCAAACATTTAAAGGCAGCTTTTTAAAACCACCTACTAATTTCACTAATAAGGCTGAACCCTGTTTATTTGCAGGAAATACAGACATTAGAAGAATTTAGAGAAAAAAATCAGAGGCTACAGAAACTATGGGTTGGAAGGCTTCTTCTCTACTCCTCACTTCTTTACCTTATTACTTGCTTAATTGTGTATTTGTGGTGTCTTCCTGACGAATGGACAGCAAGGCTGACAATGACACTTCCATTTTTTGCATTTCCATTGATGTAAGTAAATATGCCTTTTTTATTTTCTAACTGCTGTCTCTTTGATAAAAGGAGATGGAAAATACATCTCAGCAGGGGTTTGGGTTTGCTTTGACAATCCTTGAGATGTCATAACTTGCTGAATTTTTTCTTCTAAAATAAATTCAAGTAGTTAGGCAGACACTTTCTTGAGGGGAATGTCTCTCATGGGTCTGGGTTTAGTATAGAACTAAGTCTTATCATCAAAAGATCATCTCATCTAAAGTTACTTGGCTTATGAAATTTATACTGGGGCTAGAGTAGTATGAGCACAAGAGCTTGGGTTTTATTATTTATTATTTAAATAGTTATTTATTTTTATTATTTATTATGTTACATTTTAAAATTTTAATTGTTATTTATCTTGGGTTTTATTTTTACTGCAATTTGAAAAGTAACTTTACTATATAGAAGTAACCAAACATATGTCACCTACATGTAAAATGTAGTGTATAAAACCTGGGAAAAATACAAGAATGAATGGAGAAACTTATTTTCATGTGTTAGGTGACTATTAACACAGAATTGACTTGAAAGGTCATCACCCTAAGTGTGTTGAAGACTAGTTTTACATAATTAGCTGTTTTTCTGAAAAATCATTGACTGTTTCCTTCGACAAGAAGATATGCAGACTTCATTGTATGCGAACTGGAGAAAGAATTGCCTACATTTTTGTTCCACTGACCTGATTGGCTGCTTATCCTGATCAGTGGCTTTTGTTTTCTAAGAAATCTACTTTTCTAAAAGTAACAAAATGGGCTCCCACTTCACTGAACAGCTGCTTTGCTGCCTCCCCTTCCTCCAGACCATCAGGGTGGTGAAAGCAGCCTGCTGAGCATCTTTCCTACTGACGGGGAGCACAGTGCATTTACTAATTTGCTGTAATGATCATAGGTACTTCCATATTTGTACAGCACCTTTGTATGAAAGCATGGCTTGTAGATGCCCTGGCTTTAGACTTGAAAGGCAAAGTCAAAAGTAAATGTTTAAGGCTTTCAAAGTTTGATGAGCGTGGGTCAGCATAACATAACATACGGAAAACCACACAACCTGAAGATGCTTTTTGTATGCCATACTGTGTTATGCATATTATACTGATATGCTGCTGTTGTGGATTCCTGTGGAGAAGATACGTGGGCAGCAGTATCTTGACTGGAAAGGATTAAAATAGAAATTAGAGCTCAAATTAATCTTTGGCAGTAATATGAATTAATTTTGTTCTTAAGGACAAGCATTTCAAAGTCTTTGTTGTTAGTGTGTGAGGCTTGCTCATGCTGATAGGAAAGGCTTGTAAAAGAGGAAGTATTACCATCCTCCTTTTGCACAGATGTGTTAGAATTAGTATAGAACTGAAAGCTTATATTATTGAAGGTGATGGCTTCTAGCGCTGTGGTTTGAATTTACATGTTGGACTTCCATTCTCTAGTTTGTCTTCCAGTTCTTCTTGTTTTTCTCAGGATGGCTCTCTGTAAAATTCTGATTTAGATATCAGCTTACTAGGACTTAAAATCAGACTGTTGTTCTCTTACGACTTGCAACTGTTTATCAGATTTTTTTCCCCTTAAGCTATTCCCCTTCAGCTTTTTTTGGCAGATGTGAATGGCAAGCAGCTGCCAGCTTGTCTTTGTTCCCGGTCAAGAGGTGACTCCATGCTGAATGCCTGGTGCCACCCAGTAATAGCTCTAGAGATTTTTCAGCCCTAATCAAACTGGAGTATGTCTGCCTTTTCCAGCTTGCAGTCAGTCACCAACTTATTTCTGCCTTAGGTCAGTCCCTCAGGGTTTCAGCAAGTTACTGATGTTGGTAGAGCAAGTTAAGTTTTAGGAATATAACTTCATTAATTTTAAATGTATACTGAAATACTGGAAAAATTGAAAAACGATGTTAGCATTTTAGAAGAGTGCTCTTCTTGAACCGATTTTTATTTGAATTCGTTTTAATTTGTGTGTTCTGATTTTCACAGAAATGTTTTTTTTTTTGTCAAAACTCTATTTGAAGTCTCAGAGCCTTTTGCCTGCTTTCTTATGCACACTGTTAGATAACTATTCTAGCCTTTAAGATTGTTTATTTCTTAAATGAAAAAGTTCTAATTTAGGCTCTATTATTTAATTAACATTAGGCAGGTTTTGGATAAGATGCTTGGAATGGCTTAATGTATGAGGTTTGCCACTTAGCTTAGACTGAATAACTTACCAGGAAAAGTGTCAGCTTAATACTTACAAGCAATTCTAAGCTTTAAAACAAATGAAGTCCTGATGATTGCAGAGAGACCTTTCAAATGTAAAATGGTCATAGATCAGTTTAACTTTATCTTGACATAAACTGCTCCAGCTAAGTCAGCTGAAACCCTTCAGAAACTGAGTAGACTTAGTGCTCTCTAAAATCACTAGGAGTCAGGTCAGTAAATTCTGCTTGGGAGAGCATATGTACAGTAGCTGTACCTCATGGTTTTCATTCGTATTAGAATTCTTCCCACAAATCTCTTGGGCCTTAATTTTGGGCCTTAACTAGTAAGTTTCTTTTTTTGGATAAAATGCATTATAAATCTATCAAATAAGAAGTGATGACTAAGTAATTTTCAGCTGAATATTTTTTAGCAAGTGATGATGTTGCTGCTGCCTTAGTATTTCTGCCTTAAGTAACAGTTAATTTTAATAGAAAAGATGATTTTATTTAGAGCAATACTGATGTCTTGTTGACAAGATGCTAATTTAATTTTTAGTTTTTTATCTAAATACTGTTTGAAGGTTTCTGTTCTTTGTATTTGCAAAATAAAATCTCATCTGGTAGGTGTTCTGTTTGACTTCAGAAATGGTTACTGTAATGTATTTTAATTAACATAATTCTTCTTTCTCTTCTAAAGAATCTGGTGTATAAGAACACTGCTCATTTTTTTCTTTTCCAAACGGACAGAAAGGAATAGTAAGTACTTTTTGCCTTGTGGGGTTTTTTTTTTTTTTTTTTAGAATATGTAGCTAGTTGAGAATGATGCTTGCTATGATAATATAAATGCTTTTGATCATTTGGCTTCCAGGAAGACAAGAGTAGCCTTTTAGTTGATACTGAAATGGGTAGTATTAGCTCAACTTTTTTCTACCACATAGTTCATGAAAGAACAGGAAGGAAACTGCTTAATCTTTCACTTCAATTATAAAACTGTGCTAACTTTCTCCTGTCTTTGCATGTGTGAAAAGTGTAATGGAATAAAATACGGTGTAGAAGTGGGAGCGAGGGGAAAGGAAATCTAAGCAATAGTAGTAGTTCCCTTGATATTTGCATCTCGCAAGTATTCCAGCAGTCTTAATCTTTTATCCTTATACAAAAGGGAAGAGATTTATAGCAGATGTGTCTAATTTATTTGTCAAGATAGCTTTTCTCTCCCAAGTTCTCCAAAGCATACTTATGTTTTCCTGAGTGGGAAAGGTGTAAGCAGGTGTTTCTCTGCTTTTTTGAGAGCTAAGGAAAATTGGAAGTCGTGTAACAAAACCAAAAAGTAATGGAGGTGTTCAAATATATATAAAAAGTTGTTAAATTTTGCATTAGAATGAATCTGCATGCTATTTAAAAACAGCATCTGGGGCACTTGTCTGCAATAGTTAGAATTCATTTGAGACTTTCTTTGAAAGCAGTCCAGCCTTTAACAATATCTCATGGTGATGTGAGCAATAATACAGGAAAACTTCACTGCTGCACTGTGTTTTATGACTTGCAGAACAGCATGATGTATTTAATTTGTGACAGCTTACAAGTTAAACATCACTTTTAGAATTTTTCGTAAACTTAATGTTTGCATTTGATATGCAAGTGCAGAACATACATTTTTATGTAGAAATAAAATTGTCCATATATTCTGTGATGCTGTGTGATTCATTTCTAAGGTGAAATGAATGATTTGCATTTCATGGCTGAATGAATAGGAAAAAGAGTATGTTTTTCTAGTTTGCTTAAATGTTTTTATTGCTGTTTTGAGCATACAGGCAAGTCTAGTGCTTTTGTTGAACCTGTGTTTAAAGGGTTTAGTAGATGATAGAACATGTCAAAAGAGATTATTTCTGTGTGGTTCCAGAAACTGGATAAAAATAAAGTGTTTTACCTCAGAGATAAAAGTCCTATATTTGAAAAAGAAAAATCAAATGTAGAATTGAAGCAGTAAAGCCGGAGAAAGTGTAGCTGAGAGAGCAAACTGTCAACCAAGTTGCTCAAAGCTAAGTTTTTATTCTTCATGAGTTAAGTTAGTGTAAGTTAGTATAACATACTGAGACACTGGAGGTAGTTATTTAATACAACAAAACCCTGTTGTATTAAATAATCAGTATACACCAGATTTGGGAATGATGCTGTGAATGAAGAAAATTTGTAGCTAGGCTCCAGGAAAGGTGATGCAGAGAAATTATAGAATTTCAGTTTTTAGGACTGGTCAGGCTAATAACTGTTGAGGGAGATTTAGGCTGATCTGTCCCAAAGCGTGGAGAAAATAAATGAGGTATATTGCAGGTATTGACTTCTCTAGTATGAATTCTTTTTTTTCTGTAGGTTTAATTAAGATGAGATATATTGGTTTCTTGAGAGTACTTTGCAGTGATTGCCATTTGGCCACGTTAGAAGGGGCAGGTGTTTCATGAGGTTCTTGTTGAATACAGGAGATACAGTGATCAGAAAGAAACACCCACACTTTAAACTGATTGCATTGCTATGCCTGAAGATGTTCTAGGCTTTTCTGTACCAAAAGCACTTTCAGTTTCTTGAGTAACCAACCATTAACAGTTGGCTGTATTCTGCTGTTTATCTGGCTTCCTGATACCACACTGCATTGCAGTACATTTCAAGCTGTTAATCTGTGGGGCAATGTGTGAGACTGTGTTCTAATATAAATGTAAAATTTGGTGAAAGGAACCTTACTAATTTGAAGATGCACGCTTTCTGGAATTGTCCATCTTCTGTGGTCCAGCCCAGTATTAAATATGGTCTTTTTCCATGTCCTATTAGCAAATACGGATGCTTGTGGTTACCGTTTTATTGCATAAATAATAACCTTTCAAATATGTGCATGCCAGTTTTAGTATTTTGCACATTTAATAAAGAAGTTTATTTGATCAAAATACTAGCATTCTGCTAGTAATTATTTGTTCCTTTAATTTTAAGTAACAGTTTTCCTGAAGTAGCTTTAAATGGTATGGCATACTTACTTATAAATAAACAAAGATACCAAAAAAGTGTGTTTAGTTTGGTTGGTTTTGGTTTTGTGTCTTGTAGTTCTATGAAGCTTTTTCTTTCTTTGAAATCTGATAAATGGGTAAAAATAGGTATATTTTTACAGGAAGTAAACTACCAGTGTTCAGTAGAGCTGAGAAAGGGTAAAAAGTTTTACTGATTATTGTTAAAATCTTCTTGCTGTGAACAGAGGTAGTAGAAAGCTAATTTGTGGAGAGAGTATCTTCTACATTAGTTTCTTACAGTGAGTTTTCCATGTGAGTCAAGCTCCAAACGCTGACTTTCAGGAAAATCCCACATTTGAGATTTGGTCTTTCTCTTCCTCCTAGAGAGGTTAGGTGCTGTGCCTACTTGCTGGAACAGTCTCTTAACATTTAGTAGTAAAATGACCTTCTGGTAGCTGTTCTTACAAAACTGGGGGGTTTGCTGTAGTCTGAATGTATAGAAAGGGGGAAATAGATTGAGCTTTGAAGCTTGGAATTGACCTGGCATTTGAAACTAGTATGTGTTAAGAGGTTTATGTGAAATACTGAACCCAGTAAATCTGGTACTCAGATATATTAATGCTTAGACCTCAAGCTTTTTTCTGTATTTTGACTGATGAGATTAAATGCATTTGGTCCATTGTTGTGCCAGTTTTAATGTAGGTCAAAGCAGGGCACTGGCTAGAATTGGTTTGCTTAATGAGGAATTGGTACATAAAATTTTTTAATAGTTATAACTGTAAAGTAATAACAGTGGGCTATAATTTATAAGCATTTTCAGCATTTTAAGTGATTTATTTTCACATAAAAACTAGTTATTTTATACAAAGTTTACTGATGCTTAGAGTTGGTAGTGGTCAGTGCGTAATTTTTCCTGATTTCACAATGTGAAGTCAGTGTTTAGAGTGTGCTAAAATTATCTTAATTTATATTTGAAAACTAATGTATAATATCCTTCTTTTAGATGATGCGCTGGAAGATTTAAAATCTCAAAAGAAAAAAATAGTAAGTAAAACTTAAAGCAAATATGGTTGTTATGATCCACTAAAACTGGTGTATGCCACATATCTGCACCAAACTTGATCAACGTTTAATCTCAGTAAGACAAATTTAGGATGGAAAAGGTTCCAAGTCTTGGATAGCTTGCCCTCTTTGCGAGGTTTGTAACACTGAAAGCTGTTTCCTCTCTGCTTAATCACTCCATAAGGAAGCTTGCTGTTTTCTTACATGGTTGGCTTCACCTTCCTTGTAAGGCAAAACTTAAAGACCACCACGACCCAAACACTCTCAGCCCCCCAACTCTACCCCATCAAAGCAACTCCTCCTCCCACCAAAAGCTCCAAAAATTGTATTATGAGGCTTTGTTATTCGTGAGTTTCCCAAAGCGGTCACCTCATACCTTCTGGATTTTGCTATGGTAGCTAAATTAATAGAAAACCCACGACAAAGGTACCAAAAATGACTTGCATAAGAGTCTGGTATTATGTCATGATCTGTGTTTTATCAGTTTTAAAATGTAGATGTCAAAAGATAACCTGTAACCTAATGATGTCATTGTCCTTTGGTAAAGAGTATTTGCTGATATTTAAATGGTTGTGTCCTTTGGCTGTAGTGGTGATACAAAGGGGTTTGAGAGGCTTACATTTTCTGGGAAAGAAAGAAATGAGCATGACAGCTATGTTGTTAAGTTTATATTATGAAAACTGCTTAACTGAAATTAGTTAATGTTTCCAATTAACATAGTCATTTGGTAGCCTTAAAGGAAAAGTTCCTGAAGCCGACAAAGCACAGTGGAGAACAAAAGAGTTTTTGGAATCTTAAATGTGAAATCTTAATTTCAGTTTGTTTAGTTTTCTCTTATCGTGAAAATCTTCATTATAGAAGAACTAGTAATGCTGAATTTTTGCATGTGAGAAGCAATTAGGACAAAAGGCATTGAATAAAAGATTAGTCAGGAAAAACCGAAATGTGTATTTTGCATATGTAAAACATCGAAACAACATACTGTAGAAGAACCAGGAGTAGTTAAAAATGAAGCAACTGCACAAATACTTTGTAAACAATAATGAAATTATAGTGTAACTATGGAGAATTTAAACCTGGAAGTATAAATTGCCATTAGTATATATGCAAGTCAAACTTTAATGATTAAAGACAAACTTCTAAATAGGATTAGTGAAACTGAGTTCTGGTAAGTCCAATAATATATAACTCAGCTATTTTTCACAGTCTGTGGTTATCTTGTGGGTGCCTGGTTCCTAGCAAGGAACCAGAAACAGAGGACTTACTGCAATATCTTGAATCAGCGTGGTGTTGGTATTTTTTTACTCAGAAGATGGACTCAGGAGGTTCATAATAATTTAATATATTCAATTAAGCATTAAAATTAGATAATCATACATTAAACAGAACGTGTTGAAATGAGCTGGAAGGGGATGCAGGTAACAAGACAGAATATAATTCACGTTTTTGATAAAAACACTGATAAAATTGTGTTCTGTAAAATTTCATTTTGATAATACTCATTTGATTTTGTTTTGTTTGATTACCTTCCTTAGGAGTGCCTTTGGCTGTGAATAACCTACTTTTTAGTAAAACAAAGCAAAAATCAAGTGAAATAATGGGGAGGGAGAGGGTTTTTTTTTTCTCTGTTGAATTCTGATTTGCTGCTAAGTTTGCAAATAGGATTAGTTGCTAAGAAATTTACATTGTGGTCCTCAAAGTATCTAGGATAAGTAAATTACGTGTTTCCTGTTTATTTGTAATGGAAATTGTTGCCTAGGCACAGAGCCTGCCACAACAGCTGTGCTTTTTCACTTTGTTGCAGCTCAGCTACCTAATTGCTGGATAAATCTTATACTGAAGACAATTGTCCTTTTGAAAAATGTTACAGTACTTGTGTTTTACATCATGTGGCCCACCTTTTCCCTACAGGCATTACTTGCAGCCGAAGGGATATAAGGCTGTTACAGGGTTTACCTGTAAATGGTGTAAGCTCCTCATCTCCTAGATACAATGCCCCGGTGGGTTTGCAGTGACTGCTCAATAGAAATTAATTTCTGTTTAATTTCTGTTCTGGCTTTGGTAATATAGTCATGTGGATACTCACGTGGATAAAATACTTGTCAAATAGAGATACTTCATCTGGAAATTACCATTAGTATTGTCTATCCTATACTTTGACTCAAAGTTTGTGTAATACTTTTTTCTCACAGAACTGATAGTCTGCTATTTTCTTCCTAGTGAATACTTTAAAGCTTTTTGAGTTATGAACTGGGGTGGGGATTAAGTTAATTAGCTGTAATTAAGGCTCTACTTCAAGATACAACTTTGCTTCCCTCCTTGATTATAAGGGATACTGTGTTTGTGTTCGTGAATCTTTAGCTGTGATTTTGGCCTCAGAGTTTCTCAGTTAATGAGGATGTCAGCCCTTAAGCCTGAACATGGGTAGATGAGCAAGTTCAGAGGGTTAAGCATATTAAAGCAAGGGCGCAGGACATGTATTAAGCTGATACAACTGGGAATTAGTGGAGAGTTTACCTGGAACAGCAGTCTTAAAGATAGGATAATTCTTAGCCTGAGGACAAAGTTGTGAAGCTGGTATAGTAATTACCTTGCTAATTTTAGAAATAAACTTTGCTGAAGCTTGCTCAGCTACTCTGAATAGTAGGCTAAGTGTAATATTAGACTTTGACAGACTTCCTAGCCATTTCAGGTAAGAGTTTGGAAAGTTGCATCTGTTAATCTAGGAAAAAAACCCCAACTAGTCTGATTTCAGGGCTATCTTGGAGTTATGTTAGAAAGGGGAAAAAAATTCAGCATATGAGTTCTGTTACTTGAAATAATTACTCTTTAATCAACTTTGTCTTCAACTTTCTAGGTGTAGACAACCATTGATATTTTGATAACTTTCAGTATGTGATAAAAACTCTACGAGGAGTTGGTTGTTGTATAAGCCCCGTTTTGTCTACCTGGTATATGCTAGAGTACTGCAAACATGCAACTGGAAACTCAAAATACAGTTAAAAGTCGTATTTACTGACAATGGGTCAAATGAATTATTTCTTTCATGCAGTGTTCATGCAAAGCAGTTACTTTGGTGGTTTTAATGTTGGCATGGATCTGTTCAGAGTATACTTGATCACTGTGACTTAAATTATTTATTTCTGATTTTAATGAAACTTTTGCTATGTGTACTGGTATATCTTAAATGGTGGACTGAAATGAGTCTCATTGCTTTGTGTGAACATAAAGAAAGACCTCTTCGTAGTTGGGTTTGACATACCAAGTAATTCTCAGTTTATGAACTCATGTAGTAGTATGGTGAATAATGAGTGGTTTGCACCATGGCAGTACTTAAGTCTTTGGTTGCTAAATTGTATTTACAAGAAGCTTGAAATACATTACTCATATTACTTTTCAATTTAGGCAACTGATGTCGTTCTCAAAGGAATTCTTTGCCTGTTGGGAAGGAGTTCATTGATACAATTGTTCATAGGAAGAGAATGTGGTTCCATGCTTCCATTGATTTGGTTGCCTGTTGGGAAGGAGTTCATTGATACAATTGTTCATAGGAAGAGAATGTGGTTCCATGCTTCCATTGATTTGGTTGCCTGTTGGGAAGGAGTTCATTGATACAATTGTTCATAGGAAGAGAATGTGGTTCCATGCTTCTTTATTAGGATCTGATAAATTCCATGAGCAATTCATGATTAGGCTGGTATTAACTTTCTGAGTTCACTTGTGATTCTGGTTGCTCAGCATTATAATTTTATTGATAAGGACAGACTATGAGTTAGCTCTTGGCAGAAAGTAGAAAATGATTTTGTAGGAAAAGTTTTGGATCTCAGAGAAGACTGTATTATGGAGAAAGAGTAAGAGGCGTTGAGCAATTTGCTGTGTTAGTGAGGCAGTGCTCAGCGTTGTTAACCTTTCCAAGATTATGCTTCAGGATGGTGAATGTTCCAGAAGTCAGTGTGTTGGTTTACATTCGTAAATGAGCTTCCTGTGTTGGCACACAAACAGTTTTCCTCTGCTGTGCAAACATAGAAGTAGTATTTAAATTTTACCTAGGCTCTTAGTTTCTTCTAGTAATTACACTGACTTGTTCACAGCAAGTAAACTTTGACTTTTTAAAATCTTTATTTGGTATTGTCAAAAAATTTCAATTTACTTTAGAAAAGTATACTCTCTAAGTGAAAGCATGAGAAATGTGGCTATGCTTATAGAAATCCTCACAATTTCTATATATTTTCAAGAAATTTGTAGAGTCAGTTGTGATACTGAATTCTTGTTCAGATTCAGCTTACTAGAATTTTAAAGCTATATATGAATTCCAAAATATGAAGAGTAACTCGTTGAATTATCCAATAACTATGTAATGTGAAGGATAACTTCAACATCTGAATCTTGTGGTGAGAGTTGAATTATGTTTCAAAATAATGTTACTGTTTTTGCAAAACTTATGTATCCACAAATAGCTACCATACTATCTAATACTGCTGTGGCGAGAAGCGCTTTAGATAAAGACGGTGTCAAGTGATGATGGAGCATTCTGGTTTTTCTCTCCCCTAAAGGTCACTTTGTCCTGCAGAAGGTTATTTCTCTTTTTGGCTATACAGACAACTGCATGCATTTTATGCTCATTGATGTGAAGTGAATTGTGTTTTTTAAATTTTGATTTGGTGGCCAGATATTAGCACTGACTATTAATGCTTCCCCACTTTGCAGCTTCACCTCACTAGCCTTACCCCTTTATATAAAAGTCTGTCTTACAGTTTTTACTTTTATAAGCAATAAATATTTTTCCTATTAGGCCGTTAATTCTGCTCTTATTGCACTGTGTGGCATTTGTTTTACGAAGTCAGTGGGTTAACTCCAAAGTGATGCTGAAATACAAGTTTAGGAAATTGATTTTTACTTCCTTCTTCACTCCCTTTTGTTTCAACAGTCCTTAATTAACAGCCTGGGTAGTATTCCTTGCCTCAAACTTCAAGAAATGTGTGGAGGAGTGAGTGTTAAATGAATACCCAGTAGCCATTAAATGGAGTGAATTTTTATTTAGCTTCTGAGGTCTATTTGTAATCCTGAGGTCTGTCTAAATGTAAAACTCCTGCACAGTCTATATATGCAGAACGGCTGAAACTTTAGTTTCTCACTAGCTAAATAATGGCATAAAATTCATGTTAACCTGCACCATTTGTTATTTTAGCAGTGATAAATGAGTTTGAGAGAATTTAATTTTTTGACCACTGACCTTTTCAGTTTTGCAGTTTATGCCAACAGCAAACTTCAGAACAAACAAAGCCCCCACTTCTAGCTGAACATGGCCATTAGTCAGCATATCTAGAAAGAAAGGTCTGCTTAAGATACTGTAAAATGTATTATAATTTCTGTACATATGAGGTATTTGTCATAACTTCAACTATCTCAGTTTTAAAGTTAAGCTGCTTCTGATGTTGGCTGTTAACCACTAAAATGATACTTTACTAGTGATTACTTTTTTTAATTAAGCCCATGTATTAGCTATAAAGCCACTTGAGTGCATTGTAAATAAAACGCTGTAATAATGAAGTGCTTTAATTACATTCCCTAAAGTATGCATAGTTCTCAGTAAATTTTTTATTTAAATTCTTAACGTGTTCCTTTTTCTGAAAAGCAGTTTGAATTGCTGTAAAGATGTAGATCCAGCCTTTAAAGTCATTTGAGCAAATTCCATGGCTGTTCTCTAGTTAGTGAGTTTTCACAGCATTTGCAGCAAGCTAATTGCTTCTGCTAATAAATAATCTAAAATCGATGCTGACAGCAGTTAATTGGCACAGGGACTTTATTCTGTAAAGCGCTTGGCTAACGACCTTCCTTAAATTAATAGCATTAAGTGCTATGAGGAAATAAATCTAAGGAATTGCCTGTCATTTGCTTGTCATGTCTAATAACTTCCAATAATGATGGCTGATAGATTTTTGCACATTCCATTATTGAAGTTGGTGCTTGTAATTATTCTCCTCATTATATGTAAACAATTAGCAATATTTGGTGTTTCCTTGCAATAAAGCTGTTAAGTACAAGTAGTCCATTAGAGTTTAGAAACTATTTTTGAAAGCAAAATTTATTTTCCATTGAATACAGCAAATCTGCAGGTATCTGAAAATGCTACTGGTTCATTGGATGAGCTTCACCTTTTGGTAACATTGATAATATACTTGTAAATGGGAGGCTATGGTGGGGGGGAAATACTTTGAGCAATTCTCTATTGATGTGTGGAACCTTTCTGTTTCCAGCTTGAGGAAGTAATGGAAAAGGAAACGTACAAGACTGCTAAACTAATCCTTGAAAGGTTTGATCCAGAATCAAGTGCAAAGGTAAGTCTTGTTATTGATACTGATGTAATATGAAAGGTACTATGGAGCTGAGCATTCAGATAATGTTACTTATAATTAATTGGCAGGAGACTGAACTACCATCTGCTGGAACATCTGCAACCCCAAGACCTGGACAAGGTAATAGCCCTGTAAAACGGGTGCTCTTTAGCATAGATACTCATCTTTCATAGCAATTTCCACTCTAGAAGTCTGTCTATGATAAAATTTGTAGATCAATTGACCTTTATTTAGGGTTAATAGACTGTTCATTAGGCTATGCCCATTACTGTTCTGTATTTTTCAGACAAGGGATCTATTACTAAAGCCTGATGTTCTAGACAGCAGGATAGTTAATGCTGCTTGATGTTAAAGCTGAGAGAAAAATAACTTCTTGTGGCATACTTTTCTAGAATAGTAAGGTGTTTTCAAATCTTGTGTAGTATTCTTTGACTTAGCTTTTCAATTGTGTTTCTATTTACGGCTAGTTAGACCTTTCCTAATGCAGTGCTTAAGCTACTCCTCTTTGGTGCCCAGAAAGGAAAAGAAAGCTGGTACATAATTCAACTTATTTCTAGTTGCAAAGAATGGACAGTTCTTTACTGGTTTACGATGTTCCATTTAAAGGTGCTATTGAATAAAATAATAAAATAGAAAAAACTTGAATGTGTTTCAAGGAAGCCTTGTTCCTAGATTACCCACACAAGTTTCAAAACTGGAAAGATCTCACACACGGTAGAATGCTTACATTAAAAATGTGATATTTATGCAAATGTTCATGTGAACAAGCTACTGTTAATTTTTGTTAAGGTTGAGTGTAATATGCTGTAGTTAAATGCTTGTATGAACACAGCATAAAGGCTGCCTCATATTGTAATACTGAGGATTGTACTCACGCTTTAAGACAGATCTTTGTCGTTAACTTGCTGTTATAACTTGAAAGGGCTGATGCTCAAAATAAACTGCAGAATCTGATATGCATAATTTTTCATAAAATAGACAGATTGTTTTAGAATTTACTATTAGAATTGTCAACTTTGTGTTTAATTCTTGTGGGTAACCAAACTTCTGTTTTTCCCATTTCTCAGTCTTGGAGTACTCATTTTGTTGGGTGCAGAGCACCTGGATTTACTGCCAAAGGTGTTTATAAGCTGCATCATCAAATTTGCTGTTTTGTTCTTCTTGCTTAGCTTCAAATTGCCATGAAAACGTTTTAAAACTATCTTTACTTGTTGACATTGAAAGTGAATAGTTGCAGTGCAGTAGTACCTCAGTAGTGAAG
Source organism: Gymnorhina tibicen (assembly GCA_013399875.1). NCBI lineage: Eukaryota > Metazoa > Chordata > Aves > Passeriformes > Artamidae > Gymnorhina > Gymnorhina tibicen. Next base: position 2,077,262 of record VXAZ01008543.1, on the reverse strand, counting down.
CTTTAATCTCTTCTGGTGTCTTAGGCATAAGAGTTTTTTTCAAGTTTGCTCCTTATCTGTCTCTCCCATCATTCCATTTCTGCAGCATTCATAGTTTTGTTCAGGCTGAAGGGCCATTCTGACATCCTGTTCTGTTCTCTGCCTTAATACAGCTCATGGGTGGTTTCCAAGAATTTTCTGTTACACCTGTAAAGTGTAGGTAGTCTGTTGTTGGCTTTTTTTAACTCTTTATAAAATTCATCCTTCTTGAGCTGTGTTAGAAATCACTCCAGTAGTCCAGTAGTAGGGTGGCAGATCTGTTTATAGAATGCAAGTAACACTGACCAGGGGATGAAACTGCCTGGAAATGTGTGTTTCTATATAGAAATCTACAGATAATTAGCTATAAATTAGACAGGGGTAAGTCTTTAGTCACTCTGGCTTTATTACGAGAGAGCAGCAGCAGTTTTGAAACTTCTTTGGAGGTACATGACTGATCTTCCCCTCAACCCAGGCTGTGTAAGGAGCAGTGCTGAGAAGTGAGTTGGTCAGTCTCTATTCATTAGTCTTGTGTATGTTTGGGTTTTCAAAGCTTAGTGCCCCTGCTTTTGATCCAGAATCAGCCAAAAGCGGGTTAGTTGGGTCCAGCATATGCTGTGTTCTGTTGATTGTGTATTGACTGTTAATAGAAGGGCTGGGAGGGAGAGGTTCTGAGAGAGTTAGAATTATTTCTGAGAGCCACTCACCGTAGGCTGTGGTCTATGTTAATAAGTGCGGTATGAGTAGATTTGTGAAACGGTTGTTGCTGAGGAGTTTGCCCGTGCTATCTGTGCTTAGAACGTTTTCTTTAGAGCTAGCTGCAAACTGGTCTCATGGGCTTGGTGAAAGGAATCTTTTAGTACAGTTTCCTTTGCAAAGCATGCTCTCTGAGACTGTCATGGTGTGAACCAACAGCCTCTAAGTGGGGACACAACTGAGAAAATGTACAGTTCTCTTTCAAGCAGATTTAACTTTTTGGGGTGCATGGACATTCTTGCTTGAACCTGAATAAAAGTGCAGTTTAGCTTTGAAAAGGATATTGCAAAATACATTTTATAAGTTGTCATGGCTTATAGTTGGATTTTATGATCTTAAGGGTCTTTTCCAACCTAAATGATTCTATGAGTCAATGTAACTTTGTTCATACACAGCACAATTTCATTTTTTTTTTTCCGATCTGTTCTCTAATGCATTGAATATGGAATTGTTGCAGCTTTTTGTCCACATGTAAGTGGTTAGTCAGTCTGTTCTATTTTGGAGGTGCATTATAGTTCAAGAGGGACATGTGGTGTTTGGCTTTGGCTTGTGAAATTATGGAGACTTAATTTCTGAAAAACTTATTCTTGTTATATACAGTAATTATTTCAATTTTTAGCTATCAAAAAGCCTACTAGCTTATTGCTGTTCACACTAAATATCTGCCCAAAATGAGTATTGGCTTCTGTTCTGTGCAGTATATAACTTTAACTAGATGACACCTTTATGTGGTTCTGGTATAATGTGGGGCATGTAGTATGTGGTAGAAGTAGAGTGGTTTGGAATAATAAAATATCTGTTAGCAAATTAACATTAAAGCTTCCTTGATCTTCTCTTTCCTCACTTTGGACACAAGCTAGCCAAGCAACAGAACTCATTTTCTTGAGCTCTGTAATTGAGTCTTTTTGAAAAGAGGGTAAATAATGACCGACATATAATCAAGTTGTGTATGAGTCAGCTGATGAAAGGTTAGTTAGTTAGTATGTTTTTGACTTACTGGTTGAAATGAAAGCTTGCACATCATACTAATTGGTACAGAGGTTTAATCAGTATTGCGTAATAGTTGGTTCTCAGAAAAACAGCTGGTAGTGCCCCAGTTTTCCTGTGTATTTAGCTCTTTTTGCAGTTTCTGTGATTTTGACATGTACTGCTTAAATAAGTAATGGTAGTTTTAACAGACGATTTAGGTCAATCTTGTGTTTGCATAAAAAACTATCAGGAAATCCAGAAGGAAAGGAATTGGAAAATTTAAGTGCAATTTTATCTGTTCAGAAATGTTTTGAGTGGTACAGTTAATGAATATATACTTATTCAGTACTTTGGCCATGGAGAAAAATAGGGTCAGTATATATTTGCAGTGAAATATTTATCAATAATATCCTGTTGTTGATACCTGCTCTTTTCATTTTGCCAATACGACTGTTAGCAGGGGTGTATTATAAATGAGATCACCCTGTGACCTGAAATAAAAATAATTCAATAAAAGATGGTTGCAGGCTATGGGGTGGATATAGGCATGAGGAGGAAGAAAGAAAATGCTTGGTTGGTCTTTGATAATAAAGCCAACAAGTTATGTAAACTATATACTGACCTGCAGTATACTGTAGCTCTATAAAAATAATGTATTCTTCTCTACAAAAGTCAAGGTGTTTTGAAGTGAGGGAAAAATAAAATAGTTATGCTTGTAAACATGAAACATGTCACTGCCTCACCACTGCAGTATTCTAATAGTCTTTAAGAGCTCATACTGAATCATCAGTTGAGTAGATACCTCTTAAGTAATGTGTCTGCTTTTATGTGTGAATTGTCCAGTGCCTGTAACTGCAGAATTTGAACTGCTGTGTGTTTGGAGAATAAAAGTTCTATTTTTAAGCTATTTATCTGTCTTCATGCAGTTGACTTTTTGATACACAAATACTGTTATTGAAGAAAATCCTCGGAAAATTGCAAAACTTCATTAAAACTATGTCAGCAGTAGCTGTATATTGTGTTAGTGTTGAGGTCAATGGACTTATTTCTTAGATAAACTGTGCAACTTGTTTATCTTGTTTTGCAACTGTGCAATTACGGAAATCTGGAACTTTGCAAGAGGCTCATTTTTAATGCATTGCATCTTAAGGCAATTTGAGATGTATATAGATCATATTCAATTACTTCAGAAGAATATTAGGGCTGTTATTGTGGAAGTGCACAGCAGATTTAAAAGGAATTAGGGGCGTTCATGGGTGAAGGGTCCATATGTGATACTAAGATGATGAGAAAGGGCTGTACTCTCTATGTCCATGGCAATGCATTTATGGATCCTGGAGATGGTATCAGGAATGTAAGCATCAGAAATTCAGGTTTGTGTGTTGTCACTGAATAACATCTACAGCCACTCTGTGAAAGGAAATACTGGAATGGATGGACTGTTGGCCTTGCCAAGGAGAGTGTTTCTCACTTTGTCATAATGCAAGTTTGCATTATGGTGACTGGTGACTTCTCTTACTTGGGGAGCAGCAGAGTGTTGGCAAGTTCTCTTAAGTATGAATCACAGAATAGAGTGAAAGCCAAGTGAACTTCTAAGTGAAGGGGGGAAAAAAAGGCATTGTGCATAACCTAATATTTTGTGGAAACTAGCAATGAGTCTTGCATTCTTAACTCTGTAATGAGACTAAAACTACTGAAGCATATCTCTCTAATACTGACTGTAAAGTACTGGTTCAGCATCTTTATAGGAACAAAAATATGGGGAAAGAGTCATTAAAGTAGCAGTATCTTTTTAATTGAAAGTCGTTTAAAGAAGACTTGCCAAAAATGATCCTTCAGAAAGAGCAGGCAAAAGGGGCAAAGCTCTTGCAGGCAGCATGGAAATTGCTTAGAAATAGTGTATTATGGGCTCAGAATAAATGTGAGTATAGCCATGACCTACTGAAACAGACCCAGACCTCTTAAGCAATTAAAATTAATATGCTTAAACCCCATGATCTAGAAAGACAGCCTTCAAAATGTAAAAGTAACATCCATATGTAGAAATTACGGTCATGGTCTTTGACATTTTTATATGTAAAACAATAATAAAGAGGGTTTTGTAATGAAAAAAGAATGGATTAAGATGTCTTTTTATAGATGTTTAAAATTATCTTGCAACAAGTGGAATTAGGCTTTATCGCTCATTTTTCATACGCATGTGGACCTGAGAAGACTTGAGAAATTGCATACCTTGTAGCCTAATTTTTGAAACTAACATGTGACTGGAAACTGTAACACGAACTTGACTATAATGGTTAAATAAATCATGGGTTTTAATCAATATTTTGTATTTGGAGATGGGTCATGCCTGTTGGTCAGATGACAGAGAGAGAATGCAGTTATCCTAATGTAGTAAAACTTGATAGGTTACTGCTAGTATCTCTCACAAAAAGCTCTTGAAGACATGTTAAATGAGGAGGTTCATCATAAATGAATTCTTACTTCAGATAAAACTCTCAACACAGGAGCAGTTTTCAAACTAGAAGCAAGTCACCAAGGAAAATTAATGAAATTTCTGCAACTACCTCACCAATTAATCCTGGTTTCCAGATTCTGAACATCTTAAATAATGAGGGGGCAAGCATGCTTGTTAAAATACAGAACCTTCAGACTCACTGGGTGATGTAATTTGGATGATGAAGTTGTGTGAGGTAATGCAGCTATGCACATGAAGGTGTGGCAGGGGAAAAGTAGTAATTTGTTCTGCTTTGTAGGAAACTGAACTAGATGGATTTTTAGTAAGACTGTAGTTTTTTTAACTTGTAGTTTTTAAAGTGGTGATACCAAAGAATTTTTAATTCTTTCTTCTGTTGTGTATTAATCCTATTTATATGTACAGATAAGTAGGCAAGACCATAACCTGTGCATGTTGCAATTTTCATGGCACTAGATTGGCTGTTTTCCCACAGAACTGTTATGTTTGACCTAGTACTTCAGTGATAGCAGCTCTTTCTTAGTTAGTGCAAGCTGCCGTAGCGTGCTCCCCTCCTCCACCCAAAGCAGGAGCTTGGCATGGTAGTGTTGTACTTTCGGGGACAGGGATCGTTCCTTCAGACTCAGCACACCCATTTTCCAGTGGCTGATCGCCAGTGGACCTATAAACTGCCTGCTAAGCATTTAAACTCTTCCAGCCTGACACAAAATCAGCAGATAAAATCTCTCTAATCTTGACACTCATGGAAATGATTTTAAAGTCCAAATGTAGTATTAAATTCCATTTCCTGTGAAGGAAAACATGCAAGCTTGTTCAAAGTGATGTGGGTGCTATACGCTAGCTCTGTAGGGTATTACAGCCTTAGGTGTGGGTGTTACTGGGGTGTCCCTTGTAGAGACTAAGCTGCTACTTTTTAACCATATAAATATCTGCAGACCTAAAGCAATGGTAACATTTCAGTTCAATTTGTTGCAATAATGTGTGAACGTCAGGTTCGCATGACTATTACAACATTCAAACCATAGTGTATTACTCTGGTGATATTTGGCTTCAGTTAAGAACAACTGAGGAAATATGTTAAGTTTTTCATGACAGTGACTTAATAGTGACTGATAGTGGTGTGAGAAGAGGTAAAAGTAGGGACGTGTTCCAGCAGAGCCCATTCTTGCTTTTTGAGAATCCATAAACGTGGTTTGATGGCAGGGTTACTGAAACACGTGAATGAAACTACATCACCTGAAAGAAGCATTACCTTTTCTTCTGTTTTTAGAATTGTTTCATTTATCCCATCTGATTATTTTTTAATAACTCTGTGCACTTTAGCCTGGGCATTTTAGGTACTGACTGAGTAGTTTTGGTCCCATGGAAAGCTAAATGCTTGGAAGCATTTTTAAACCATGGAGTAAGAAGTGGTCAATTCTGTGCGTCGTGGTTTGAGTCTAGCTGTTCATATGTCCAACGCTCTGCCTTAGCAGATACTTTATGATTCTGTTCTCTAATTTCCTTCTAGAAGAATTTTGCCCAAAGTATTTAACGGTTATGATAATTGCTATTGAAATATAGTATTCTATGTGGTATTTTCTTCTGCGTGGTATTTACTTCTATGACATACTCAGCTGATGATGTTTAGTTTTACACCTTCCTGGTTTTGTTTGATTCTGTAATTTCTAATTGGTATAACAATATTAATGTACTTTTGCTAATATCTTTCTTATAATGCTAGATACTAAATTCAGTATGTACATGTTCTTGTCAGAAATTCGTCAGAGGACTGCAGCTCAAAGAAATGCTTCTACGCCCCCACCTGCGACTCCTAAACAAGGCTCTCCAAAGTCCCCACTTCCAGCATCTCCTGGTCTGCAGAGAGAGGCACCAGCTCTGAGCGGGCTTCCGGAAAGAACCGCTGTGCCATCCTTGCAATCAAATGTTTTACCAAGACGCCCTGGATCCCCTGCTACTTCAGTGCCTGGAATGGGTAAACACAGCACTTAATGTTATTTACAGTTTATATTGTTTTCTCTGGTTACCAATAAAATAGGCCATTTTCAGACAGTATGGAAATGGCATTTCATTTGGAAATAGCAGAGCAGTTATCTGATTAAGCAGGAGTTCCATATTCAATTAGCCATAACTCTTTACAGCTGGCACCTTTTGATGCTGAAACCTATTGCCTGAGCTCATTTAACTGTTATGGCTTCTTTGTTTAAATGGCAATAAAACTTTGCAGTGTTCTGTAGTCAACAATATAGCATACCTTTTTATGTTCTTAGTTTAGAAGAGCTCTATGCTTGTATAAATCAGGTACAGAGGAGAACACTTTCAGAATACATTCATGCTTCTCACTAAACCCTGCACATATTTTTTTAAACATGCATCTTGACATTTATTTAAATTTTTACTCTAGAAGGTATAGTCATGCAACCTATACTCATAGATTAAAGTGTGGAATACCAAATACAACAGAAAAATTGTCTGTGTTGTAGCTGGATACTAAAATGGCATTGTTATTTTGGTACAAGAGTCCAGATTTTAGCAACAGGTTGAAATCTGGTAGGAATGAGTAGTCCTTAAAATTTGGTTTTGTATCCTGAAAATGTTTTTTCTCTTGATTTCTTACTTGGTGTTCAGATGGGATGGACTTTTAATAAATAGAATATGAACTAAATGGCATTGGAAGGATGGCAAAATTTGAGAGTTTTGGGTGGGAAGCACCGTTCTCGATTTCCTCGTGGATGGTAAAGCTGTGTGTAGATTTGTGCCAGGCCTTTCATTCTTTGTGGGATGTTTGACAAATTGGATCACAAGGCAAGAAAGGATATGAAATGCTGTCTTGGAAATAGAAGGGGTACAACTTGACAAGAATCTCACGAGCACCGGTGTAATGTGGAGTTGTTCTTTGCTCTATATACAGGGATCAAGAATATTTTTCTCTGCCCTGTGTTCCTGATTTTTACTTGAAGCTATTTGAGTCTTACCAACTGTATGTCCTTCCTTACTAACTTCCATGATACAATCAAAAAGTAGAGCTGTAGATAATATATTGACACCTGCTCTCTAAGATCTTGGGAAGCTGAATGTTAAAATGCCTTTTCCTGTTTAGTGTAGTGGAATAAACTTGTCGTGGAAAGTTGTGATCTCCATTCTCTGTAGAGTCCATTAAGTCTTATTTGTTGTTAGTAATACTTTACGTGTGTTATGAAACTGCTAAATTTGTTTTTATCCCTGAAGTGAACTGTAAAGGCAAGTTATTAGTAAGTCTTGATTATCTTGGAGTACCAGAAATTAGCTCCTTGCACCAGGAAATTGGTCATTTGGTTGCAAACCACATTCACTGATATCTGATCACCAAAAATTCCATAATGAGTTTAAAATTGCATGCTTCTTTTTAAGGAAGCTGACTGTATAATAAAATATCAGCTGTATAATAGCTTTATTCTTTGGGGAAGATTCAGGCACTTTGAATAAGCTGGATGAAATTCAGCCTGTACTGCATAAATGATTTAGAGGAAGAAGGAAAATAAAGTAACTGACTTGTCTGAAAGGACAAGCTTGTGATTTTTAATGTAGTCTTTGTGATAATGCCTTACAGGCACTTTTCCCCCCACTAGTAACTGGTATTTTGACAGAACACGTTACTTTGCCATGAATAACAAGGGGAGCCACTGCAATTGTCAGTTAATATGGAAGTCCTCTTTTTCTTGAATTTCCCCAAACCTTGCAGGCATATGGAAATCTCAGTCATGTAGCTGTAGTGAAAAGTACATAAATTCAGTATCTATAAGAACAATATTACATCTAAGTTTATGCATGGCCTGCAACAAATATGAATAGCCTTAATTATCACTATTTTACAGAAGATTAATAATTCATTTTCATTATACTATATTTTGTAGGGGAGAATCAATTTAACGTGTATTACCACAGAGCTCCCATATGTTTGAAAATTAATAACCAGCAGGTAGTTGAGAGTTTGCCAAGCTTTGCAAAAATGACCAGTCTTTCTACAATGATTGCTTTTGATGTTTATATTAATTACTGGTGTCCATAACAGCATGAGAACCAAGACGGTTGGTTTGAGTTATTAGTAGGCAGGTAATTGTTGTTGGAATGTGTTGTGATGTTTCACTCTAGGTAACTTTATTCAATTTTTACCTTGTCTTTTTACTTTTAGAAATTTCATATATTGCTGATTTACAAGTAATATGAAAACTTGGTCTTTTGAATAAAGGCCTAAGTAAACATTTGAGTGTAAACCAGGTATTCACAAAATTATTCTAGAGCTTTAATTTACTGCAGATTGTGTCAGAGCCTTTTTTGATGGAAGTATTGGTTCTTTCAGGTTTTTGTGAAGCCCTAGGAAATGAATTTTTCCTGAGCTGTACTTTGGACAGCTTTAGCAGAATCTAGTTTATATTGCACTGAATTTGTTCTGTCTTGCTGCTGTGAGAGTTTCCTTGGTCGAGGTTCCCGCTTGAGGACAGAATACAGGGGTTACTTGGAAATGCATTCACTGATTGTTACCTCCTGAATTCATTTCTCTTGTTTGTGAAAATTTAAAAAAATTTTAAAAACATTTGTGTTGAGTATGGAACTTTTTTGTACTTAACTGATGGTTTGTAAATTGCAGTATTTTCTGAACAAATTTTCTTGTGCTTGTAAAGATTAGGACAGTCCATTTAGGACAAATATCCAGTATTGACAAGATGTGTCTTGAAAGACTGTGCTGTTAGAAATAGTGCAGCCTCAATGTCAAGATTAGTCTTGTTCTATGTGTAGCACTGCAAGAGGGCACTGCTGAAAATATTTGCTTCCTACAATGTTTGACATTTGCCATAGAGGATGGAGGTTATCTGTATGTGGCATTGAGCGTGAGGTTTACCACAATTTAGTACATTCTGCCCTTAGTTACTTTTTCCTTTGTTGCTTCTGTCTGTGAAGATTAAAAGGTAGGAAGCTTGAAATGGTAATTTGCTTGCAATTACTCTTAATGCTATATTTAAACATGAAACCCATCTTGGATCAGGTTATTGAATAGTAAGACTTGCTGTGTTGTCTTTGCCTCCTGGTCTGGAGGTGAAGATTTATGAGGCTGAGATACTTGATTGTTTCAGCCTGAAGAAGACGAGACTGAGGGGAGACCTCACTGTGGTGTTCAACATCCTTATGAGGGGAAGCAGAGGGGCAGCACTGATCTCTTCACTCTGGTGACCCGTGACAGGACCAAGGGAAATGGCATGAAGCTGAGTTGGAGAGGTGTAGGTTGGGTATCAGGGAAAGGTTTTTCACCCAGAGCACTGGCATGGGCTCCCCAGGGAAGTGGTCACAGCACCAAGCCTGACAGAGTTCAAGAAGCATTTGGACAGCGCTCTCAGGCACATGGTGTGATTTTTGGGGTGTCCTTTGCAGGGTCAGGAGTTGGACTCGATGATCCTGATGGGTCCCTTCCAACTCATCATATTCTATGAATACTCTACTTAAGAGGTACATGTTACTTCTATGTGTACGTTTATCAGAGTGCTGGAAGCTATGACTGTGCATGTCCTGATGCTGTCCCTGGCTAAGTTGCTATAAGAAAACTAAATCGGAACAGTCCTGAAAAGCTTGAATTTCAACTGTTTTTAACACATTATCTTTCAGTTAAGTGTCCTTCTGAAGTAGTTCAACATACTAACAAACTATACTCTCTTAGTTGTCCTTTGTTTGGATTTTTAAAAAAATCCTATTTTGCATTTTTAGACGGTGCGTTTAATCTGTTTTACTCTGTTGCATATCGAGACTGTGATTTTAATTTGTTTTACCCTTTAACTTACTCTTTGTTAAATGGTCATTATGGGGGATTCTGTGAAACATATCTCAAGAAAAACACTGGAAGCATACAGCAGAAAACAGAATTGTAGGCTGACTTCTGTAGTCACTAAAGGCCTTTCTTTTAAGCCATGCCGTTTCTATATTTGTTTTTACTGGCTGTAGTGAGAATAGCTACAAGCCAGAACTTTTTGCACCTTCAGTATGAATGAATTCAGTATCTATGAATTACATATACTTAGTTCTTACAGGGCTTCAGGTTGCCATAGGGTCACCTCAGTATGAAACCTGCTAATACTAGCTGATTTTTTTCTGTCTCACCTTCTTAGCTATCTTGATAGCTATCTTGATAGTATAGGACTTTTGCATTTTTATAAGTAATTTTGTCATTGGTTTAAACCAAGTCTTATTTGTAAGGGATCACAATTTTGTCTTGAAGTGGCTTGAAGCTGACCATTTTGTCCCAGTTTGGGAGTTCTGAAAGACTGGTTTGTTGTCCTACTCAAACATTGTTTATTTTATTTGTTTGTTTTGTGGACTTTGAATGTAATTCATAAAGCTTTTATGGGAATAGATTTTAAGTCTTCCCCTCTCTTCCCCCACATGCTGCATTATCTTACACTCAGAACTGTTTGTCGAAAGTACTGTAACATAATACTTCTGGTGCTTAAATGTAAAATGTTTCCTCTCCATACTTAGTTATTTGAATGGTTGCATTGGAATGATTCAGACCTGAGTGTCTTATGTTAGGCCTGGCTTATTCTGTTTTAAGGCTGCAAGAGAAAGTAGACATAAGAACTCAAAGCTGTATAAATGGAAATTGGCAGTCTGTGTTGGTCTTGTACAATGGACCAGATGTTTTAAAACTTTGTGGAAAGAGAAACTAGTGCCAGTGTTCTAGTTGAACTGCTGTTATGTAGAGGTGAAAAGTACCAACCATTGCTCTCACCTGTTCTTTAAGGAGTTTCATTTTGATAGTAGTTTGTTAAATACATGGGGAAAATAGTATCTTTGCAATGGCCTTCTGGCTTCTTTGACTAAGCATAAATCTGAAAGTATCCAACTTGTCATTAAATGTGGGATTGCCAGAATGACAAACAGCTGGACAGGTTTAATGTACAGACTGAATGCACACTGAGGGCATGCTCGTGTGGTATAGTAATTACACAGAAACCAGGGGGTGTTTCAGTGGTGACATCTTCATAAAATCATAGAATGGTTTGGATTTTAAGGGATCTTAAAGATAATCTATTTGAAACCCTCATGCCCTGGATAGGACACCTTCCAGGAGACCAGGTTGCCCTGATCTCTAGTTCCACTGTTGTCATTGATTTTGCCAGATTTATTGGTGTAAACTAGAAGTGTAAATTTGCAGAGTTGAGAGTATATGAAGAGAACTTAGTTGTTCTTTCTTAAAAAGCCTCTATTTGTTAATAATCATTGAATACTATCGATACTATTGATTAAGTTTTTTAGAAATTAGAAATTTAATTACATGTCAAAGGTGTAAAAATTGAGTGATTTAATAAAATTGTAAACTAAAGGAGCAGAAGAGGAATATTCAACTGTTGTGGGTTGAAGAATCTTACAGCTGCCCTAGTGGGCTAAGAAATACACCCATGTATATTAAGTAGATGCAATTATTTTGTTACAGTAGCACACACAGTAAAATATGATATATAGTAATATAGTGGAAAATAATTTTGATATAATTCATGTCTTCTAGGTCTTCATCCTCCAGGCCCTCCTTTGGCAAGACCTGTTCTTCCTCGAGAAAGAGGAGTTGTGGATAGAGTTATTGAATATTTGGTTGGTGATGGTCCTCAGAACAGGTAAAATGTTCTTTAAGAAATACCTAAACACTTAGGGGAAAGGAAGCTTCTTAACCTTTTTGTTTAAGCCAGACACATCAAGGTTAAAAGAATTGCAAATAAACTTGTCTAAAATTTTCATAATTAAGAAATGGCTCTTCCTCAGTGTTTCAGTTGAAATCTCTTTGCAGAGATTTGGGCAAAACTAACATCTGTTCTGAGTGGTATTGGCCGTGTGGTACAAAGACAAATCTGTACTCATGTGTGTGAATGACTTAGATTTTGAAATTAAAAAAAATGAAATCAATTGCCTCAGCACTTCAGCTTTATATCTGTTATAAATGCTTTTCAGATTGCCTTCAGAACTGTCCAAACATATCAGAATTTAACATGTCAACTGTGGTTACTTTCAGTTCATATGAAACAAAAGCTTACTTTGGATGTTGCTTTCTGACACTGGTGATATTAAAAATATGTTGAACCATGATTTAAAGGGTAGCTGCGAGTATTTCAATGTGGTTAAACCAACTTCAAAAAGTAGTATTTAATCTACAGATTTAGTTTGCTTTCAAGGGTAATAATTTCATTGTGGAAATCACCTTCTAGAAGAAAAGATCTGAGGTATTAGTCAATATGTAAGGTAAATTACATCTTCCTTCGTTGTGTTTTTACTTAAAGGTATGTAATTATGTATTATTCATGTTTTCTAGGTATGCTCTTATATGTCAGCAATGTTTTTCTCACAATGGTATGGCTTTGAAGGAGGAGTTTGAATATATAGGTAAGAGCTAATCTCTTAGACTCTATTACTTGGCTTATGTTTCATAACAAACATGCATCATACTTTATTTTGCTTGCAGCTAAGTACTTAACTGACATTGTGAAGTAGCACTTCATGTGGGAATATTTTTTGCTAACTTATTACTCTGTATCTTAAGATTTACTTCAAGACTTAGAGAAGTACTTTATTGCAACCTTCAGGTCATGGATTTTATGTGTAGAAAACTATTCAGTAGAAATAAGCTTCCTCCAATACATCCCTGAACATTGCTACTGGCTATGAATGGTTCTCAGAAGGGTTTTATGTTGAGAAACTATCTGACATTAAAGTGTGCCTCTTTTACCAGAACTTAAACTAAATTTTTCTTTGGCAAGAAGATCTTGGGGACGTATTGGGAAAAGAGTGGGAACAAGCCCTAGGGGCCTATACGTGAATTTATGGCTGACAGTAACTTAAGACAGACACAGCTCTTTATTGAACACAGATGTTGTATTTTGCCTGCTTTCTACCACAAGTGTAAGCCTGATGCTTAAGAAACTAGGGTTTCTTAGATAAATCTTCTATTTCATTTTGCTTTAATTGTATGAGTAAATATACTGCACTGTAAGAATAAGCTAAATGTTTCCTATGAAACCAAAGATATGTAGTCTATACGTCATTTCAGTTCACATGAGTTGACAACCCCACCGTACCAGAAACTGCCACTTCCCCACTGGTCTTGGCGAGAGTGGGGAGGACAAAAATAGTTATTTAAGAATTAAATGGTATCCAGTACTTCTGCAAAACAAAACTGCTTTTTCTTAATTAAGCACCACTGGAGCAGAATGCTCCTCAAAAAGCACAGTGAGACATACCTTGTAGAATTCCTAACATCTCCTTACTCGGAGTGTGAGGAAAGTAGCATCTTATGGGGAGGGACAAAAATCATCTGCCAACATAATTCTTTTGTAGGAAAGAATAGAGCACCATGTGGCAACATCTGGTGCTACTCAATTGCATTATTTTGTTCATTGTGGTCAAATCTTTCACAGTGTTGGGCAGTACACAGTGCAGCAGAGCTGAAAGCAGGTTTGTAAAAAGCAAATGTCTGCTCAGTTTAGAATAGGACCTGTGTAGAACAGCTTATGTAAATTTGGTGGAGATACTCTCTGGTACTGGTAGTCACTTAGTTAACTCTGGTTTTAGTATTTTGGACCATCAGAAGATAGTGTAGGAATAAAGGTGAAATGTGAAGTTAATTAGTGAGGCTGTTTACCGGGTGTGCTTTGTGTAGCATTTAGGTGTGCCTACTGCTTCTTCCTGAATCCTGCAAGAAAAACTAGACCTCAAGCTCCACGACTTCCAGACTTCAGTTTTGAAAGAAAACAATGTGCAGAGTTGCGATCTGAAACTGAGCCTCTAGAACCTAGAGAGAGAAAGCCCCAGGAGACTCAACAGACAAAAGGTATGTACTAATCTCATGAAGTCTGCTCTTTTTAAAAAGTCTAATGAAATTCCCCATTGTCTCTCTCTGTTGAGCTAAGTTTTCTTATGAGAATGACAACAGCTGAAATACTTAAGCACTGCTCAAGCAGGGTTCCTGGTGAGGTGATCGATGACTGAAGTCTGTCAGTGTTTGAGGCATTTGGACAATGCCCTTAACATGCTTTAGCTTTTGATCAACCCCCAGTTGGTTAGGCAGTTGGTCTAGATGATTGTTGCTGGTCCATTCCAATTGAAATAGTACAGTTTATTCTGACTTCATAGTAAGTGCAGTTTATATGTTTTTTCAGTTCTTGTCTCTGCTCCTAGCTTGGTTATTGATAGTAGTGTCTTCTTTCCGGTACCCTAAAATTTCTTCATATTGGTCATTATCTTGTGCAAATGATGGCATAACAATTTTTTTCACTCTCATGTTACTGACAAGCAGATAGAAAATAGCACTGTAAATTAGAGAAATAGTTAAGGAGGGAGTATGTCCCAAAGTAGTTAACTTTCACTGTGTTTGGCAGGTCATTTGGTTGAGGTGTGTTGGAATTTCTGCCTTTGTTCCTTTTGCTCTTTTCCTCGGGGCAGGAAAGTCTAGTAAAACTGCCGTGTTTAATTTCAGGTAGTTCAAAGACAAATTGTCAATTTTAATTTAACATAGTTCCTTTTGAGACATTTTATAGTCTGCAAATACAGTAGACATCTGGTGTACAGCCAACAGGAAGATGCAGTGTTTTAAAAGACTCCAGAAATCATAATTTCAAACCAGAGGATCTCCAGTTAGATGTGCTGTTGAGTGCTTGATGGGACTTTATGTTAGTTTAAGCAGGGATCCTGAGGGAAAACTATCAGATAGTGTGCAGCCCTGAGGTTCAGGCTAGAAACACACCAACTGTGGGAAACTGTCAGAGTGTAATAGAGTGCTTCTGCTTGATTATTTTTAACAGGGAGTACAAAATAACATTGGGCTTTACTTTCTGGCAGGAGAAGGCTGCACAAAACCAGTAGGGGAGTCGTATCTAATGGTGGATGTCTCTGGGCATGGCCTCATGAGGGTATATTGTAGTGAAAACTTGGTTGGTTTCTTTTTGTGTGCCATAGCGCACTCTTACCTCAGTCAAAGTGCTGTTACTGGCTTGAAAGTAGACTGAAATCAAATGGATGAAACTAGACAATGAAAATAGCTCGTTTTCTCTTAAATCATAGAATCATCTTTGAAGCGAGGGAAGGGTAGGTTAGTAGCTTCTTGGATACTTTTGAATTTAGAAGATTCTTAGAGAAGACGACATACTTTGTTACTGGGGTCTTTAAAAGTGTGCTTGTTTTCCTCTGTCTAACTCAAATAGAGAGATCCTTAAAGAAGGATACTCAATTCTTGGAGGCGTGTGCGTCAAGGGCTTCTGAATATTATCCATTACTGCACGTTTTTAGAGAGCGGTAAGGAGAGGTGCTTGCTAATTAATCTGGTATTATCATTGAAAGAAATTATTATCAAACTATGCCTATAATGGGTCTGAGCTGCTGAGTCGGTCTATTGTAGAAGTCAGTCAGTTGTAAAAAATGTAAAATCTGGAGAATTACTGTGAGATTGCCGTTAGGCACTTCAGATGTAGGAATGAAAATTGCGAGATTACTTGCTTTTTTTTGGAAGCAGAATTTTATCAAGCATTTAGTCATAAAAATAGGATGGATTTATTGAAGTAAACATGATTTTACCAATTTACCTTTAACAATGAAAATTACTTGGTTTTTTCTGATGTGGTCTTGTATTAATGTGCTGTTTTATTTAAAAACAGCAGGAAAAGAAACAACTGTGAGCTTCGTTGCCCAGTTCTCTTTTCCTGATAAGAAATATATGGTGACATTTTGCAGCAGAGGCATAAGAAATAAGTAAGGGGTATACAGACTTCTGGTTTTCTAGGTTAAATAGCTGTTGTTTTCTGAATATTTATTCTCCAAGATGATACAAACCATTATGTTTTTTTTTGATAATTGCTAAGCAGCCAGACATAGAGTAAGTCTTAGTATTTTGCATAACTATTATCTGAGAAATGTCTTGTTGATGTAGAGGAAGCCAGTACTTGCTGTGACTTGCCACAAAGGAATCTCTTCTGAATGAGAAAATATTTTCCATACATCACTTTTTCCATGTAATATGAAATGTAACTGCTTAAGTTGGGTTTTATTAGTAAATGAACATATTCCTTGATTGTAAGTTTAAGGTATGAAGCTATCATTGAGGTGGAGCTCTGGGGAAGGCTTTTGTTCACCACAGTAAAATAGCTGCTGTCATACCAAGAATGGAGAATATTTTCACTTACTGATGTAGACAAGCATTAACGTCAGGAAACCGACTTCACCGCACTGTTGACAACACAGGGGAGTACAACTCTTGTCTGTAATTCATTTAAACCATAGCTGTATGGCTCAAAGAAACAGCAATATAATGTGATACAGAAATGCTATAAATATTTTTTACCAGTCAGCTACTTTGACTAATGAGTAGAGCATGAAGCTGAATCTTTTTTTCAGTTGTGTGCTCATGTCAAGCATGCTACATGCAACTCCTGTGGATAAGAGATCTGAAGAATGCTTATGGGGAGTGCTGTTGGCACTGAACTTTGGAATTTTTTTTTAAACCTCTGGAAATACGGAGTCATCAGCTGTCAGTCTGGTGCAGATTACTGGCACAAACTTCATGCTTCCTTATTCAGCAGATTAACTTAGGAAATTATGGTACCAGAGTGAAGCAATACACTTCAGCTCTTTACTTACGTTTTCCATAAATGGCTTGATTTTGTCACCCCCATCTTCCCCCCTCCCCCATCAAAGGCTAGTTGGTTCTCTCTTACGTACTTTCCTTAAATGTATTAATGTTTGGATCATATTGAAAGAGCCAACAGGAACCACTTTTAGCCTCTTGATTAATTTTGCCTTGCCTTTATTTAGTACTGTTATGCTGTATTCTTGATTCAGGTTTAGCATTTTGCAGTATTTTGAAACAAAATTGAAAAAAAAATTGACTGTGTTGGTGTTTTGTGTTGAATGTCTGGTGCTGATATTCAGAGGTTTTCATTAGATGTCTCTGAACTTCAGACTTCACCACAGTGGTCAGCACTTCATGGACTACTTTATGTGATGTCTCTAGTTTTGTATGGAATTCCTTGACCATCTTGCTCAAATATTTTTATGGTGATTTAATACTCTGTCACTTGTAAGGATTCTTGGAATATAGAAACTGCTAGTATGTTTGAAAGGGTTTTCATTACAAGGGCAGGTGCAGAAACTCGGCTTGTTCAGCTGAAGGGTTCACAGTAATGCTCTCTACCAGAAATAATGCCATTTCAAGTGTGTGCTCACCGTGAGTTCTGCCACAAGTGGAGCTTGGCTTTGGGCAAGTGTTACAGATGAAACAAACTTTTTCTAGGACTAAAACCTATGGAAGACAAAGGACTAATAAGGCTTGAACTCAATGATTTCTCAAGCAGACACAAGTCAGCTCAACATAAGCTTAATGACTTGTAAGCAAGCTTTTTTGATTTAAAAATCTGTTATGTTTCCAGTGAACCACAGTTCAGTTTTGCTGAACAACATAAGTTGCCTTTTTGGTGGGATGTAAAGGGTTGAGTGAATGCTGTGCTATTATCTGCCTTGTTTCAAAGGCTTCACAAATAGCTTTGTCTGATATCAAAGCCATTAACAGATTACTGTGAGACCCATGTTCTTTAAAGATACTTCAGACATGTGGCACTATGTGAAAATCTGTCTTAAAGAGGAGCTGTAGTAGTGAAGAGAACTTGTCCCAAAGCTTCTTGAAAGCACAAGCAGCTATATTTTAGAGCAATTATACCATTTTTGTGAATTCCCGCTTAACAGACATTTTCTACTTAACCAGTGAAATCACAATAATGCATCACTATTAAATTATCAGTGAGATATTCTCTGCAGCAAGAGGAGGAGTGGCTGACTACTTACAATATGAAGTACATATGCTTTCTAAGTACTAAGCATTAAGCAGGAGTGCTGGTGGGAAAAACTGCTATAGCCAGGAGCGGGTTTTTTAAGGTTGCATTGTTGCAGCTCTTAAATATGCAGCAAGCATAGGGTCTGTGTTTGCTGTTAAGATCATGTGGGTGAAGCTACATTCTTCAGTACAACCATGGATTAAGTATTACTCATCAAGGACACTTACATTTTCTTTTCTCATCCTTTTAAGTTTATAGTCAGAGTTTTCACTTGTTGGCTACTGCTCTTACAATGACTTTAATCATGCGATACTTAAATCAGGTTGACTTTAGGCAAGCTTTCCATTAATTACTGTGTTTAAAATGGAATTGCTATGTATTTTTAATGAAGACTGATCGTGTTTATGGTTGGAGTTAGCATCACTTACTCTGAATGCCCTGACTACTCATTTAAAGGACCTACTCTTTAGTTTCTTGTAACTTTCTTAGACTTAATTATAATTAAGACCAAAATTTTCCATGTGAATTTGTATTACTGTATATTCTGGAGAGTTTAAAGAGTTTCAATAAGTTTTAGCAAGAACAGAGTGAAGGGAAAAGTCGCGAAATACCTGACAGTTTTTGCTTAAATAAGCAGGGTCTCCATACCTTTTAGCAGAATATAAAAATGAAAGCACCATCCTGTTCCTTTGAATACAGTTAGAATATGCATTTCATCAGGTTTTCTCCTTTCCATTAGAAGCTGGTGGCTGTGATTGTCCCTAGGTCTTACATCAAAGATATTGTAGATGCTTGGCATCCTTCTGATCAGACTGGGCAAACAGTCTCTTTACCTTTGTCAGACTAAGAACGATTCACTGCTGCAGAGTGCTAAGCATTATTCAGTTGAGGACTGCAGGACTGAAACTCTGTAAATAGGTAATGGTTGGGCTATGCTACAAATGAATTGAGAGGGCATGGAGCTGCCTCTTCCTTGCATCCCATACTTTCTTTGACTCTAGCCTGAAGAGCAGCAATAAGGGAGTGTAACTCAAGTGTGGAGGGTTGGAGCAGGAAAATGCACAAACTTATTCATAGAGTTTGAGGCTGAAGAAAAAATGCAGAGATGAGACAGAAAGAAAACTGACAGTTGGGAGATAAAGATTGAGCACAGACAGAGATGGGATCAAGATGGAAATTGAAGAGCAGGAAGAGAGAGTGGGATGGCCTGGAAAGTAACTGGGAACATTAATTTGCTTGGGCAGAAATAGGAGGGTTGAAAAATTTTGGAACAAGAAGCCCGTTGAGCAGTCTGTGGTTGCGAGAGCAGGGAAGGAATCAGGAGGTGAGTCAGCTACAAACTTGCTAAAATGAAAGATCAAGTCTGAGAAAAAAATGGGGAAGCTGGACTGCTCTGAGCAGTCTGAAATGAAGCCTGGAACTAGCTAGGTGGAGCTTTGTGTGGGAAGAGGGGTCTTAAATTCTTGGTGACAGATGGCATTTGTACAATGTACCCTGGACAGGGGTGTTCAGCAGCTCCTCCACTCAGTCGTGGGCCAAGAAGCCAGAGCAGTGCTTCTAAAACTTTCATCTCTGCTTGAATTCTGTATCAGCCTGAAGCAGTCTAATTGCTTGCAGACACCCAAAATGATTTGATCAACATGAACATGTGGCACTTGACTGGCACTGTTTTCCTCAGACGTTGGTATTGGGACCAGCACTGCTTGATATCTTTGTCAGGAACAGGGACAGTGGGATTGAGCACACCTTCAGCAGGTTTGCTGATGGCACTGAGCTGTGTGGTGCAGGGAAGGGATTCCATCCAGAGGGCCTTGAGAGGCTTGAGAGGTGGGACTGTGAACCTCATGAGGTTCAGCAAGGCTAAGTCCAAGGTCCTGCATCTGGATCAGGGCAATCCCAAGCACGAGTACAGGCTGAGCAGAGAATGAATTGAGAGCAGCCCTGAGGAGAAGGACGTTGGGGATTTTGGTTGGCAAGAATCTCAACATGACCTGGCAATGTGTGACTGCAGCCCAGAAAGCCAATCATGGCCTGGGTTGCATCAAAAGCATCATGGCCAGCAGGGTGAGGGAGATGATTCTCTCCCTCTTCTCTGCTCTTGTGAGACCCCACCTGGAGAGCTGTGTCCAGGTTTGGGGGCTGACCTGGTGTCAGCTGTGATAGAGTTGATCTTTTTCTTAGTAGCTGGTACAGTACTTGGTTTTGAATTCAGTACAAGAATAACATTGATAACACATGGATGCTTTGGTTATTGCTAAGTAGTGCTTATTTTAAGTCAACGACTTCTTGGTATTTCATGCTTTACCAGCATGAGGTGCACAGGGAGCTGGCGGGGAACATAGCCAGGACAGGTTATTCCAGGGTTATTCCATGCCACAGAATGTCATGGACAGTGTATAAATTGTGGGAGTTGGATGTGAGGGACTGAACACTGCTGGGGGATGGGCTGGGCCTCAGCAGGCAGGGAGCCATTGTATTTGGCATCACATGTGTTTAATTTTTTTTTCCTTTCTCTTCCCCCTTCTCCCCTGCTTAGATACAGTTTTTTGTTGTAGTTGTTACTATCTTAATTTGTTGAATTATTAAGATGTTCTAATTTTAACATCGGGGTTTAACTTTTTTTTGTGATTCTCCTCCCCATCCCACCAGGGTGGCAGGAGGGTGGGTGGGGAATAGGCAGGTGTCTGAGCTGCAACCCAGTTGCAGGCTGGGCTAAACCACAGCGGGCCCCTGGCATAAGAAGGACATTCTCCTTTTGGAGCAAGTCTGGAGGAGGGCCACAAACATGGTTAGAAGGCTGGAGCACCTGTCCTGTGATGACAGGCTGAGAGGGTTGGAGCTGTACAGCCTGGAGAAGAGAAGGCTTTGGGGAGACTATAGGGCAGCCTTCCAGGATCTAAAGGGGCCTCAAGAAAGCTGGAGAGGGACTTTATACAAGGGCATATAGTGATAGGACAAGGCAGAATGGATATGAGCTGAAAGAGTAGGTTTAGATTAGATACTGGGAAGAAATTTTTCAGTGTGAAGAGGGATGAGACACTGTAACAGGCTGCCCACAGAAGCTGTGGCTGCCCCATCCCTGGAAGTTTTCAAGGCGCAGTTGGATGGGGCTTTGAGCAATTTGGTCTAGGGGAAGGTTGGAACTAGATTGATCTTTAAGGTCGCTTCTAACCCAAACCATTCTATGATTCTATGCAGTTAGAAACATTTGATAAGGCTAACATTTTTGAGCTGTAACTTTGCATCAGTTTTGCAAAATGTTTGCATTCACAGTATGCATGAGTACTGTATAGTATTAACTAATACTCGTCAGTAAATCAACTGCCATCAGTAATACCATTCTACTGTACCTTTGTGTCATTTAGTGCGCTGCATTCAGTTTTTCAGTGCTTATGCTTTCTCATATGCTAATTTAGTCCTGTTGTGAAGCTAGAATTTACTTCTTTAGAGGCAGTACTTAAAATAAATGTTTTTGATCTTAAAAATACATGTGTTATCAAAAAAAATCCCATCCCAGATGAAGAATAAATATCCTCCTGTGCAACCTTCCTACACAACTCCATGGAAGACAGAATATGTAGTAATTTTCATTGGCTGGTTTGATATATTGTTAGGTTGGTGTGGGTGTTTTTTGGTTTTTTTTTTGGTTTTTTTTTTTTTTAATTTTGATTTCTAACATTTTTTGTTGTTTTTATTTTTTTCTGGTTATCAGACTCCTTGTATTTAAAATAGTTTTCATCAAGTAGAATGTTATAATTTGTGTACAGATTGAACCTTTATAAAAAAATCAAACAGTTGATGAAACTGACATTACCAAGCACAAAGAAACTCAACTAACATGTGTCTAACATCTCACTAGTGGACAAGCTTAGAAGGCTTCTGTTGAGGATGAATGTATACAAATAATACATAATATTTTCCTAGTGGGAGCTAAGCTCTTTTCTGCTTTTTTTTTCCTTTAATTTTAATTGTTTTACTGTGACCGTCTTAGAAAAACCAAAGTTTTTACGAGTTGAGAACATTATGCAATTACTAGTCAAAACATGTATGTGATTGTGAAATGTATCATTTGCTTTTTGAGAATATTAGCTGCTGCCTCTTAATTTCTGGAAATGGCTATTTTGTCATTTTTCTTTTCACAGAATCTGAAGATGATGTGGCCCAGATTGTTGAGACAAATGACACAGATGATAAAGCGCCAAGTTCTGAGCATATAAATGATAAGCTAGCTGAAGAAGTTGAAAAAGAAGAAGCAGAAAACATTTCAACAACTGAAGAGACTATTTCAGAGTCTACTTCAGCTGAACAAAGTGAAGAATCTTTAATAAAAGCAGAATAAAGTACTTCAAGTGCCTTCTGTAGCTAGTTTTTAGCTTTGTTCATGCCTGTTGTTACTCTTCAGGTGAGCTTTTTTTTTTAATGGTACAATTTAATAATCTTGCTTGGGCTTAAACTGCCTCAACTGCCACAGTGTGTCAAAGCTATGTGTAAAAGTGGGTATTGTAAATTAAGCATGTCTCTTTAAGTTAACACATAGAACGTGTAGTTGGTTGAAGCCTAACAGTTGTAGCCCTTGTTTAGTTTGCGTATTTAAAAACTTCAAAGTACAAGCTTTGCTAAGGGTGACTTACAATTTGACATCTCTTTAACTGTCACACATAAAGAGCAATTACTGATGGCATCTGACCTAGTAAGTTTGGTCTCGTGAACTGAAGATACTTTTTTAATGCTGCCCTGTTAAAATGGATTGACTACATGTTTAATACGCAGATGTTTACAAGCTGAAGTGTCATCCGACATTTGACTTAAGCATATGGAAGTGTCATTGCAGTGGTGTTAATATTATTCATTGTCTAACTTTTTGACAGAATTCAGTTAAATGGCACTTGGATAAATGGCATCTCCTTTGGTGTTTGCATTGCAGATGAACCAGAGGCACCTTCATGCAAAACTGTTTTGTGTTTACATAAAATATAGAAAGTCTCTGCACTTGATTGTACTTGAATACAAAGCACTATTTATACCTGTACAATAATGACAAGATATAAGTGAATTTTGTGCCTTTGTGTATTTTGTTAAAGGAAAATAAAGACATCTAGCAGCAATACTTGCTTTGTGATTCCTAAAACTGAAGATAATTTGTTCTGCTGTATGCAGCTATTCTACAGTTACTTTGTGCAAGTTCAGAAGGAATGTGCCACCTTAAAAGGAGCATGTCTATATGAAGCTAAGGTAGCTTTGATAGAATAGAAATAGATCCCTGATGAAAAGGGAAAGCGCATGTGCATTATCCAAAAGGCTTTTCTAACTGTACCTAAAACTTGTTGATACTATTTAATGTTACAATTGCAATGAATATTTGCTGCTGGATTACTGAAAATGTAATTTTTTTTTTATTGCGTTGCTTTTTAAGATAAGGACACTTGTTACACATTTCCTGTTAAATGTAGCAGCTGGGATCCTGGATTAGAAGTTTTCTGTCTGTGAGGTACCTAAGTCAAACAGATTTTTTTAGAAATAAATGCTGACCATATGTAACTTGATTGATTTAGTAATACTTCTGATAAAAGTATTATTTTGTGCAGTGTTGTGTATCTCACTACAGGGAGAGGGGAAATTTCAAAACCATTTTTAATCTATTGTCTTGTTTCCAAATGGAAATGGTTTTTACACTGTAAAGACAACAAAACCCATAAATCTTAGTAGCTTAAGAGTCCTCTACAAGAAAAGCATTTTTCTAAATGTGACGCTAGTATCCATGTCTTTATGCATAATTATTACATAATTATTACATGAACAACAATGCTTAATTTTCTTTTTCAAATACATGCTTTATTTTCTGATTCTTTGGGGATAGTTTAGAAGCTCAGCCTTGCATCAGTCAGAATCAAGTTTTGTCTGTATTTAGATTAAGGAGGAAATTTTTTTCTGCTTCACTATGTAAATTGCAATTAATATTTTAATTAGTAGTCTTAATAGACAGAATGCAGGCATGTGATTAAAGGAGTACTCATAGGTGTTTGTCTATACTTATATAAACAATTAGCAAATAAGCATTTTGCGTGTGGCTGTCTTAGTTGGGAATACAAAGAAAACAGTCCCTTTTCCAAACGTCTGACAGTATGAGAAAAGTACAGGGTACAAAGTGATAGGGGAATTAATCTTTTAATACTTGTAGAGAATATATTTTAGATTACAGAATTTATTTAAAATGGAAATAATTTTGCCTGAAAGGTGGCAAAGCTTATTGTTTTGTAAGTTATTAATCTCTACACTGCATTTTGTACCTCACTGATTTATCTGTTTAAAGGCTTATTTCTTTGGAGAGAAAAAAAATCACAGACCATGTGAGTAAATCAGCACAGTAAACTGTTGGATGTACTTACATTATAAGCACTAAAAACAAGTAAAATTTGATATCCTGATTCATCATATGAGATATGAAGGCATGAATTACTGTCAGTTCAGAACTTAAGATTACTCTAGGCACAGATATTACTTCCTTTTAAAAATGTGCGTCTGAAGTGTCTGGTCTTTCGTAGAGTAATTGTAGGTCCTTTCCATGACAAGCAGTGGCTGAGCTGTTATGCATGTAATATCTATAGAATTGACTGAGAAAACTGTTGATATTGGATCTATATATTAAAAATGTTTTAATTAGACTGGGACATGTATATTTTCTCATGTCCTGCTTTTACCAAAGAAACTGATGCTTCTTAGGATTTTGGGAGTATGAACTTTTTTTTGAAAAAGGAGACTCAGTATTTGAAGTGGGGTGGGGTGTTATTTCTCCCAAGATTCTTCAATGTGACATGAGCAACTTTACACAGAAGTGGTTGGTACTTTTTGTTTAATATGTCACTGAAGGATCAGTAGAGACAGCCAACCTGATGTGAAAACAAATACGTTTTCGAATGTGAAAACCTGCTTTGTGACCTAAAAATACCTAAAACTTGAGCACAGGAAGATTAAGTCTGTTTTAAGTGCATGACAGAATTTTCCTGAAAGATTTTCATACTTTAAAAAAGTTGTCTAAATGATCATTTCCATTAACTGCTTCAGAAGACTTCACGATTATATTAAGGATGTTCTAGAATTTTGGTAGAGAAAGATCTATTTTTAACTTTGTGATTTTTTAGGATTTTAAAGCAGCTCTAGTAAAAGAGGGCACAGGGTTAATCTGTGGGTGAATGCAGGCTCATGACGATACATATGACCGTTAAAGACTGAGCTTTTCTCAACTTACAGTAAGCATTCACATGTTACTCCTGCCAAGTGTGGGTGCTCCAGTCCTGATACGAATATGAGAAGAGGATTCTGTTTCTGCAGCAGTTGCTTCTTGGCTTCTGTGTACTATAAGTGTGGCAATAGTAAAAGGCACCTGTCCAACAGGAATTGAATTGAAATCCAAAAATACCGGTAAATGAACAGCAGTAGCCACACTTAGTCATGTCTTTGTAACACCAAAAAATCCTTGGAAGTAGGAGTATGTACGCAAAAAAAGTACAGCCACTGTCAGTCACGTTTAATCCAGTTGCAGTTTGACTCTTAAGGATGAGGAGATGGAAGAAAGTAGACGGAAAAAAATAAAGAAATAC
The DNA here is from genome assembly GCA_013399875.1 of Gymnorhina tibicen. Classification (NCBI taxonomy): domain Eukaryota; kingdom Metazoa; phylum Chordata; class Aves; order Passeriformes; family Artamidae; genus Gymnorhina; species Gymnorhina tibicen. Next base: position 2,051,616 of record VXAZ01008543.1, on the reverse strand, counting down.
TATAGTTCCATGTTTTGTTGTCTTCTGACTTCTTGGCATGTACTTGAATCTCAATTTTTTCAAAGGTACTGAGATTTCTCACAGGACCAGGCTTCTAAGATATCATAGAAGCCCCATTTCTTTCTGTGGCTGGGCTGAAAAGCAAAATTGAGTGGGGTAGTAAAGTAATACTTAGTAAACTTGTTGGTGCAGTGTTTTTGTTGACTCCGGAATATTGTGAATAACTGCAGAGATCTTTAAATACAGTTTATAAATTAGGGAGGAGTTATCTCAGCTGTGTGAAAACTCTGCCGCACAAGACAAATGAGTGTTCTAGTTCAAAATAAATTGAAATGAGGCATTCAAATTTAAATTTTACTTAAAAGTGAGCAGAAAAGGCAATAGTATTTTAAATTCTAATACTTTTTCTAATGGAGAACACAATTGATTGCCCTTGGACATTTTGACAGAATTAAAACATTTAGTGGAATCTTGGCATGACGATTTCTCAAAAGATCTGTTTAGCCTCCAAGCAGGAAAAAGAAGCTCCCAAGGAATGGCAAATGAAGATAATGTAGAAGCTGAAGGTTTAGGAATGGTCTAGAAATTATCAAAAGCAAGTAACTAGGCGTGGGTATGGTTGCCTTGAAGTCAGAAAGATTGAACCCCATGTGGTGCATGAATAGAAGGCAATGGAAGACTTAAAAGAATGACAGAGTGAAATATATTGGGGGGGAGGGAAGGTATAATGTTTTTTTCTTTTAGAACAAAGTCTTAATCAAGAAATAAAAAAGATGAGCTTGAAGAGATTTTTTTCAGAAAATGTAGTAGGGTTTGGCTATTACCACATGGCAGTACATAACTCAGGTTAATATAATGTTCTTATGTCAGAAATAAGGATGCAATTGACAAGGAATCATATTGGAAAAGTTTGTTTGCTTTTTAGAATAAATTCCAGAATAAGCATATGACAATCACTTGGTAGAAAAAAACTGTCTAGCTATTATGAGAGATTTATAACCTTGTTAACCTTCACAGGCTAGGAGAAACACTTCTTTGTTGGTACATGGTTCTGAACTTAGCAATATTTGTGCACTTGTGGATTTGTGGTGCTGGAGGAGTGAGTAGTTTAGAGGAAACTTCCATTATTCAATAGCTAAGTCTGCTATTAAAAACTTAAAAAGTCTTAATCTTTATAAAGTCTAAACACATTCAGTACAAAAGTACTGGATGTAAAGAAAGTTTTAAATAAGCTGCTTCTCCTTGTTTATTCTGCTTCTAGAATGAGGTTTTGTTAGGTCTTGTACAATGAAGAAGGCTGTTCATGGAGTCAGGAATGTCCTGTCTGTGAATGTTGCACTAGAATAATAACCTTGAAGATTAGTTTTGTGTCTTTGGCAAATAATCATTTGACCAGTTCACTGAGTGTTCTCAAGTAAAATCTTTAGGCCTTCATTTCCTTATATGTCTTATGGACTGTTTTTTGTTTTGGTTTGTTTGTTTTTTTTTTCCCTAATCTCTCTAAGAGGTTCTGTCCTGTCCAGTCACGTGGTTAAAAGTTAATGCCTCAGATGTCAGCATCTCATGTTTCAGTTCCCTTCTACAATTGGTAAATGCAACCCTGTCCAGATTTCTGGTGTAGTGAGCCTCTGAAGGAGACTGTACAGAAAACATATCCCTAATACAGACTAATTTTAAAAAAGGCTGCAGATACATCAAGTGCATAAACATTAGGAGAGTAAGTTTTCCAGGAATAAAAACTGGAAGTTTGAAAGGTCCTAATAATTTGGACAAACAGCCTTGCAGGAAGCATTAGATTTAAAATGAAGTTGGAGAATGAGAGGGCAATAAAAGTTTGCTCCATGACCAGTGGGTTGTGTTTGATTGATGGCATGTGCTTTCTTATTATTGCTTAAGAATGTATTTAATGGCAGTATGTGGATGACAGATTTTTGGCGGTTGTCAGTAAGTTTTGATTCACTGACAGGAAAATGTGTGTGAAATGATTACTGGTCTTTGGCAGTGCTCCTCTCTTCCATGGTGTGGTCTGTAGGTGGAATTTATACGTCTCAGGTTTGTGGAGGGTGATGAAGGCAAGGAATTACAGCTGATTGGGTTGACTGGCATAGGATGGTTGGCTCCAGGTCCTGGTGTGTGGTAATGCACCAAAGTTTCTGTCAGAGGACAAACTGTAAACTTCCATCAGAAACGTGCCCTAGCTGAGATTGTCTGGTAGTCTGAAATCCAGTGTACTTCATGCTTTGGATTTTGGGTGTTTGGAGGAAAAGGATGGCGTCCTGAGGAGGTGGGAATTTCTTAGCACTAGATTTTTACTAGAGGTTTGTTTACACAGCAAATAGAATAAGCTCCAATAGTGTTTATAAATAGGAACTGCTACCCTCCAGCATTTAAAAAAACAAGAAATTGAGTTGTCCCTTAAGATTGCGAGTCTCAAGGAATTTGACTTCACCGTTGCTTTTGATTTGTGGACCTCTCTGGGGTCTTGTCAGGTCACATTCAATCTTTTCTCTGAAAGAATAATGATTCTGTGATTCTATGAGGAATAAGACCTAGAGAGGTATATGATAGGCAGGATAGTGAGAAGGGCTTTAAAATGAAATGTATTGATTATACAATAATTTGTTCCCAAACCATGGGGTTTTGAGATTAAAGCAAACACTTCAAAGATTCTCGATAGATTATTTAACTTTGCAACAGTGAAAAAATCTGAAGCACTGTATCATAATATAACTTTCAAGGTTGCATAAAATCAGTTTGATCATGACTTAAATTTTTGGTTAGAAGGGGGTGTCCTGACCAAGTCTTGTAATAACTGGTTATTGCTCACAGTAGTCACTGTGGGAATAAACCTATTTCAGGACTGCCACTGTATGTACCTAGCATTGTACTGCTAGGATTTTCAGTGAACAATTACTAATGTTTTTCAGGAGGGCTTCATAAGCCTTTGCCACTGTGAAATCATGTATTCTCCTTTTGTTGCGTGACAAAAATAATTTGCAAAAGGGAGATTGCGACTGCCAGAGAGGAATACATGCAGCAAAATCCCGAGATAATCAGATTTAGGAGAAAACAAGGGGTGCAGATACTGGAGAGCTGACAATTTTGGGTGTTCAATTTGTAAATTCAAAGTCATCTCTAAATTTGTAACTTATGTTGAAATAATAATTCTTTCTCTCTTTCTCTCTCCATTTTGCTGCCTCAATGAAAATAGAGAAGCTGGATTTGTAGAAAACTCAAGCAACAAAGACCTTCCAGCTCTTCTCAAGTGGTCTGCCCTCTAATTCCTTGCATCACTTCAAGGAGTTCTGCTCAGTTGACGAAACTTAATTTTGACTTGTTCAGCACTCAAAAGCATTTTACAAAACCACCAGGAAAATTCATTTTAAGAAAACTATTTTGAACGATGTTTTAAAGGAAATGGGAAAGTTGTTATTTCTTTAGGAATGTTTGTACTTGTATTTTTTGTATATTGAGCTTTTATTTAAACAGGAGATCCTGTATATTAATAGATGCTATTGTTGTAATAGCTGTGTTGCATTAGTAAAGGGTATGTGTGTTTTTGTACTATAAATAGTGTCTTTAATCAGAAGTATCATTTTAATCCTAGCTGTGGCCTTGACTAGTACATCACCTGCAGTTGAAATTCCATTAAAATCAATGGCAAAAACATTAATTAGTGTGAATTCTTAGGCTCTAATAGACTTCATGAAATGTCTGTCTTAGCTTTTCTGCTTGTAGTTAAGAAAATACTTGAGCTTGTGCTCCCCTTTTGAAATTTACTATTTTACCAAATGAAGCAAATTTTAAAGCACATGAAATTAAATTGCATAGCTTGTTATTTGAATATATGCTGTCTTTGCTGTGTATGTGTAACTTCTCAAGAAAAAAATTGATTATGAAAAAGCTATTTATTTACCTGAGCTTAATTTATGATTTAGGGTGATAATTCTGTTTAACAGTCCCTTCTGTGCTGGCTGTACTCAATCAACTCAGATTTCGTAGTTTTTTGGGTTTTTTTTTAAGGACCCCATATGTTACCAAGAAAGAATGAGGGTGCCCTTGCCTCTTTAGTGCAGTCCCTGCCCCCCCAGTTGGACTGGCATATGTAGGAGAAGAAAGTTGTTCAAGATTGAGTAGTTTCTGATAAGGCCCATTTATCTGTGCTACAACCAGTTGTGAGAACTCCTGGCTCATGGCACGAGCAGCCAGCTCTCTACCCTCAGAGGTCAGGCTGGCACGGGACTGCAAAATTGTGTGTGCACTGAAGTAGAGGCAGGGAAGAGCTGCCTTGACTCAGATTTGAAAATACGTGGCAGCTTCAGAGGGAATTGTGGAGTTGCGAAGATGCTGACTTTGGCCCACGATTCCATAGACTTTTCAGGGTGGATATTACAGGTTTTATTGTACCTAAATGGTGATTTATGTCCTTATTCCCCCATTATTGTCCACAAGGTACTGCCCTGTGTCACAGGCTTGTATTACCTAATTTTTTCAGACTGTTTCATTTTCATTAGCACAGCTGCTTTAGCTTGTGATCAGTGTACTGCACCTCATTGATAATCTAAGAGGGTATTAGATGCACAGAAGTGACACGTAACCCTGTCAGTCTGGCTTGATTGACCCCTCAGCTTCTGAAACATAGGTTCATTTTTTTTTTTTT
>VXAZ01008543.1:2041258-2046944 GCA_013399875.1 Gymnorhina tibicen | reverse complement strand
TTAAACATTGGTTTTTTTTTTTTTTTTTTTTTTTAAATCCAAGTTAGCCTGCATCCATTTTCACACATATTCCGGGCAGTTTAAAGGTTGGTCGGATTCGAATATTGCTCTTTCAAATTTGATAATGTATGAGTACAGAACTGTGACCTTTGATACATAGTAATACATCAATGTGACATGAACAGTAAGTGCAGCAATTACCTTTACTACACTTCAGATTGTGTTTTAGTTCTCATCTTGCAAGCAATTATTTCAGGAAAAAAGGGATGCCTTTAAGTTAAATATTTTTTGCAAATAGCGTTAAGTGCAGAAATTAATCTCTGGGGACTTTTTGATTTACAGGTGAATGTTTTCAAATGAATCTTGGCTTTTAAATTAACATTGTTTTAGTGGTAGAAAGGAGTCTGGTACCACTGGTTTTTAAAACACGTTTTTTCTGGGAGAGTTTCTTTAACCATTTTTGTTGTGTTCTAATGTAATCTAAGTTTCATATTCTAATTTGTGGCTGAAGCCTGATCCTGGAGGCAGTTGGCATGTCACTGTGTTCATGTTGCTCCCATGGTAATACTCGTGAGTTGGTTATGTGCATGGTAATAATGCAAGTTTACATGCTTTTAAGTGCCTTTCAGAACATCAGAGCATCTCAGACGTGCATCACATACTGATTTAAGAGGCTGTTTTTAGGTGTCCCAGCAACGTTTCGTCTTTTTCCTGAGCAGATCAAGATACATTTGGTTTATTTCCAGATGTTCTTTCTCACTTGTTACAAATTATTTGTATAATGATAGTGCACAACCACTACCTGGTAGTGCTATAAAAACATAAATCAATACTCCTTGCCAAAGAGCATAGGGCCTTGAGAGGACTGATAACAGTTGTGGTTTCTGTTCTGTGGACTAAGAATCAGAATAAAATTACTGTGTCATTCTGAGCAAGCAATTGAGTAACCATTGAATGGGGACTTTCTGTCAGTGTTGTCTGTCACAACCTGAACTCGAAAGAATAATTTGAAGTAGAACTTCATGTTCCTCTGAAATACCTGCCTCCTCAGCAGCCAAGCACTGAGTAGTGCTGGTGTGCTGGAGTTAAGCACTGAACTCTACTTCAGGAGCTGTGGAAATGCTTATTTTGTTCTATATTGAAATGAAACCAGCACCTTTTGGACTGGCTGGCTGGCTTTCTTTAAGCTGTCAAAAGTCTAAACCCCTAGTCCCCAGTACCATTTGGCCATTCTGGAGCACAGGAGGCAGCTGACCCCAGTGGCTGATGTGGAATAGGGACTGAATTGAGCCAGTCCCTTCCAAACCTACCATGAGCAGAGGGGTGCTTTTGCTACGCTGGCTTTGTCTTTGAATTCCTGCCTGTGGAGGTTGCTCGCTTGCTGTGCATATGCACTTTTATAGATTGATAAAACTAAAAACTTCTGTAATGCAATAGAAGGGTGTCTTTAACAGATTTGCTCATTATTTTCTAGCAAGAGAAAATTCGTAACTATTGTGGGAGTGTTTGTCCTCGGGGGGGAAATTCAAAACAAAGATGTATTAGATCACCATATAAATTCCTCCTAAGCAAGATCTTGACCATACAAGTTGTTTTGCAAAGCCACAAGGAAGGTGCTACCTGGGGGCAAGATGCAAACATGTTTCTGTGTTGTTTCTTGTTGCTTTTGGCCTGTGCCACTTGAGAGCACTTGGGCCCTTAAATCCTTTAAAATACGCAAAAAAGTAGAGTTGTTGGGTTTTTTTACTGTCATTAATTTTTAAATGTTAATAGTCAGTAGTAACTTGCTTTGGAAAAAAACCATCCAACCTACTTTTCTGCAGTGTTTTCCATTAAAAATTGTAAATATTGTATATATGGAGATCTTAAGTGTAAGATTGCTGCTGACTTAGCAGGTGATGGTGGTTACGACAGCTCAGCAGGGAAGTTCATTTTTCAGCTGGGGCTCCATGTTCATAGTAAGTTCCTTAGGCTGAACGGCTGCCCTTGTGCAGGTAGGTGACTCTGGGTAGAGAAGTGCATTTGTTACTTGACTACAAGTAATAAGAGGATAACAATGGCAACTGCTCATTGCATGTCAGTATTTGTTGATTGTTATTTGCTCATGCTGAGTTTATTCTGATAACAACTTAGGCCTCTTTAGTTTTCTGTACTGCATGTTATTAACCATTTTTAAAAAAAGAGCTGACAACACTGGTATGCCCCAACAGTAGGATCCTTTTTATAGTGTCTATAAAATATTTCCTTTCTCTCATATTTTAGAGAAAGGTGTGAAGGTAATATTTTTTCCATGATTCCTACTACAGTAGTATGACTAGAAGTATGTATTTTTCAGAAATGCTAGGGTTTTTGTTTGTTTCAGCTATTTGCCTACATCTGTGTGATTTTGGGGCTTTTTTAAAAATGGTGAATGACAGCCTGGTTGCAGAAGGTATTTTCTTTTTAAGGCTTATCTTAAAAGAAAATACTTAGCAGTTTGCAATGGTAAGATCCTCCTGGAAGGAATCTGTTGGATTATTAAAGAAATGGTAGGCAGCTGAAATTACGGACACTTAATAGAAATTACCTGGCTAAGACTGTGCACAACATCTTGTGAATACTCCTGATACATCATAATAAGGTGTTATGTTTGTCTAGTCATGAAGTCCGGTCTATTTGATTTTAAAATCTCAGATTGTGAGATTAATCTCAGATTGAGTAAATGTAATTATTCTGAGAGCTGGAATATTGTTTGCCATTGTGAACAGTACTGAAGGAGTCTCAGGATGTGTAATGTAATAGATGCAATTTTGTTTGATTTTTTTTTTCCCTAGGCCAATTTAATTTTGATTTATTTGCCTCATTAACCCAAGGATTCTGAAAATTGAATGCTACCTGAGTGAGGTATTATTAACACTAGTGAAATATCTTCAAAATCACTTCATGCTTATAAATTAGTCTTTTGAAAACATTTTAAAGGCATAATGATACTGTAGTGAAAATGTACAGCATCATTTAAAAATTGCAAAATGCTTATTTGATTTCAGAAATAAGACTTGGTCACCTGACTTAAATACATACTGATCTATTATTTATGCTTTGAAAATAGAGCTGATAAAAAGCATAAGTGTTCTTGATATTATATTTTGTCATATCTAGCTAAAAAGATTGAAATCCAGAGAAACAATTTTCTGAAGAAATGAAATAGTATGCCCTCCTGAACCCCTGGGGAAAATAGCCTCTCTGTTTGCTCAGAATACGAAGCAGTAAAACAGTATAAGTAAAATAGACAGCCCATGTCACATTCCTATTTGTACAGTCTGGAATGATATTTTAAAAACATTTTCTAGTTATTTTTTATAAATAAATGGCACAAATAACATCTGCAAACCAAACCTGCTGATGTAAGGTTTTTCAGATCAGATTTGTTTGTCAGTGAAAGTTCAGAAAATTGCTTTGCAAAACTAAAGTTGTATAAATCCTAAAAATACGCATACCAAATGTACAAGAATATATCTTGTTTTCCTTTTGCCTTCCCTCAGAGAAACTAATGCTGATTCTCCGTTATCTTTGCTTTTGGGCTCAGAATGTAGTTTGATAAAAATATGAGATCTGAAAGCTCAGTTGCTAAACACATGTTTATAAAGTGTTAAATAGCTGAAAGTTCACATTTATAGTGGAGCATCCAGCTACGTATTTGGAATAGTGTATTTTGTTTGGTTAAAGCTTTGACATTTCCCCTGAGCCAGTACCGCTGCACTGAAAACGTGGCTTAGTGGTTGTAAGATCCTTCCACAGGTGCTGCACCTCTGGTCGGGGTGTGTCAAGGACAGACATGTGTTGCCTGGCTGTTGCTTTCTGCAGGTTGTGCCAAAGGCTGCCACACTGAGGCTGAAGGGAAGTTCCCCCAAATATTGTGGCTTTCAGAAATGCACTGTTCAGTTTAAGGATGCTGCTGCCACTCTAATTTCCGTTACTGGCGTAATAGCTGAGATGGAAAAACATTCCTTGGGCAGCAGGATTGAGAAACCTGATGGCATGGCTCTACAAATGCCTGGTTACCCACGACTGGCTAAGGAAGGTGTGTCTGTACATCTTCCAAAACATGGCTCATTGGGGGAGTGTGCTTTCAGCTGCATTTGAGTAATGTATGTTTTCAAGACTGTTGTTATGCTTTGGACTTCTGTGCTCTGAAGAGTTGGTTAAAACCAGCTTTAATTTTATTTTTGTAAGGTTTCTCAGTCAATGGACTCCATCTAAATTCTGTGATACATCTGCAGATACAAGACGCATGTATTTTTAAAATATGTATGTGTTTAATAGTGACCAACTCCCTCCCCCTTTTATTTTTCAGTCTTTAAAAAATAATTATTTAATAAACTCTTCTCTCTGAGCTTATACAAGGCTGGAATATTATCTGGTATTTTAATACCTGAACAAAAGATGGGGTTTACGAGACAAATAACATTTGAGTGATTCTCCCTTCATTGAAAGAAAAAGCTTAGGTAGGGAGTGTATTTAAGGATCAGGGCTAGAATTGTAGAAAAGTTAATTTTTGTGTTCTATTTATATGTGTTCACTGTTGTATATAGTTATAGTGGTGGTAACTGGCACACTGAAATAAGCTGAACATTTGCTTCTCTACAGCAGGTATAAGAAGGAATGGTAATACTAAGTTCTAAATTCAAGCACTTCTGATCCACCCAAGATTCATTTCAGGTTTTTCTTTAGCAAAAGGCTCAAGTGTCTCAGATCGTACAGCATGATTTGTCTACCCATATTTTTCGTTTTTAATGACAAGGACAGTGTGTCTAGGTCTAAAGGGAATCACCATGTTTTTGTTGAACCTGACTTTGTTGCATCAATTATTTCCTCAGAAATCTTATTCTAATGTGGTGTTTGTCCCAGTAATTATGAATTGAAATATTTGTTTAGTATTTTTGATAAAGGGTTAACGGTTTCTGTAATGCTTAGTTGAAAATTCCTTAGCTGTGGGCAATGTGTGTCATTTTCCATGTGAGGTGGGGGGCCAGAAGATGTTAGAGAGAAAAGGCACTTTTCAGATATTAACTTACTGTCTTTTATGCTGAAAGTATGCTAAGACTGCTAGTAAATTATTTTAAAATTATTATTTACGGGAGTTCTGAGGCGTGTCTCTAGAGAACGAGCCTGTTTTCACTGAATGAGAAAGTATTCTTAGCCAAGAAATCACAGGAAGCTCTGGGAAATGCAGTTACTGGAGATAGAAGCTCTCATGTCAACAATTCCATGGTATTTGTGGTGGCTATTCTGGTATGAGAATGTGTGAGTTTCTTACTTATCTTGCAGTGGGAAAAAGCAGGCCTTGGCTCTTGTTTTGCCCTCCACAAACTAAATTCTTTTTGTTGAGAACATTTAAACAAAAACAAATGAGCAAGAAAATATCTGAAGGCTTAACAGCAAAGCCAATGCTGTGCCAAGCTTGGGCTTCCCTGCGCCTGGAGACCTCCAGTGCCGGTCTGCACAAGGTGGGCCAGGACCGAGGAGGATGGGAGCAAACAGCAATTACCGGTGGCAGTGTCACCTTAGCAGCATGAAATGGAAGACCCCCAGAGAAAGCTGTGCCAAGTTTTGACTCCTGATGGCAGCCAGTGCCCAGCTATGATGTCTCTGCTCCTTCTGGTACTTTGCAGGGATACTTATAAATAGCACCTTGAAATGGCAGAAG
>VXAZ01008543.1:1723758-2036258 GCA_013399875.1 Gymnorhina tibicen | reverse complement strand
AGGAAATTGTGCAAGTCATCTCATTCAGTTTTTCAGATAATCAGGGAATGTTAGTTAGAAATGTTATTCAGTGAACTTCAAATAATGTTTTTGGCAATTTTGTTGGGAGACAGGAGTATGTGTTTTGCAAGAGCCACTCCTTGTGTGGCACATACATAGATGGTCTGGAGGGTATGATGGTAGTGAGTCAAGAGCAAAAGCACTGTGAAAATATAGGAAATCTAAATGGTCCATGGGAATCTTCCCTTGCAAAAAGTACTTTGAAAATCTACACTCTTGCACAGCGTGTGATGAAGTTGTTCCAAACCTGACCGTGTTGTGCAGCAGTGCAAGCCCAGCCCTGCCAGGGGCTGTGTGTGACAGGTGCTTGGGTTTGTATGGGACCTGCTGAAATCAATCGCTCTCGTTGCAGGTGCAGATCACATTGCAAGACCAGGGCACTGGATGTCAGATTTATAGGCCTATTTCTTTCAACCTCATTTTTGTATCCTTTCTCTGCTAGCCTCCAGCAGAACTATTTTACTTGTTTCCCAAACCCCCTTTTCTTGCACAATACAAAAAGATCTGGTAAAAAATAACTCCTAGCAGTTCAACAGTTTTTAACCTAAATCTCACATAGCACATGTGAATTTAACTCTTTGCTGTCTTCTGCTGTATTCAGGATGCCACAGCCAAAGTCTTGGAGTGAAAGTAGAGAAATACAGATACTTACATTTCATATAGGGCACTTGTAGAACTGTGCCTCTAGGCAAAATACTTTGGGAAAGAATGGATCTATACCTGAAACGGATTTCTTAAGGCCAAATCTTGGTTTAACTTAGGTGTTTGTTATCTCACAAGATGTACCCCTAATGCTGCTTCTGTCAGGCTCAGCCAGGGGTGGAGGGTGACGAGTGAGTTGGTGCAGGGACTGCCTGTGCCCAAGATCTAGAGGAAATCTTTGTCTTCTCTGCCCCATCCTAACTGTGGTCTTGTCATATATGTGTTAAGATCTAACTCATTACTCTTTATCTATTGTTTTCTCCGGTATAGAATTACTTTTGGATAGTCTTCTCCAGTGTAGCTGACAAGCAGCTTTCTGTGTGTGTTGTTTATTTATCCTGAGCGCTCCCCAGAACACTGATTTTTACCAAGTAGTACCTCAAGCTAATAAAAACTTAGTGAGACAATCTTGTTGGGAACTGAGGGTAATGTTGCATTTTGCTTGGAAGAATTGCCAGACCTGTGTCATCTGGCAGACCTTTAAATAATCCATGCTTGTCATTCATTTGAGATTTTCTTCCATACTAAGCCCGCAATCCATCCAGGATTGCTCTGGTTAATATTTTAATTTCTCTTCTGTTCTAGTCTATTATATAAAGTCATAAAACATCTAAATTAATAGATGCTGCTTTTCTTCAGCGTGTTGGGTATAATGTAGTATAATTCTCTACAACCTCTATGCACAGTCTATGAGCATGAATTAACTTCTAGGGCCACTGCTTCTGGAACTCTGATATCATTGAGTCACCCTGGCAAAGGCATCCTATTTCAGAAGAGGTTTTGTTTTCTTCTCAAGGCCCTGCAAAATAACAAGCATATCCAAAGAAAAGCTAAGTGAAAACATGGCCATCCAAAAAGCAAGTTACTCAAACTGGAGAAGAATATTGGTTTTCTATCTTTTTCTGATCTTCTCATGTTTTGTTTTTCGGGAGTCAGGTCTAGTATGAGATTATTTTTGAACTGAGGTTATAATGTTTCAGCCCAACTGGCTTCATTTAAGAGAAAGAGTGACAGGATGCCCACACTGTTTTCTTCCCTTTATGTTTTGGTGTAGGTGGTTGTGTTATTACTATTGTTATTGTTATTATTATTATTATATGTTTTGCAAGTCTGTCATGTGAAAGACTGGATCATGATGATATCCTGCCATCCGCTGTCCATCAACTCACTCAAATTCCTGACGAAAAATATTTGATTTTCTCTCCTAGTTCTGGAAATGTTCATGAATACAAATAACAAATGCAGACGGTATAGGGACAGTGGTATTAGAAATTGAAATGCCCATTGTGTATTTTGTACAAATATATTCATTATGCTAGAAATGCATGATGACTGAGAGGTGGTCCCTGTTGGTTCATGGTGGCTACAGTTGATGGATACAGATTATTAAATTTTATTTTAATAGCAGGTAGTAACAAAGTGGCTCAGTGCCTAACAATGCATCCCAGTATCTGCTATACAAACACATGCAAATTTATTTCTGTAACAGTCAAAAAAATCCTGTTGCTTCTCTTAGGTTGCAGAAGAAGCTGGTACATGAGTCCGTAGGCACCTAAAGCTATAAAAAATTAGGAGAACTGAGAAAATTTTTTAATGAATGATCCCCAAATGTCCTTCCCCACAAATTCAAGGTAGTCAGCACATGCCAGGTCTCTGGACCAGGCAGGTTAAATGGGTGAATGCAAAGACTCGCTGCCTGTGTTGCCTCTGGGGTTTGCCATGGGCTGGGAAGACAGTTCTAACTGTGCCAAGCCCGGAGCCTCGGCAGACATTCCCGTGGCCATCGGTACTGCCTTCTGCTGCCCTGTGTCCTCAGCACCGCTGTGACCTGAGGACAGGCTGCTGGGGCTGTTTCTGAGCCAAACCCTGCCAGCATGACCTGCTCTCTGCCCTAGTGCCTCTAGATCCCTCAGCACATCTGGCCAGAGGTGCTGCTTACCAGCCTGAACGAGGAAGGGAAGAGTTGCCAAAAACACTTGCTAAGGGTAGCCCACATTGTCAAATGCCATAAGCCGTAGGCTGCTTGCAATGAGTGGCAAATTTGTCACTGACTTTAGGTAATGGGAAACAGAAGACAGTACTTGTGAAGGGTGCTGGGGCAAGGAGCAAGAGCCCTGCGAACCCGTCCTGGGCTGTGCGGCCCAGTCAGTCCGTGGGGCTGGAGCTGTGCTGCTCACCAGCTCAGCCAAGGGGGCCGGCAGGGGTGGAATGGAGGCTTTTGTTGTCTCTAAATCTTTCTGCAGTCTCACTTTTCAAAGCCAGCAAAAGAGAAGTGAAGGGCTTGTGGGGAGAGGATTTGCAAGGTATGGAAACACTGTTTTGATGATTTGACAATAAATGTTCTTCAATTACAGCTTCTCCCACTCCTCTGACCTTCTGGCCCTAGTGCTCATTATGAACAAGGTCTGAGCTGCTCTGAGTTTGAAGGACTGAGTTTGACTTGGGTTTTGTGCTCTGGCAAACTCCCACTGCCTTCAGGACAAGCTTGATTTAATATAAGGACTAAAATCCTTGGGGTTTGGCCTTAGGAGAGTAGTAAATGCAATCAGCTTCTCTGTCTGACAGAATGAATAAAGAGAGGCTCCGGAGCACTCGGCATCAGCAGAGATGGCAGAGATTATGAGGGAAGATCTGGATCATATTACTGGTCCTCAATTCATGGTAACCACTTTTGAAAGACACGTGGGCATCACCCTGGACAGCGCAGTGAAGGGCTCCCCTCCATGTCTTGCAGTGGTTAAGAGTCAAATGAATGGTATCAATCGGGAGAACAAAATAACAGTGAGACTACTAGAAAGACATTATTGTAAAAAAACTTCCTTTTTCTGCAGTTCTCATTACTCTGACTCAAAAAGGAAATAGCAGGAATAACAGAGCTTATGCTGGGATGATGGAAATTTGTGGAGATGTGAAAAGACTTCTGAATGAAGAGAGAGTGAAAAGATTGGTACTATTCAATTTAGATGAAGATAAACAAGAGACATGGCAGAAGTTCAGCGGGTAACAGATGCTATTGAGAAGGTAAATCCAGAACCACTTTGCCTCCTCTCATGACACCTGAATAAAACAATTGATTAAATGGATAAAATGCACATTTCGGCCAAAAAAGGGAGATATTTGAACCCATCTTAAAAGACTTATTGCACTCAGCTGCAGTCCAAGCAAAGTAGCTGGTGAATCTTGAAAAAGAGTTACAGCATTTACAGTCTGTCCTGAGTTACCTTAGACATGGTGTACATGGCTTTAGGGGCAGCCAAGCTCTCAGGCTTCAGGGTCTAAAAAAAAGAATAATCCAGAGGCTCTAGGAAATGATCTCTCATATGTACGTTAATTCTGTTTGCCTGCCTTGGAATTCTTGCACTGGCTCTAAAAGACCTGAAGCTTTGGTAGGAGACCCTCTACGCATTAGACAGACCATTATTTTGAAATGGTGTGGCAACTATCTTTACAGAAATTTGGTTTCTGAAGGAAATGGTTCTTCTTTTACAATACATGCCCTATCTAGGTTTGACTCAGAGAAGTGCCAACAGAGTGTTGAGTTATTCCTGGATAGCAGAGATCACTTGTGCTCTCCCAGCTCTATACCAGCCCTGGTTGTACTTCCCTGCTGCCTACTTTTCTTCCCTAGCAATTTTCAGGAGAACAGCTAATGTCTGAAATCATCTGCCTCAGGATTTGCACAAACAAATGCAAAGGACAGGTGGGCTGGAGGAAGGGACACCCACTAAGCCCTTTTTGGTTTGAGTACCTTGTGTCTCAGGAATTTATATGGCATGGCACTGTCCCCTGGGTGAACTGTAATGAATAGTTTAAGCTCACACACTCAGTTTTGTAATTATTATAGGTTAAGAGAAGGTAGCAGTAATGCTGCTCAGCTAGTGAGCAGTAACTTGTTTAGGCACAGAAATTCAGTCTCCATACTGTCTCTATACACCCACATAGCAGGGCTTTCCATGTGAGTAAAACTTAAAGAAAATTTATTAAGTAAAGATGTGAGCAGAAATTTTTCTTCTTATTCTCTTTCTCTGTGTTGGTGCTCATCCATTCCCTCTTCTTTCATCCAGTATGAAATAAGGCAAGTCCATAGACCTGATTTTGATCACCTGGGCATTAATGGAGTGAATAGCAAACACAGCTGGAGAAATTTTAGTTAAGATGATCAGTCTCTGAGGGATAATCTTTACAAAAGAACCAAAATATGAAGAAACAGCTGATTATATATATAGCTCTGAAAGCTGCATGAAGGAACCATGAGTGAGTGGTCACTTGTTTCTTTGCCTTTTGCAGGAAGGAGTCAGGATTACCTGCTAAACGCATTTCAGATGCAACTACTCAGGTCTGGGGTAATTTAAGGGTAAGGATCCTAAACACCCTTTTTTTTTTTTTCCAACTCCCCCTCTCTTTGTAGTATCTATCCACAAAGTTACCGTTTTATGACTTGCACAAGGATGTGGTGAGAGGGTTAGTGCTTTACTGCCTGAACTGTGGTAAGTACCAAAGTTTATCTTTTCACTTCTTTTTAGCTGAGCACTCTCTGCTGGGAGACACACTGCATATTATGTGGTTATATGGTAAATGTTAGTTTTCAAGCTACATGTGCAGAAAAGAGTGCCAGAGAATGAATTTCTGAAAGAAGTTATCGATATTAAGAGAGATTTGTCAGAACTTACTGAAAATAGAACCTATTGTGTCCCAGTGAAAAAAAAAATGGGGCAATTTTATTAAAGTTGTGTTGGTGGGGATTCAACTCTTTGTTTCTATGATGAGAAGCAGGATTGGCAGTCTCTCTGTGCTGGTAGGTGTGCTAGGGCTGTGGGTGAGCTGGTAGTGGTCTGGCAGAGCTCTGTGGAGTGGGGGATTTTTGGCATCGCTGTGGTTCACAGGCTTGGCTTTCCCCAGGCCTTTTGTTTAACAGATGACAGGTTTGCCCTTTACGTATCCCAGCTCTAGATTCCCGAGTGAAAAACAAAATCCACAGCAAACTCTGAAGTTTTTCAAGTGAACCTTCTCTTGTTTCTGCAGAAGGTTCCCTATGTGAAAATGTCACTGCTTTGTGTGCTGCAGCTGAAGGGTCTTTAGGGCCGCACTGGATATCTCAGGACTGTCTGATTGAGTTTGACTGGAGTGATGCTCCAGACAATTTTCTGAAAAAGCTCAAAACCAATGAATTTGTTTTTCTTAAGCATTTATTGCTTTCATTTGGGACCATGCTCTCAGCAGGCTTGCAGAGAAAGACCAGATTTGGAAGCAGCTTGGTGTTGGCTTTTTTGCAAACTGGTGTTGCAGCTGGAGCAGGGACCTCCTGAAAACTGGGTCCTACAATTGACAGTATTTATTGCTGGGGCTCTCTATCTGTAGTGAACTGGGAATGTGAGGGCAGAAATAATGGTGATCAATACAGTTTGGGCTTTTATGTATAAGGATGTTATGTTAGAGTGGCAATAGGATTGGTAGGTGTCAGGCTTAGGCCACACCTGCAACACTGCACAAAATCCTGGGAACAGCATCGTTACGAAAATATTGACAAACTGCTGAGAAAGTGAGAAGAGCAACGAAGCAATCAGAGCAGAAGGGACCAAATGATGAGAAAGGATTAAAAAAAAGCTAAGTGCCATATCTATGACTTTGCTAGAGGATGATTGATGGGAAACACAGACAAGTTTGAAAGGAGCCTGAATTAAAAAAAAAAAAAGAGTGAGAGAATAGTTAGGACAGTACAAGAAGGTATAACTAAGAATGATGGGGTGAAATTAAGCAAGAGAAAATTTAAGGTGAATCTTAGGAAAAAAATCATTACTGAAATATATTAGGCTGCTGAGCGATTGTCCATGGGGAGCAGTGCAAACTGCTGCCTGTATATTGTTTAGCCTGGGCAAAATGTTGTCAGGCATGCAGCCAAGGAAGCTGCAGGAGCAGGAAACTGAAGCATACATACTTTTATCAGTGCTTTTACGGTTTCATGTGTATCATTTACAGGCATAATTTGGTTAAAACTATTGCAGCAAAGCATCTTTGACCACTCATCCCTGCTGCAATTGGTGAAAGCGAGATGCATAAATACCTAATGTAGACTTTGACCTGAAGGGTTTGATACCCATTATGGGTGAGGATGACAGCAGCAATGTGTCTTGTCCCTAAATGCTGCTGCATCACCACAAGCATCCCTGAGCAGTGGGAGCCCTGGCAGGATGCAGGGCATGCTCTGCTGCGTTGTGCTGTGCTGTGGCAGTGGCGCCCATCCAGCCATCTCCAGGGCTTGGCTGACTGGGCAGCCTGGACCACTGGGATTGGCCATGCCCCAGCCTCTCCAGCCCACAGGTGCGGTGCCCTGGAGGCACGTTTGTTTGGCTTTGGATGCAGAGAAGCTTTCCAGGAAACAGCCACTGTTTCAATTCAACCAGGAAGAAGGAAAGCCTTCCTCCTCAGGTGGTGTCCCTGTCCCTGTACTTATCTGGCGTGTGGGATCCTGTCTCCCTAAAACCTTCCCTGAGAGAGGGGCTGAGGGTGGCATCTTGTCCTTCATGAGAGTTCCTAATTGACGGAGGGCTTTGAGTGCAGGAACTTTGCACTTCCTGCTAAGAAACTCCTCAGGTTTGCAGAAAACTTAAATTTCTTGGGTTGGAGAATGGCAAGAATAAACCCAAATAGTCCATGGGCCAGCCCCTGCTGGGAGCAGTGAAACCTGAGTTTCATTCCCTGTTTTGATAGCATCTTTGAGAAGTAAAGCTACTGTTTGCATTTTGTGCATGACTTGCATCTTCTGGGTCTGCTGTGACCTCGGACTGTAAACAGAGAAAAAAGTTGTTTGTGGATCCCAAAAAACTATAGGGAGGGACAGGCTGTAGGTTTGTCAAAATTGTCAGGATCTGTCTGGAAACAGGCTCTTTAAGGACATGTCAAAAAACAGTGTTGAAAAACGGAAGACATCTGTGGATTTTGGGTGGCTTTGGAGATAGCTGGCAGCTTGATGGCAATATGAGGAGTTCCGTTTTCATAAAGGTGAGATAAGCAAGTACGCAAGTAAGAACACAAAGCCACCAGGGTCTGGGTGGCCAGAAGTCCTGCTGGTGATGAGATGACATATTTCTTCATCATGTGGGGCTTCTGCAGCACTCACTTGGCATTTGTAAGTGAGAAAAATAGAAAATAAGCCTGAAGGAAGCAAACCCGACCATTTACCTCTCTTTGCTCCATAATGTTGCTTACTGTTTTCAGAGTTCTGGCTCTGCTTTATAACAATTTGAAATCGTTTTGAGGTATTTTTTTCCTGTATTGCTGCCCTTTGCCTTTTATTCTGTATATTCACTACTCCCTATCTAAAGAAGTTCTGACTAAATTCCTTGAGGGTCTGACCCTTCCCTTAGCTTTAGTTTATGTTCCCTTGTTCTTGTGTTTGACATAAGCTCAAACAGCCTTGTAAAATCTCATTTCTCTTCCCTTCAGGACTGTGTATTCTTCTATGAAATATTTTCCCCACCCTCCTCTACCCTGCCTCTTCCTAGAAAAGTGCTTCTATTTTGGTAACTGTTTTGTTCAGTTAATTGTTAGAGTTCTGGATTCTTTTGTCACGTGATCCCTTACTGTCTCTGTTAGATGTTAGTGTTCTACACTGAGCTTTAGTTATAAAATAAATTTCACCTTTTTGTTTGTTTGTTTATCCAACACTCCATCTTATTTCCTGTAGATTCTCTTAATTTTTCTCTTCAAAGGTTCAGTACAGGGCTTAGCAAACTGAAGGCTGATTGCATCACATTTTCTTTTCAGAAAGGTGTATTCTGGTCTAGGTTTGTTGCTGCTCACCATGGAAGATGTAGTATGCTTAATTCAGCAAAATGATCTTATACTAAATCCTGAGTTACAAAAACCATACATGGAAATGGGAAACTAACTTTAGTAAAATCTATTTGGCTCTATTTTATTTGTCAATAACTATAATTTTGAGCCCACACATTAAACTAGTACTGCAAACTGCCCTACTGTTTATAATATAATACAAATTACAATCAAGACCTCTTTTAAAAATAAACAGTGCTAAGTAGAACACCGTTGAATCCAGATGAATACGCTGTTTCAGATAGTTTAAAATGAAGAGGAATTTGGCAAGAAGAAAGCTGATTAAGAAGGGAATGAAAATTCACAGTGAAATGTGTTTGCTAGTCATACAGGGGAGCTGAAGGCTCCTGCAACACGTCACAAACAGCTCATGCTGCTTTTTAGAACACAATTTTCCAGTTTCTTTTCCCTGGAGTGTGCCATTAACTTTGGTCTTCCATTAACTTCCTTGGTAACTTCTTAAAAGAACTCTCTAGAGATGAACATGTCTCTGGAGGACCAAATACCAGCTTGAAGAAATTGAACAAATGAGTGATTTTAGTGTGAAGCAATTTTGCTGTTTGTCTTTTTTATTTTAACTTCAGTCAGGGAATAGAAAATCTGCTGTCTTATGTTTTCTGAAATATGTAACAGGTATCAGTCTCAAAACCTCATGATTAGTTTACATGCTGCACCAACCAAGAATTGAAAGAAACCAATTATAAGCTCTATCAGCCTTAGTATTTGTGATGGATGTTATTTCTAAAATGGGATCTTTTATTCTCCAATTCTGACTGTGAACTTTATATGCTTCCTGGCCTTTGAGCTGTCTACAGAACTTTCTCAAAATCAAATGCAAAATTCAACACAGACTTTTTTTTCCAGACATGGAGATCTCCAGGGATAACTTTACAAATAATGTAGCCCACATCTTCTGAAATATATCACAGTATTTTGTATCTCAAGCAAAGTTATGAGTTCCAGGGTTCCTGTTGGCACAGCTCAAACATAGTTTTCTGAAAAGATAATGATGCTTTAGTGTGATTTGGCTTCAGGACAGCTTTGCCTGAGCCAACTCTGTGGCAGTTCCCTTAGTGCTTTCCTGGGCTTGTTGCTACAAAGGCACACGCTCTGTTTTAGGAGCAAAAGACTGCATGTCTGTTCCCTGTGATTGGCACAGTGAGCCTCGGTCCTCCAGCTGACGGGTGGGAGCTGGTTTGTTTTACTGCTCGAGGCGAGGGCTTTCCCTGTGGCACTGCGCATGGAGCCTGCTCTGGTGAAATCCCCACCCCAGGGCCTTCCCAGAGCCAACCCCCAGTGCGCCCCTGCCCCAAGCCACGCTCCTGCCTCCCCGCAGCAAATAACCACGATGCTCCCATGCAGCCAGTGCAGCACCACGGCTGCTGTTTGGTGGGTGCTGAGGTGCTCCTGCTCACCTCCTGCTCTGCCAGTAGCCACTGTTCGGAATTTGATGCCTCACTCCAAAATACAGACACACACACGTATACATACAGATATATTTATATACATATATGCACTCATACACGTATACTTTTAATCTTCGTGAGACAGACGCTCCAGGATGTGTGTCCTGGTCCATTCAGGAGTCTTCAGGACCTGTAGGCACAGATGTGTGTCAGGCTGGGATCAGGACTCAGCTAAGGAAACTTCCCAGCAGTGGCACCAGCTTTAGGTTACATCCCAGGAGATCACAGCCAAGTCCCCTTGCTCTCTCCAGATCCCAAGTTATAACAAATGAAGCCAGATGGCCAAATATTGTGGAAGCTGTTTTGCTTCCTGACTTTTGTTTTCATGGTATGCTGTGATGATGTGAGGATATGTCAGGGTGTCAGACAGCATAGAGCTTGCCAAAAAAATGATGGAGAACTGTTCTGGGTAGAGGGAACAAAGTCCAGCACAGATTGTGTTCATACTCTCTATCAGTAAAATCATCTCTCCTTTACTTGGGTGGTTTTACATAATAGAGCAAGAGAAAATGAACATACAATGATCAAAATTTTCCTTTAGCAAAATCTTTCCGAATCAGTTGGTTCTCAGATTGTTGAGTTGGGAATGGTGGTGGTTTGTGAGGTGATGATCATATTCTGGAGCATAAGACATCCTCCCCGCTTTGCTTCTTAATGTAAGAAATAGGGATCCAAGCAGACCTTACAATTAGTAGGATAAAAGGAAAACTGGTAGCATTTATAGCTAAGTATAACGTGTTCTATTTCATATAAAGGAAGTTTGCATGATCAAGAAAGTTTTTCTTCAAATTCTACTTTTCATATATTTTTGTTTAGAGATAAAAGGATTTTGTTTATTTTACAGCTAGCCAATAAAGAGACAAAAAGTATTTGGCATTCAGTAGAAACCATTTGGTTAAGGAAGAAAATGTAAAGAAATCCCATGTCTTCAAATAAAATTGTCTCTATGTAAGCCATCTGTGGGGGACAAGAAGATTTCTATTCCCAAATATTTCATCCTGAATATATACTAAATCTTGAATATCAGGATGATCATTGCTGTCTAGTTTTTCAGGAAAGAGCATATTTATTATTTTTTTAATTCACACACAGAAATCAGAAACATACTATCTAGGATCAAACTCTGAAAACTTTCCCATAAAGATAGCCGTAGTGATGAACGAGGCTGAGTTAGTGGGTTTTTGCTTTGCTATTTGCAAATCATCCGGTACATGGAGATTTCCAACAAAGCTGATTACCTAGGCATTATAAGTGTTCATTGCCAGCTCCATTCTGGACAGCCTCAGCAAACATCCCCCTCTTGATGGGAGGGGATACCTCCTTGCTGCGTGGTACAAAAACCGCTGTTGGTTGTATTGTTTGATGAAGGCAAAGTTTAGCTTTGGGGTAAGGAGATAAAATGACAGTTGTGTCTGTGGCCAGTGTGCTGTCACAGCTGTACAGAAAAGATAGACTTAGCATGTTTCCAACATCCTCTAGGCCCTTTCAGCACTTCAAAGAAAACAGATGCAAATATGATGGCTTTCATATAAGGCTTTGCTTTTCTATTGCAGCTGGATTTTGTGGTTTTATAGTGTGTACACCACATTAGAGTCCTCTGCGTTCCACAATAATAATTTTTGTCTTTATCACTGTGCAGCTATCACATAATCTAGGAGCTTAGCTGAGCTCTTGCAATAGGTTATATTTTATTGACAATCAAAACCTAAATCTTGGCGTTGTGGCAGGAGCTGATCTTTGCCTTGCAGTTTATTGGGCAATATTCAAGTTGTTCATACAGCTCTGCAGATATTCTGGATACTTTACAGACAGATATAACACCAGGCTCTGCCCCAAGGAATTTACACTCAAAATTCAAGGTGGCACAGGAGCAGAAGAGAAAGCAGATGATGTCTGAAAGGAAGACTGTGAGTAAATCATCAGCCTGTAGAGCAACATTAATGTCAGCATTCTGAATATTGAAGTCACCAAAAAAAGCTGCTCTTTTTGTAGATTGTATTCTTCTTTTCTCATTAAATATTCAGTTTTGCAGTGATGCTAATGTGTAAGCACTATGAGACCATGTAGGTAGCAGTTGCTGGAGGTCTAAAGTCACAGGTCAGTGTACTAATCACAGCATGCTGCACCAGCCAAGCAGCCACGGGGTACCAGGCACGAGGCAGCAGCACTGCCCTGAGCATGCTGCTACCACGTTGCTTCCACACAGCAAAATTCATTGCAGGACGCGATGCCAAATCTTCCGGTCAACACACTGTATGAAATAGTTTTCTCTTTGTCACCAAACAATTTTAAGGATACAGTCCAGCACAGTAGGGCTGTAATCTTGTTTATTCTTTGCAGACACTACAAGGCTCTCTAAAAGCCTCAGAGATCATCACACCCTTGTTATCTTAGCAGGTATGCGCCTTGTAATCTCGCCGTACTAATTGTTGAGAAAATGTGCTTGGTAGTGTGCACCGGCAGAATCCCAATTGCCAAGGTAATTAATAGTGTTACAGACTTCAAGGCCATAATGCTCATCAGTTATTAATTAGCAATTCATTTTGCTGAATAAATAATACTTATGATTGATGATGGAACTTGTAATTGGGCACTAGTAGTGTTCCTCAAGGGAACAGCTTCTCTGCCAGTATTGACTGTGACAGTAACAGCTCAGAAACCCAAGATCATTTAAGAAAATCTACTCTAAACAACTGTGACACAATGAAGGCATTTACATTCAATGTTGTTGGAAACATAGAACTTAAACACTGGAAACTTGCCTATGACAACCAAATGCTACTATTTTTGTCTATTTTTCCTGCTTGCTGCTTCACTTTAACCATTGTCTCCTTATAAGGAAATTTCCTATATAATTTAATGGCATGCATTACATTGTCTTTATGAGCTTTCATATGCATTCTTCACAAATTCAGAAGATAGTATAACAAAGGAAATACTTCCCCAAGCACAATAACCAATTTAAAAGAAATTCGCTCCAATTAAATCTATTTCAGATTTATAGATTGTGGAAATCACTTTTATTTTATATTAGTTGGCACTACCTTTTGACATAAATGAAATAGAACTTATAGCCTCCACCCCCATGATGGAAGGAGAAGCTGGTAAATAAAGCAAATAAGCTGTTAGTTTTAACTGGTTAGTCAACAAAGACAAGTATGGGAGGTCAGCTGCTGACCAGATGCTGCCTTCAATTAATATTCCAACCCTAAAAGACATTTATCGTTCAGTTTAGAAGGCAGAGCAGCTGAGTCATAAAAGCAGCCCACAAAAGATATTTTAAAGCATTTATAATGACTAAATTGCTTGAAATAAATTAGCCCTGAAAACAAACATATTTTGTGCAGCCTATGTAAACCAAATTTCTTCTCCCTGTAAATTGCTTGGACTAAGTGGGAGTTTGTGTTTGACAAGAGCATACATTTGCTTCATTGCTACATGCAGGTTATTTTTTTTTCCCTTTGGAAAGGGTTAAGAAACTATAAGATATCATTGCTAACTAAATGAGTCCTGCACCCTTTTAAGGGAGGAAGATACTGCTGAAGAACAAGTTAAAAAGAAATGCAGAGCCTGTGTTGTAATGCTAACAGGCAATTAACAAACTCATGGGTGTTAATTATCTTCATACTGTATCATGTTCAATTAGCTCAGCCCCTGCAACAAAGGCAACCGTGAGCAATTGCTTTGATAGGCGTACAGTACTTCATTTGTAGTTAATCGGTTTAAGCCTTGCAGTTGCTAGGCTACACCAGTCTCCAGAGGTAAAAAGCTGCACAGATGCACTATGTTTAAATGACTACAGAGAACTGTTTAAACTCAAACCATGTATAACTCTTTATTGATTTTTCAGAGAAGATCTCAGCTCTGATGATAAGGTTTTGATATATTTTCCTGCTACAGCCAGTTCCTTGGAGTATTGCAGAAAAAATCTGTCAATATGCTTCTATTATGATCTCTTGATCTGTGGCTATAAAAACCTTTAGCTGCAGCCCTTATTATAAAATAATGGAAGAAGCGATATTTGATTTTTTCCCTTTTTTTTCATCCTCCCACTCTATAATACATGGAGATTTTTTTCCCCAGTGCCTCTAGAACAAAATTAAAGTATGTTCCTTTTCTATTTCTGTATTAGAATAATACAGAAGAATTTCTATCACTAATTAATTTGATTGACTCTCAGCAGGAAAGGATCAGCTGTAGCATCATGAACTTTAACAATAACTACCAACTGATGGGCATTTCACATCAATAAGACCATCACTAGCCTCCCTCACCTGTCACCAGGCAGGGAATGAGCAATAACCACCCCCTGCAGATGCACTGCTTAGCTCTTTCTGCCCGATTAGCAATTTATAATGGTGATCAAGAAACAGTCAGTGGCAAATCAAGACAACTGTCTGACTGCCTGTTTAATTGGCCTTGTTTGCTTTTTTGATAAATGGCTCATGACTGCTACAGGCCTCTGTATTTTGACTTTTAATAGGCCACTGTGATTAGACTACCAACAGATACTAGGTCAAAGCTGAGGGAAGGTGCAAAAAATGTTAATTAATATCAATAATAGGCAATTATTAGTTAGACAGAAGGACCTACTAGCTGCGTGCTCTAATGACTCAGAGCTAACTTGAAGGGAAACAGTGCCAAATTAGCATAACTGTGTATGCAGGCTGCATTGTGGATCCTAGCAAACATCTGTTATGTAATTCAAACAGAATTCTTCCTTTTTGCATGATGCTCACAAAATTATCAGTTCTTTTCAGTCGTTTCAAGACACTAATGATACCGTGGGGATTACTGCCCTCAAAGTTGGGCTTTGTGTCTGTCCGTCACATCAAGAGCTAAACTGCAAAAGTTAATAATTTAGGTGTGGTATACTAGATCTCTAAGTTAGTAACTCCTGTATAAAGGTCACCAATGCTCTAATTGGAGGAATACATGCTGAACAATCATGTTGGTCCAAGTGTTGCTCTCACTACAAATAACTTTTCTCCCACTTTGTCTCTTTTAAGAAAACAACCATGCAAAACAATAATGGATACTGAAATATTTGTGTGTCTGCTATTGCTGACCTGCTGAATAGACACTATGCAATACAATGGCATATGATGACAGAGTCAAAATTCTTACAGATGGGGATGACACAGAGGAGAAAAGGAGCTCCTTTGGCTCTCTAATGGGTCTGCTTTTCTGTGGTGGTTTCCAGGATACTGAGTGTGTCACCTTCCTTGCAAACACAGAACAGACAAAGCACACCCAAGGACAGTGGAAACACTTCACTTACAAGAAGTGTTTCAAGTAAACTTTACATATAGGGGTAATGGCCCTAGATTTCAGGGGGTCCTTTATTCTTGCAAGCTTAAACTCTAAGCAAGATGAACTCTTGTGATGTAGGGGCTAGAGGAGACTTAGTTGAGAGTGCGTTATCTTGTAAGTAGTTTAGGGATTTTTTTCTCTTCACTAAAATGGTCAGAAATCCTTTGTAGTAGAGTTAGTGACAATCAAGCTCTGATACAACTTTACTCTGGGTATTTCTAAGGCAACTGCAGTGCCCAGTAATATGGCTGTGACACTGACGGGAATTTGGTCATGACTGAAGAAGACACATTGATGCAAACAGAATCAAGGCCTCATTATCAAGACCAAAAGAAACATCTGTGACTGAAGACTTGGGAAGGTGCTGCAATCTCTGTAGAGGCTTGTCCTGATGGGGGTGGAAAAACAATCTCCTGTTAAGTGCCATAACATCATGTATCTATTTCCTTTATTATTTCATATCTATATCTCCAGCTGTAAAATCAACAAGTGTTACCAATCCCTGATTTGCCTGGTCAGTAACATATGCAGCAGCAAGATCAGGTTGATGGACTGTCTGCTCTGGACACAGTGTGGCTCTTGGAGCCCCTACCTTGATGCACTTTACAATGGTTTGAAGCAGGGAATGATTGTGCAGTGTTTTCTCTGAGTATTTCAAAACTGTTACTGGAGTTATATTCTAAAGTTAACAGAAAAGACAGGCTTTCAATGGCTGACAGGATGAGAGGTATGCTGTTTGAGATGTCTTAAAAACAAACAGGATTCAGGACTGACAGAGGAGGGAAGGAAGTGTTTTGTGTGCCCTCCTATTCAGAGAAAAAAATGCAGGTTTTGGGAGAAGACTGGTCACTGCTTGTATGCTTGGACCAAGAGCTATGTGTTACTGTGTGGGATGTGCCTTGGATAAGGGCAGATGGCACATAGAAAAACAGCAGAATAGCAGCTCTGGTAGCAAAAGTTGGGTAGCAGGTGGTGCCTGGTGCCTCCTTCCCCTCTTCACCTGCTCCTTTCTCCCTTGAACTTGAGTGTGCCTAGTGGAGACCACTCTTGGCTTCCAAAAATGCAGGGAGCGTAAATGCTTATATTCTTCATTGTTTTCTTCTGACTGGTCTCTTATTCAGTAGCTCTCTTTCTAGGGACTTTTGTAGTGCTGCAGTTTGGCAGGCACTGCTATGTGAAGTTGTCTTGACTTCTGCTTGGCAGCCTGATGCTTGGCAGCCACAAGTCTGCAAGAGCTCACCTGGACTAAAAGGGAATCATAGTAGGCACAAGCACATATGACCTCCACTTGTGATGATGGATGTTCAAATTGCATTGTTTATTTGCAATAGAAAAGTTCACGGAGGCCTCAGAGGAGAATTATGGGACAATACTCTGGTGAAAACACCCAACTTGAGTAAAATATCTTACATTTGAGTGTAAGAACTAAACAAACAAGGTGGGAAGAAATGTTTCTGCTTCATAGCTGGAAGCAGAACGAGTGACTGAGGCAGGATTTGTTTTCTTTCCTACCTCCTGAGCTACAGCCCCAAGTCTTAGCCACAGAACTGTCCTCCTAGATACGTCAAAAACTTCCTATAATATTTTAGGTAAACAATGTTTATGGGCACACATATAACCCATAATCATATTGGTTTTCTACTGATGTGCATAGCCTGGTTTTTATATTTACAACAAACTGAGAATGAAAGATATGACTTCAACGAATTAGCTCCTCACTTAGAATGGTCTTAATTTTTGATTTTACATTGAGGAGTGGGAACAGTGGGAATCATAGAAAACATATCAGCTAAGTGTTCCAGGCAGTAGTGGCCACTTTTCACCTCCTAAGGAAGATATTTTACTGCTTATCTATCTACTCAAGTTTCACTTACATGAAGAGGGAACTGCTTTGTACTTCCAGCTTTTGAAGCCAAAATGTACATTGTGATGCTTATCAGCTTAAGGAGTCATACATGTTAGCATCTACATTTTGAAATTCTAGTTGATGCAAAATGGAACCGTTGTAGAGGTACACCAAAAATGATCATTTTCAGGCTTTAGAAGAGCTTGTTTCCTATAGAGAAGTCTCTCTGATAAGTTTCATAAAGAAAAGGTGAATAAAGATGTAAAGTCTACTACAGAGTATTTACATGCTTCATACAATTAGTGATTTTTTTCAGCTATGACTGTCATGATATTACAAATATTACTGTTGAAACACAAAATTGTCTGAATTCAGTAAGTTTTGACTGTTTCAGGCTAGGTTCCTCCATTTTTTAAAAAGAAAAAACTTCTATTATCTACAGCTGGAAATCCTTTTTTTTTTTAAATTTACATGGAATATTTGAAGGCATCTGACAGAGTAAAAGACTTTTTAAAAATTCTAAACTTCTATTTAGACAGGATTTGTCTTGAAAGTAATTTGTTTAATATACCAGAGTCTTGAAATCTTAAGGGCATTTAACTTCAGTTCAGTTGTTGTCTGTTATCTCTCTCTTAAGCATTCTTGATATCTAGAGATTTAAACATTAGTCTGGAGGAAGAAAACAAAACCAGCAACCTCCTTCTGTAGTGTATGTACCCTGATTGACCTTTCTGTATTCTCATTTATTTTGCATAAATTATTTTACTACCCTCATTAGGGAAAGAATTGTGAAAATGTATAGTTTATACAGCACGGAAGCGTTGCACTGAAAATCACGCATGATACAACACGTTTTGGTACATAAGGACTACTGTTTGAAGAGCTGTGGGAGGTTTTATTTTCAGTAGAATAATCTGGCCCAGCTGTTGGGTGTACTCTTCTGCTTTCCAGTTCCCCCGAATTATGTGAAGTGAGCCTCAGATTGCACAGAGAAGTCTCTTTCGATGTTCAGGTCTGCTAAAAGCTGGAGCACCAGAGCTCTGTGCTGGAATATTACACCTCTGTTATGAGGTCTTGTTCTTCCAGGTCAATTCTGACTAAACCTTTTCTGAGATACTTTGAAAGGACATGATCTCTTCATCACACATAACCCCAAGAAGTTATTTTTGGGTTAGCGAGGAGTCTAGAATATGTATATTCTAGAACATATATAATAATATAAGATTGTTGTCCTCGCACGATCTTCTGTTGCCTTCTAAACCATCTCTTGTGAATCCCCTGGTGACAAGGTTGTAGAAAAGGGCGGGAAATTATTGTCGCCTTTGAAAAAGAGATTTGAGACATTTACTCTGGTGTGAAACAGGAAAAGTTCTGAAATTCATAACATCATTTGAAGTATGAGAAAAGTACTTACAGTTAGCTCTACTAATTGTGCCAGAAATGGACGTCTTTATTATGTAGGTCAGATTGCCATCTTCCCATGAACCCTAAATTATTGGCCATTGATACCCGTGACAGTGAATTTCTATGCTAGACAGATGTATTTGAAAACCTTTGAGCCCAGACCAGAAACTTTACTCTAATTGACTGAATGTAACAGGCTACAATAAGCTCTGAAAGAATAGTTATTGTCCGAAGATAGTCAACAGTTTCCATTTTAAATATGTTTTTATTGTATAAAGTAGTTTAATGGGAAAAAATACAGGACACCGCAGTCTTTCTCTTGAAGACTTTATATTCTTGCATTATGAAGCACAAATGTCTGTAAAGCTCATCCAATGAGCTCAGCATAGCGTAGAAGCCACACGTGACACTGGAAATAATGAACATTTGTATTGCACAACTTCCCTTGTCAAAACTTGGTTTGAAAGTTCTTTAGTTTAGTTTTTATACAAACAGAATCACAGAATCATTAGAGTTGGAAGGGACCTCTGGAGATCATCCAGTCCAACCCACCTTGTAATGAAATGCAGCCCTGATAATTTTTGTCTGTTTGTTTGTTGTAGGAGACACATCAAACACTTAATATCCAACACGTTCAATTCAGGAAGCTTGAACTTCTTCTTCAAATTTTGCTTCATATGTGGCTTTCAAACATTACAGTCTCTTCTGGAAAGCTGTAAGCCTTGGAAAGTTGGTTGTGCATATCCCAGATTTACAAATAGGAATGTAAAGTGGGTTTGTCTGGTTTGAGCAACATCGGAAAAGTCCTTTATCTTTCCAAAACAATATTCCGTGTGTTTTTCGTGGTCTCTTGAATGAGATTTTGACTATTGCACACATAAAGTGAGAAAGTGTGTGTTTTTAACACTATTATTAAAATGCATGTCAAGTTAGTCATTTATAGATTTCATTTTTAAGCTCTATGACTTTATAAGACTTCCATTTTATTAGCTTTTTATTTTTTAAACCAATAGAGAACACTCACACACTGTAATTTTAAAGCACTGGGTTGAGATAGTGAAAGATGCCTCTGTCTTCCCTGTTTTGCACGGTCTGTTCATGGGCTGCCTGTTACCCCACCTCCTTCATAAAATAATAGTATGGGTCTAGGTCATTATTGCTTTTGGCAAGATAATGCAGTAAAAAAAATCCCCCAGAGATCTTTAGTAGTAGTCAACTTTTGTATTCAAAATGCAGGTTCTAGAGTCTTAGAACAACAGAATCCATGAAAAATGGTTTTGATTTTCTGGAGCCGTAACAACCAATTCTGCTGGTGCTTTGCCTTGTGTTTAGCAGGTTTGGTATTCTGCTACTCTTTTTGTGCTGTGCTGATGAAACTGCCACTCTCCTTCTATGCTTGCCTGATTCTTAAACAATACTGTCCAGACCATAAGTACTAGAGAGTCATGAATGTAGGTGGCAAGACATGGGTATAGACTCTGGTGTATTAACTGTAGAGTATTGAAATTAAAACCTGAACCCAGCTACAGAAGATGAAATTAGGGCATGGTGCTGGTTATTAAGATTAGAGACGGGTTGAATTAAAGCCCTCTAAATTCAGAACAAATTCAGATCTCTGCCTTTCTCAATTGTTTCATATTGAAGTCATCTGGACACTTAATCATGAGTTCAATTAAAATATCTTTTAAGGCATAATGCATTTCAACAGAATTGTCTTCATCTCAACTAACATTGGAAAGCCCTCAATAGTTTCAATTTCATTGCTCTCGTGTATTTTCGGTGGTATGTACCTTTTGTTACAGATAAATTATCAAACAGAAAAGTGTCAGAGGAGAAGGTTCTCTTTATATTAAGTAATGGTCTCAGAACTTTGTACTAGAATTTATGGTTATTTGCTGTGAAGAAAGTACGGACTTTCAGATACTAGTAACATGAAAAATACAGTCCAGCAAAGATTTAAAAAAATGTGAAGAGGAAAATAAATGACCTAGGAAGCATTTGGAGCCAAGTAGCCCACTGTAGCTTTTTTCTTCCCAAACAATGTGTGACCTTCGTATAATGATTATATCATCTTTATGTATTTTATCATTCCTAATGAAAAAAAAGAAAAACTGTAGGAACAAAGTGAGAATTCTTGATACTCGGGGATTTATTTTTGACTGGATTAACACAGAAAAAATGGCCATAAGGGGACTTCAGGGGAGCTGATGAGATTGCATGGCTGTCCTCAGACTGAGTCATGTGCTGTGAACTCTGATGCACAGGATGCACTTGGGAGGAAAGTAAAAATTCTGTTCTCATCTAAGCCGAAATCCTGTAAGACTCATTCAAAACAAAATCCTTCAAGTGTATCCATTTAATCTGTGAGACCAGATACAAGCTTAATTTAAATGTACTGCTAATCTATAGATCTCAGGACACCGAGCTTCTTGTAGAGACTGCCTAATATGCTGCCTGCCATAGTGATGCTCACACAGCTCCCTGTCTGAAGAGACTTGAGCATCTGCGCTCTGCAGATCAGCCTTGCCTGGAGGCTTAAAACTGCTTTAATTTTGTTTTAGACCCAGAGCGCACAAGACTGGGTGCCTGGACATACTTTCAATATACCTCAACTTTTCCTTTGGACTGTCTGTGAGCAGATGGAGCAGGAAAGCCATCCTAGTTTCCTAGAGTAGCTACTCTCCTATGAGGTAGAAATTAAAATAATTGCTGTGAGAAGGAAAGGTCTGTCATGCAACTTCTTGAGAATTTTCATTTTGTCATCCAAAACCTTTCTTAAGTAAAACTACAGATAGTTAGGAAGTTAGACTTCAAGGGAAGCAGAACAGCCTCTCCCTGAATGTGCAGTTAGATGGGATCAAGCTTAGAAGAATGGATGCCTGTCTGGATTGCCTGATACCACTTACATTCACATAAAAACCCACAAACCGCTAAGTGAATTAAATTATAGTGCTTTGTGGTTTTCTGGGAGAAGAACATTCTCCTCTTGGCCAGCCCAAAGCTGTATACTTCTCCTATAATTTTCATGTCTTATGTTTATGTTTTTACATTCTTGTCAAAATTCAGCTGTGTTTTTGAAAGTGAATCATTGTTCAATGTTGTTGCAAAATTTTTTCTGGATGAAGTTCAGATGAAGGACGCAAGCAAATGCAGCATCTTCACCCAGCAGCTGGGTGAAGGCTGCAGGTGTCCAAGACGAACAAAATGAAACTACTAATTATAATGCTAACACCTTAAAAAAAAAAACAGTGGCACTTTGGTCTTACCCTTTATTATTTTACTTATAAAATCTATGCTCAAAATAAACCACATAATTTCTCCCTGAACACAGAGGACGCCAGACCTAGAGTCAAAGGGCAAGCAGGGCACCTTGTAGCCCAATCACTGTGCTGCTGGTCCCCAGGGCCCGTCACGAGAGCAGGCCTATTCCACTTTGCTCATAGGAGAGTCATCTTCTGAGATTGCCTTGGGTGAAAGGCATGTCACTAGGTACAAGTGCCTCCCAGATGCTATACGGACCCGATGGCCTGTTCATCTGTTTCTGTGTATGTTCTCTCCCTTGCACTTGGTTAGACATCTTTGGCTTCCCAGACTTTCAGATTGGAATGAGACCGTAACTTAGGCTTTAACACCGTCTTCGTTTGTACCTTACAACCCTTTTCCACTGCATGTCATCTCTGTACTAAATAAAAATAAACTGTATGTTAAGTATATCATAAAATCTGCTGGTACATCCATAATTTGTGCATCCAACCACAGACTGTGTTATAAATAATTGTTCGTCACTAGACTCTATTTTCGGCAGTCAGGCTGTAGCTATATCTTTCCTCAGGAATTGTTCACCACATTAAAAATTACCACATGGTTAACTAACGTTCTGTTTAGCATTTTTGCAAAGAATAATTGACACAGATGCACAATCAATGCTGTCTATACAAACTTAAATTTAGCTGTTTCAGCTCTCATTAATGCAAAAAATTGCATGAAATGCTATATTCTGGTGGTGAAAAGTTTAATAATTGAAGCACAGTTCTGCTTTTCTGTCTTTTCTGTTATGCAAAATAAGTGAGGATGTCTTTGGAGTAGTGAGGTGTTTTTTGAGGGGGGAGGTTTTGTTAAAAAAAGCTTTGGATGGGCCAAATACATGACGAAATTTTCAATGAACTTCCCAGGATTTCTTTTTGTTAATACAACTTAGTTGTCAAATTTGAATTCTATTCCTTAGTTTTAACAGTTAGTGTATTTTAAAACTAGAGAAGCTTAATTGTGACATATGAAAGTCCTTATTCAGGGTAGATTTTTAATTTGATTGCTGTCTGCCCTGCTGTGTAAATAGTCTCTTGGGTATGGATTTTTAAGAGTGTGTATTCTCCTTTACATTTCTCTGTGTGACAATTCCTCTTTACCCATCCTCTCCATTCTCTGAGCAAGCCAAGAGCAGACAATGGATACATACTAATGGAGCTGTGTACTTGCCATCTGTAAGAGCAGCTGCTCTCCTGCATCTGTACAATATGTTGGAACTGAGAGCTTCACTAATCTGCATAATAAGGAGGAGGCTTATCCCACTCTAGCTAATAATCGCAAGCAATCGATGCACTTCATTCCCCCACTGTAGAACACAACAAAGTTTCAATATGTTTGCATATTCTCCAGATATACAGAGGTCAAGCAAAAAAATGGACTGCTCATTCTGCCTCGAGCAATAAAGAAAATTCCATTCTCTGTCATTTGTGAAACTGTTATCAACAAACCCCCATTATTGTATTCTTATTTTGCAATTCAAACAGAAAATTAAAAACTTCAAGATCCAAATTAAAATATTACTACATCCAATCAAGCATATCTTTTAAACTGTCTGTAGTATTGAGTGTTTTGTACTATGACCTCTTTCTCTGACCTTGACCCCTGTGAAAACATTGAATTAGCTAACATAGGATTTCCCCACCCTATGTCCTACTGACCATAATCCATATAGAGGAGTGATACTGAGATACTGATTAATTTCTTTTCTACATTACATACGAACACTGATGGAAGATTATACAAATGCCCTTCTCCTAACTGTTGTACCCATAGAGGATGAATTTGAAATTCATGGCCATTTCAGAATGGAAATTTGGTTCATGGCTCCCACAGAGGCAGAAAAGGCTGTAATGCTGTATTACGCTGAAGAACAACAGAATGAGAAAGAAAACAGGCTGAGAGCAAGTGATAAGCAGTATTTATTTTCATTTCATTTGCAACACCAGGGTGAAATGTGTATCTCATCTCTACCAGAAACCTGCAGGCAGCAAGGTTGAACATAGAAAAATGATGAGAAAACTTTCACGTAGAATATAGAAAAGTAAAATTTGAAGGTAAATATCTGAAGTCCTGTTACAAAAGCATCACAAATAAAAGCTATTCTCTGATTTCTTAGGAATGGGTTGCAACTGTATATTTTCTAGTATTGATAATTTGCTCTAGATGAAATGAAAGAGGCAATTCTGAAAGAAAACTGAATGCAATAGCATTTACAATGTTGGAGTAATGTGCAATCAGTCTGGAACAAGTTAATTTTCCTGGCAGCAGCAGGAGCTGTAGCTAGCAGCCCATGGAAGGTGGCAAATAGGTCTCCCTTCCCTCTCTCCTGGAAGAGAATCCTAACAGTTCTCACAGTGGCTCCCTGGCACCTTCCCAGCTATTCCAGTGTATTTATAGAGCATAGCAACTGGAGTAACCACTGGCTCGAGACAGTGCCTATATTAATCTATGAACCTGTTGTGGCTAGCAAAGTTTATAGGACAGAAGCTATGACTTGTGGGTTACAAAGGATTCTAAAAAACTTAATGGCAGAATCTCTAAGTAGGGTGACATCTGGCAAACCTCTTGGAAAATGTGAAAACTGTGTGTGCATATGTGCTCTAAAAACATACTTACCCCCAGGTAACTTTTCAGCTCCCACAGACTTGAATGTTTCTGATCAGGCTGAGCCATAGCTATGTTTAGAAGCTGCAATCAGTTTGTTTTAGCCCCAGCAAACCATGTTTTTGGTGGGTGAAGGCCATATGCCCTAAGAACATGGGAGGCTGCTCATCAGAGTATGCCTTGAGCAGCTTTGCTCTGTGCCTGTGCTCACATCTTCCAGTGCAGGGAAATCCTTGTGGCAGCACTTCTCACTTCAGTTCAGCAGGATGTACAAAGCTTCTTTGAAGCAGAAGATGCTGGGACGCGGCAGTGATTATTTTATTTCTCGTTGTAACAATGTGGGTTTTTTTCCTTGCACACTGGTAGAAGGAATCAGATAATTTTATCTGAATTTTAGTTTTCAGACTACAAGAGGCTTATCTTGAAAACATAAACCAAATATGCTCCAAATAAGCTAAAGTTTTTATGTTAAAATCAATCTATTATTATTTTTGTTGTTGTCCCAAAAGTCAGGGTTTAAACATAAATATTGGATAATACTGTGTCAGTGATTCTGAAGACCATACTTGTGAGAAACTGTGTATTTGTGAGCCTGCAGACAGTAGATACACAGGAAAAAGGGGAGGTAAGACCCAATCAC
Source organism: Gymnorhina tibicen (assembly GCA_013399875.1). Taxonomy (NCBI): domain Eukaryota; kingdom Metazoa; phylum Chordata; class Aves; order Passeriformes; family Artamidae; genus Gymnorhina; species Gymnorhina tibicen. Next base: position 2,011,084 of record VXAZ01008543.1, on the reverse strand, counting down.
TTGTGACAAAAAGGGGATTTTTGGAAGAGTATTTATTCATACTCTGGCTCTGGTTCTGGAAGCCAGGCAAGCAGTTTTGGTGTTCCCTACCTGTGTCCGTGGGTTTGCAATGGCTATCGAAGCAGAGTTTAGGGGAACATATTAAATTACATTAATTTTTTTTAACCCTAACCCCCCACTCCCCCAAATCCAGAGTTTTATGATGTCCTCGACACACAGGAGGTGCTTCAGTGTGTCTATTACATTACCATTCAATATTGCCATTCATGTGGTAGACTTTTTTGCATTTCATGCTCTTTTGATACACTGAGCTCTGCAAAGTGGAAGGAAGCTTGGGAGAAAACTCATATCTGGTGGATTTGGAGGTGGTGTCACACACACATATTTGCCTTTTCAGTACAGTCGGCCAGGCTCTTTGCTTACATCATGTTTAAAAAGGAAACAGTATCTCTAATGGGGGAAAACCGACAAAACCCAGTGGCACCCCCAGATGTCCACCCTCCATTCAGTGACTGACAAATGCGTAGCAGATGGTACAAGTGCTCCCGGATGTATTTACAGATCAATGTAAACGTAAATAAATAACTAGCAGCAAATGCAAGCACCTACCCTACTGCTGGTGCCTTGGTGGCTCTAGTGAGTCTGACCTTACTGGAAACACGGAGGAAGAAAAGATTTGCTTGAAGTTTCTTGTCCTAATGCACGGAAGGGAAATGGCAAATCTTACAAGCTCGAGCTCCTTTTATTCCTAAGAATTTCAGAGACAGTTAAATGCATTAGTGAGTGTTTTCGCCACCTCCTTCTCTGTAGGTGCAGTGACACTACCGCAGCCTGAGGCAGGATCTCACTTTTTCCACCCCCCATAAGTAAGAAAATGTTGAGCAATGTGCAGTCTCACCAGACACCGTGAGCTCGACGTGGAAATCATTGCTTTTTCTCGCAACAAGTTCTCCATTTTCTAAAGATGGGAGAAGAAGGGAAAGATGTATTTGGCTTTTTTATTTCCCCGTATAACAGCAGCAGTGGCTTTACTGTGATGCCAGTGGCAGGGATCCTGTGGAAGGCTGTTCCAGCCCCTCTCACTGCATCTCACCAGGCCTCACTCTGGGGCTTTGCTAAAGTGATGAAGGAGCACTGATCTATCAAAGCAGAGTTTTACAGGTTTCCTGGTTTAGAGAAGGTTTGTCATCCCCTGAAGCTAATCAAACAGGAAAAAAAATCACTAGAACATTTTCCAGTGATATTTTAACAGCCGTAATTATGACATGCTCTATAAGCACATGTGGGCACTGCGTGTCTGCCACTGAAAGACCTTGTTTTCTAAATAAAAGTGTTCTCTTTGAAGCTTCTGGGTGGGCAGAAACAAGCCCAGTATTCTCCAGCTTGCCTTAAAAGCAAAGCCTCACTCGCTTGGCCCTCTGTTCCCTACTTGAGTTTTGATGTTGTCATGCCTTCTCCAAAACCAGTAACAAATAAACCTGTACTTGTGAGTAATAAACCTATTACTTGTGAGATGGTTCACATACTTGAAACACCTCAGTACAGGCTGTTAGAAACATTATACTCTGGAAAATTTGGGTTAAAATTTTTGCGCTGTGAAGTCTATGACAACAACCTACTACTCAGAAAAAGAAAAGTATATCTGTATATGGTAATGTTTTGAAGTCCCACAGCTATCAGCTGTGCACCATGACCATTTAAAAAATAATATCCTCCAATAAACATTTCTGAATTCAGACTTTTTTCAATTTAGAAATATTTCTGTAGCTACATAAAACTGGAACATTGTGATTTTCCTGGTTTCTCTGAATTTGAACCTGTTCCTGTGATTCCTCAGTGCAGGATGAGATAACTGGACAACCTAATTTTAGGGTGTATATTTTAGTATGGATATATTGATAAATTTAGCCTACTATTACAGCACTGAGTTGAATATTTAGTTGACCTGTGAACCTTCCAGAGCTACTTTCAGATTTCACCAAGGAGGTTTTCAGAGCTGGAGGAACCATTACTCCATGTAGGAGTTTGATTCATTATTCTCACTGTTTAAAATTAGCACCCTGTGTCTGTTTTAAAATTGTGTGCCTTTAAGTTCTAGTTCTTAATAACACCAACCCAATAAGTTCTATATAGTTACAAAAATATTGATTTTCAACATGTTTTGAAGTAATGGATGGTCTTAAGAATACAACCACACAGAAATGAACATCTCTCAAGGCAAACTGGCTCAGTGGAGTTGTTTCACTCAACTTCAATGGCTCCAGGATTATCCTCTTTTGCTCACAGACATTAGGAGATTAGGCCTTTGTTGGATAGTTACATTCTTCCTCTGATGAATGTATTGGGTGGAAAACTTACTTTTCATGAGTTTGTTTGCACACTTTATATTTTGTATTGCATACAATAAAGGTTTAGACCCAGACTTTGGACCTGAAATCTAAACAGAATCCAAATGACAAAGTCAGATGATGCTAACCCTGAGAGTCTGACACGGGGACAACAATATTCAAAGCAAAAAAAGAGATGGCAGTGACCAAATACAAATTCCAACTGTAGGAGCAGTGACTGGAAATCTCAAAGGCCCTCTTTTTTCCTTGGATGGAACTGTTTTCCGTAATCTCTGTCTGAAACAATTAGCATCAACAACTGGACAGTGTTTACGAAGTGAAGTCTTCTCTTCCTGCAGTTCTTTGTTTCAAAGTTTAAGCATAGTGTGTCCTTTACCGCAGACTATTTCAATTTGCCTTCCTGCTAACTCCAGTCTGTAGTGTACTCTTGCATGCATGCTCAGGTGGTGGGTTTTTTTAGCTTGGTTGTTTTTTGGGGGGGGTGTGTACGGTGGTGGTTTTCTTGTGTTGGCAGTTATTATCTCTTGTATGTGTTTTAGCTAGGAAAATTGGAAAAATGATGCTATTTCTGGAAGAGAGAAGTCCTAATTTTTGATTTTGACTTTGTTGCCATTTCTCTGTGCCCATATTCATCCAAAGGCAAGACATTATACCTAAAGTACAACCTAAGGCAGCAACCTCTACCCAAGGTGCTGGATGGAATTTGCAGCTTCTGTGGCACAACACTCAGTTCCTGGGAGCAGCCCTTGCTGGTACAAGCAGCAGCCTTATGTTTAACTGCATCATAACTGGAGCCTTTGTGATCCTAGATAACCAAATTTGACTCTCTGTTTCAATTTCTCCATTTGCAAAATGAGAATATTGACACTTTCATCACAGAAGTAGAATGGAATTAAAGATTCAAGTGATACAGTGCTCTGAATTGAGAAAGTACCAATCCATGCCAAATATGGTTACTAGTAAAATCTGCATTTGTAAAATAAAACCCAATTCTTACAAAGATTAATTTAATTTCTTGGAAATGATGCATTTTTATAAGGCCACAGAAGGTCTCCTTTTATAATGGGGATAGTGTAAAACCCCTCTAGCAGTTCAGTACGAATTATTTTGAAAACCAAAAATTAGTATGAACTGTATGATATCTCTATATATCCGTCTATTTGGGTATAATTTTAATTCTATTCCTGCTAAAGTTTTCTTTTGTCTTCCAAAAAAACCAGAAGCTATCAACAATTTCTCATATCAGCAGTATTGATGTTATACCACCTGTACATGTCAGATTTGAAGAAGTTTCTCTGTGAAATATCATGAAGATGCCCCTGACTGAACACCCAGCCCACACGCAGAACAGTGAACAGTACGGAATGGGGAAGAAAAGTTGAGTTTAGAAGAAAGAGTGATGTGCCCACAGGACATAGCAGCCAGGGTGAGTCATTTTCCCCTGACCTTCTGGCAACCCAATATAGACCACAAGAGATCAAAGCCAGCTCAACCGTCTTTACAGAGTAATGGAGTAAATAGGTCACCCATTACTGATCCTGTGCTGAAAAAATAGCTCCAGATGTATTTCAGATGGCCTGACACCTTTTGTACAAAAGCCTACTTACTTGGGCTGTGTACAAGAAAACAGGATTCGATTTTCAGTATAGTTCTTAAAATGTAAGAAAGCAAATACAGCTGCATATCACAGTAAGCCTGCCTTTGCCAGTGTTAAATACCCAGTGAAAAGGAAGCTCGTGTTTTCCAGCGTAGTTTGAAAGTAGCACCTTTCAAAAGACAGGTGCTGCTGTGCACCTTTTGAAGTTATTTAGCTTTTCCTTAGCTCTGTGTTATAATGATTTGTTCTGTTTGAAAAACATGCAGCAAGGGAGTATATTTTCAGTTCTATGATACGTGGAGTGTGCTCACCTGCAGGAATACAGGAGAGTGGTGCTGGAGGAGGCTTGCACACACAAGACCAGCAAAAATTCTTGGTTTAGAAATGTTAACACTGCTACTAGCAGCAACAAAAATCAGACCTTCTTGCTTTTAACTTGGATCAAGGGAAAAAACATGGAAGTGAGAAAGACTCAAAGATATTGAATAATTGGTAAAGTCAAATTAGATTTTAAATGTATCGGGTCTTCTGCCTATAAATGCAATGTACCATTTTTTCCTCTCATTTGCACCATTACTGTGCCAGCTGAAATAAATGATGCTCCCCTTTTTAGTCTATGACATTGTAGTGATGCCATTTCACACATCTAATGGGAGCACATTTTGCTTGAATAAGCCTATTAAAAAAATTCCTTGTTTTTGTTGTACCAATGTATGCTGCGTGTGACAGCACAGCAGGTGGCTGCATGGAGGTGAACTCTAATTAATTCAAATCAAAAAGTGAGAGACCCAGATAACAAGCTCCACAATTAGCAAATTACATCAAGTGTATGCGACTATCCATCAGGAAGTAGCTGCCTGGACACCAGTGTGCTAGTGGCAAATCCAGCCAGTTCATGGCTGTGGCAAGCACTTCCCCAAGGGAGAATTTGCCTTTCTGTCACTGCCACCGCTGTCCAGCCGGCCAGAGGGGCTGGCTGCCCACCGGGCTGGATGGCCCGGGCTGTGACCTGGCTTGCACTGGGCAGAGCTCTACGGACTTGTTGTGACCACCCATTTTATGAGGAAATAGACTAGCAAACAACAGTAAGAAATAAAATGGGTGGTCGTCTTACCTCCTTGACATTAGAGTGTCCTGAGCTGTACAATGTACTTAGGAATAGTGTGGCCTTACAATTTTAAAAGCTCTGCTGTGAGTACTTCACTGTGCTTTTCAAAGTACCTATAAAACATAGGAAGGGCTTGGGGGAAAAGATTTGCTCCCACCATAAATCAAAAGTGAGCAGACAAAGGTCAAAATACCAAAAGCCCCAAGAACATTAACACTTAGGATATAAAGATTTCCTAAGAAACTAATGCGTGCTCTTTCCCCAGATAAAGCAGACACCTTATCTTTGGGAGTTTACAAAATGGAGCCAAGCTATACAAGTAACCACTTAACTAAACGAAGGCCTGGATCTTTTAGCAGCCTGCAGTCATTAAAGCTCTCGGAAAGTCTCCCAGGAGCCAATATGCTTGCTTAAGTAGATGCTGTAAAAAGTCCCTGAGATTTACAAGGAACTGCTCCATGCTAAGCTAGGCACCATCTGATAAACAAGCAATTTTAGCTTCAGGCTAAACGATGCTCTTTGAGGCTTTGATTTACAATGGTGCAGATGATATATTTGTAGTTCTAGGATAGGTTCTGCTGTGGACCTGCTGTGATTACTCATCCATGAACTAAGTTAGGGCTCAGATCTTCAACCAGGAGGTCAGAAAATTGTCAGTGGACCAAGAAATGTTTGATAAGGTTTATTTAGATGCTAACCACATTAAAAAAATTAAATTAAGCAAAGAGAGGTGAACAATTCTTAAGCTTTCTAGGGACCAAGCCTGAGATTTTTCCCCTTTTTTTTTTTTTTTTTGGTAGCTTAATCTTAAATATATTTTGAGTGAAAAAGATGCGGAAGTAAGTCCCAAATTGACTTCCTGGACTAATTTAACTTTCATTAGGCTATTTTTTTGAAAAGAGGGATGCATTTAACATCTTAAAATGGAAAATCCTAACTTCTATTTTATGAATTTCTCAATCCTGTTATACTTCCCTCTAACATCTAAAAAACAACTTTGAAAGAATCAGCACAAGAAAAGTCATATAAACTTCAAAAATTTAGACTAAAATCCCACGCAGCCTTAGGGGAAAGAGCAAGAAGGAAAGGAAGCAGAACCTTACATTTCAGGAATTTCATCATTTTTTCGGTGATCCCAGATGTGTGGGCCCGATCCTGCACACAGCTGGGTGCCTTCTGAGAAGTGGTGAGTCATCTCAACTGCTGTTAAAACTGGAATTTTTTAGCCATTCCTTTAACTTTACTGTCAGGAATACACAATTCATGGATTTTAAAAATGTGATTTTAACCTTGCTGCTACATATATTAGGATTTTTTTTTTTCTCCAGAAAAGAACACAGATCAAGCATTGTTAGAAACAGGTTAAACAAAAAATTTTAGTTCAGAAAAAATATAAACTTTATTTATTTCTTTTAAATGGAATTTACGTGTTCTGACATTCTTTTCTGTAATACTAACTGTTGATCTTATCTAAATAATATGTCACTGGAAAAGCCTGGAAAATGTTTTTTGTTGTTGCAAAAGCTGTAGACAAACTTTAAAAGTATACCTAATTTTTAACTCCTTTTTCTAGGTTGTTTTCAAATGTAAACCATAGACTTCTGGAAACTGTGGGTCTGAAGATTTTCAGAATTGCTTTGCTTTTAAAGTCTAATTTTTAAAAACCTTTTAAACACACAATTTTGTTTCACTTTTAAACCTGTCCATCCTTGGCTCCATGAAATACTTGGTCCATGAAGCCCTCTGCCTTAGAAGTGCAGCATGCCCTGAATTCACTCCACCTTGGTTTCTTGCAAAGTTCAACTGAATTTATATTGAAGTTTATAAATCATTACGATTTCATAATGCAAAGAAGGCTTTTATCACATGAGCATATGACTGAAAGCAAACAAAACATGTTGTTTCAGAAAGCCTCTGGGACTCAGCAATCGCAGAAGGGGATGTTGCCAGCTGTACTTGGGGGAAATATATAACAAGATGTTTTCATTTTTAGCAAATACTGTGCAGAATGTGCATGTGGCAGTCAAGATACTCAGGTAATATAATCTTGTGTTGTATTATATGACATCCATTAAATTCAGAGATGTGGCACATTTAAATACCAGGGTTATAGGCAGCGTCCAGAAATTGTTAAGAATTGCAATTGCAGTCACATAAGTAACAATAACTGGAATTAAGGCTCCAAAACTACTATCTTTACTCATTTTTTCATTATAAACCACTATCTTTACTCATTTTCTGCAATGGACTTTTTTTTAGATTCGAATTTAGAGTATAATATTTTGTCTGGAATCTCTTAGTAGAATTAAGTCTGGTCTGTGAACCTAAGAACCAATGTGGAGGGTTTTCTTTGTTGTTGTTGTTGTTGTTCTTTGAATGCCAGCTGGTTTATGCCATGCCTTAAGTAAAAGGAAATACCCTGATTTTTTTCCTGCTCACAATCTAGATACGACTAATGAAATCCTGCATTTTCTGCAGATATTGCATGTGACATAAAACAAATTGTGTAGTGAGTCTGATAATGCAAATACCTTACAGGAGGATTCTACTTCACAAATCTCCCTATTAAAGTTTGAACAACTTGAAAAAAGCCCTTTTAATTTCAGGGTTTTTTTCAACAACTCAGACATTGGGCATTGGCCACTTTCTAGAGGGTATGCTTGTGTCATTCCTAGTGACATCAACAGGGCTTGTGGATCAGCAAATGAGGTCCATATCTATCTGTTAGATATATAATATACAAAATATGATATCAAGGTCCAATTGGCAATGTAAAAGGTCACTTAAAAAGTGCTTAACTTGTAAGTAGTACATAGGAGGAGTACACAGGTTCTTTTTTTGGTTTCAAGGCTTTACATAAAATTAAATATGGTATCTTTAATGACAGAAATACTAGTAGAAAAAGAACAACATATAAGTAATGGCTTTTACTCTAATAGTTTTTTATTTATTCCTTCATGAGAAAGACCCCATGGGAATTTGTTTTCCAAGAGTATATGGAAACTATGTTTCCAAGTTACATACAAGTTTCTACAATAAAAGGTAAAACCAGTGAAAGCTTGCAAAACCATGCTGTCACGCAGAGCAGACCGGGTCCAAGCAATTGAACAGTTGGGGGTAGGCTTTGTGAGCAACCTCCTCTGCACAGCTCAGAGTTTCAATTGCTTTAAAGCCAGGTGATTCCCAGTCCCTCAAGTCAGAGAAGCAGAGATGCCAGCAGGGAGGAGCCAAATTAGGCTGACAGCCGCCTTGCTGGAGTGGATGCAGAAATGATGAGATGCATCCATTAGCATCCCAGCTGTAAGCACCCTCTATCCCAGCAGCCATGGGTAGGTGAGAGCAGGTCTTGAGTTGTCCTCTGCTGATCCGAGGAGCTCATAATAGCTCATTCAAGCAATGAGAAGAAGCAGAAGCCCTTTGCTCCTTGCATGTCCCTGTCCTACCATGAGCTCACAGCCTATGGGTGAGTGGGCAGCATCTTGAGCTCCGCTGTCCAGTGATCCATTGCAGAGTGGTCTTGCTGCCCTCCCTTCAGACACCTGCCCTCTGCACAGGCTGCATGGACAGGGGATCAACAGAAAAGTTTACTTCCCCTTTTATTTTGGACCCATAAAAGCCATCATGGTTTCTGCCAGGCTATTTATATTGGTTTTTCTTGGCTAAGAGCCTCTCCATCCAATGTCAGAATGTTGGTTGGCAAACCAAGAGTGTGCAGTTTTCCCTTTGCTGCGCTTCTGGGGCTTTCTGACCCATGGAGCTTGGTCTTCGAGATCCTCTGGCCTCATTTCAACTGTCAAGGTCAGATGAATGTGGAATCTGAATCCTCATGAATATCATTATGCCCCAGAATTTTCCCAAATTTTGCATGCTGGGACCTTTTCAGATCCTTTGCAAGGCTACTCATCTTGAAAAATAAAATAAATTGGTAAATCTCTATGCCAATTGCAGAAGATAGAATCTAGGCAGCTCACAAAAATGTGAAAATATGCAAAGTAAACAGATTGTTTCTGACAGTAACAACCCTGCGATTGCATAAAACATCATCAAATTGCAACATGCACATATTAAGCTTTGAGAACAACTGAATTCACAGTGACACATTCTCAGCTCTTGAATTCATTATCACACCTGCTCAGCTTGGAGATTTGCAGTATTGTACCTTGTTCTAAAAGGTGGTCTCCAAAGGAGCGCTGTATTATCAATGTAATCTCATTTGGGTTCAATTTTACGAATTTCTCTGTGAGCTGTATGGAGAAATGTAGTGAGGGCAGGGCAAAGGGGTACCAAATAGAGGTAAATATATGCAAACTCTTCTTTGGGTGCTGCTTTCTGCAAAGATGCTCATAGCAGGACCATAAGTGCTCCTGAAAGGAGATTGTGAAAGGACAATGTCCTGCAGTGCCATCAAATCATGCTCTAACTCTGGCTGTAGAGAGCCCAGCTGAGCTGATCTGCATGTACCTTCCCCTCTGATTTTAACAGTTTACATTACTATGTAGAAGTTTCCAGGAGAAAAAGAAACTCTAACCTTAAAATCTAATTCACTGGGCAAATGGTAATAACTAATCACCAGAAAATAAGCTTTTTAAAATAAAAGAAATAAATACCAGCCCCCTAATAAACACACTTTCAAATACAAAGAAATACAAGCTTCATGATAATGCTACAGTCTTGACCCTGGACAATGTGCTGAGGATTCCTTTAATCAACACGTTAATGGATACTATTGCAGGCATTTTTAATAGTCTAGTATATTAACGTGCTATAGAATTTGAAAGCATTTTTAATTGCTATGACTTCTCTCAGTTCTGCCAGATATCTTATTAAAGTATTTTCCCACTTAATCTAACAAAATGTGTATATGCAGACTTCTATTTGATGCTTGTCAGTAGATGTGTCAGTAGATGTCATTAACGTGTATATAAGTAATTTTTAATGGTTGTCTCTTCCAGAAGTAGTTATTGCTGTTATGGTTAGAATGTGAGAGGTCTCCTGCAATAGTATTTATTTAAAGTCAGAATTAAAGTTATGCTGTGATGCAGTACATTCTTTATAATACAAATGTGTACCCAAGCAGCCCACAATTTATCGTGTATTTATATCCATCTCCTTGATTTTATGTAATTGATACTTGGAGACAGATGGTATACTTATGAAAAATACTTTAAGCCGCTAAAGATTTTCATTTTTGTTTGTTTGGGTTCACTCTAATGTGTTTATTTACTCATTGCATGTCTTTATTTCTCACAGATGTACAACAGCACAATTTTCCAATAAGAAAACTATTTCCTTTCATGAGCAGCTCCATGCTATTACAGTAAACAGCTGCCAAAGCCAGTACTGCCTGGGAACTACAGACATATTTCTCCATCACAAGATCTTTCAAGGTCTTGCAGAAGCAGCTGGGCAGAGAGAAGTCACCCAGCCACGTCCTGGAGGGACAGTGGAGTTCAGTGAGTTCTTGCACTGCAGAAACACTTGTGAGCAGAATGAAAGCAGTCGCCTTCTGTCCTTGAAACAAAGCTCATGGCAAAGCACTCCCTGCTGCTTCTTCCACTCTTTCACACTCTTACAAGTATGGAAATTAGCATACAAATCAAAACTTGAATTAGAAAAAAAATTATAAAAAAAAAAGAAAAAGGATTTGAAGACTTCCCGTCCTTATTGCAGAGAAGAATACTGCAGTGCTACTGAGTTTTACATTTTCAGTGCATGAAAAGTACCTTTACATTAAAGAATGTTTTGGTTAGAGTTGTCCTAATTCTGTCTTTTTACAAAAAATAGAGTGGGTGGAGAATCTTGGAGATAAGGACTTTGAAGTCAGTAAAGTTTCCTGGGAGCAAACTATAACAAGGTGAGTTATAAAGATCAAAGTCTGTTGTAGAATCATAGAATATACTGAGTTGGAAGGCACCCACAAGGAACATCCAAGTCCAACTCCCAACCCTGCACAGGACCACCTGGTGTCATGAAGATAATGTATTTCTATTGAAGTCACAGAAAAACATGTCATGAGAACAAAATGTCTCCTTCCCTGTCCAGTCTGTGGCAGCTTACTGATCAGATGTGAATCATTAGGAATTCAGTAGCGTAACCCAGAGATAATTCCGCAATAACATAGGGGTTGTTTAAAAATTGTGTTTGAAGGCAGAATCTTGCTGTTTAAAAGGTGAACTTCAAGAGAACAGGAAACTCTTCCTCTCAGCTAAAAAGAAGGACATCACAGAGGAGATGTTGCAAACCAGATGATTGTCACTAATAATATACAATCTGCTATGACAATTTTTTCTGTTTTCTTTATTTTTTCATTGTCAAAGCAAGTAAAACCCTTATCAGTTTGTGACAAAGACAGGTTTTCATACATTTTTCTGTTCTAAACGCTAGTGGATTTCTTTGGTTTTTTCCTATCTGCAAGTATCTCAGTTTTCAGTCATAACAGGAGAGAAGCAGGAGACATAGAGAAAATTTTCCCTTTAATTCCATGCTATAAGAAAACATGCCTGCCTCTATACCAGCCTGTATCAGTTTCAAGATGTAAAATACATTTGGAACATGTTCCATGTATTGCTTTTCATAGGGATAGTAGATGTCAGACAAAGGAGAGCAGTGCTATCTTATCTCTTCTGTCCTCTTCCCTTTCACACTCCAACCTCCCAGTGTGACGTCCAGAACACTTTATCCAGGTCTTTAACAAGGGTCTCAGTTTTTCTACCTCAGGATTGTAGGCAAGTCTAGGAGTGCCACACTACTGCAAGATCTCCTCATCAAACTTCCAGCTACAATAAAATTTGGAGAGGTAGAAGCTGCCCCCTGCTCCCGTGGTCTTCACTACAACCCAGAGGCTCTCAATAGCGCCTAAAAAATAATCTCGCGCACAGCTCTTGCTGAGTCATGACTCATTGTCACATACTAATGCTGATCACCTCTTCTTACCATTAACAGTTGGCATAAAAAAAGATTCAGGTACATTTCAGTAAGTACCAAGGTGTGTAACCAAACTGTCTGTTCTCCTTTGCCACTAATTTTACAGTATATATATATCACCAAATCTGTCTGTCAATAAATATATTTTGCCACAAGTGTGGTAATATTTGTGTATTGAGATGCACTTCCAGACCATTCACAAACAGAAAACAGGCAAAGAGAAATTGCATTTATTACAGCATTTTTGTTCCTATGAGAATGCAAGAGGCTCTTTTTCCTGGTATTTAGTGGTCTCATAGCATCTGTGGTGATCTGTTTTAGTCCTTGATTTAAATGATTATCATCAATAATTGCATTTCTGAAGCAACAACATTTCAGTAAAAAGACAAACACTAATTCAAAAAGGATGCAGCACAATATGGAGTATATTTCAACATTATTCCTTCCCACAGAAATGCTTCTTTAAACTTTGGGCCAATACTGATCTCATATTACTACAGATATACTACAGTGTCAGCAGGTTAAATTTGCCATGAAGCCCTAGCATCACTCTAGCAGCAAACGTATGCCTATACACCTTCAGGCAAGCTTTGTTGTACTGAGTGAGCTGCTTGTCTCCACCAAAGGAGAGCGTGCTGGAGGAGAAGGTAGTTGGCGTGGTTCCTACCGTGCTTGGTGCTCAGCAAAGCCCCAGCAGCTTAGGGGAGGCTGCAGTGGCCACAGGTGTGGGCAGGGAAGCTCTGCAGCCCAAGGGGCGTTGCAGAGCTGCTGAGTGTGTGGCAGGGCAGCTGTGCTGAGTTACCCTGATCAGGAGCCCTCTAAGAGCTAGGGAGGGGCTGGGTTATCGGTTCGTTCTTGTTTGGCTTGGCATTGCTCTGGCTGTGTCTCTGTACTGGTTTCTAGGTATTTCGTTATTTGAAGTCTATTGCTGTGGTGTGGAGTTTGTTGGGGGTTTCTTTTGTTGTTTTTTTAATAGCTTTGCTATGGTAGTGGCCATGAAGGGTGCTTTGCTTTTTTGGTTTTAGTATGGGGTGGACTTGAGAGGCTGTGTCTCTTCTGGAGCTGCTGAAAGAAGAGTAGAAATCTGTGTTTCATTCCTCAGGAAATACCTTGCTTTATCTTCTGTCTTGAGCGCCTTGTAATTCATAGTCATAGAATGGTTGGGGTTGGAAGGGGACCTTAGAGATCATCTCATTCCAACCCCCCTGTTGTGGTCAGGGGTGCTTTTCCTTTTAGACCAGGTTGCTCAGACCACCATCCAACCTGGCTTTGAATCCTTCAAAGGATATCCACAGCTTCTGTGGGCAACCTGTTCCAGTGCCTCACCACCCTGATAGTAGAGAATTTCTTGCTAATTTTTTGATCTAAACCTACTCACTTTTTGTTTAAATCTGTTACATCTGTTCCTGTCCCTCCATGCTCTTACAAAAAAACCCCAAAACCAACGCCTCTTCATTGCTCTTGTAGGCCCCCTTAAGTAAGGTGCTTTAAGGTCTCCTTGGATCCTTCTCTTCTTCAGCCTGAACAACCTTAACTCTCAAGGCCTTTCTGTAACTGTTGCTTTGTAATGCACTTTTTAAAGTTGATTGAGTGCTATTGGGTGGGAACCAAGTGCAGCATTGCTGGAAAATCAAAGCAATATTTCTGTTGCGTAGCCCTCTCATGACTCTGTTATTCTCATTGTAGAGATGAGACCAGCTCTCAAAGAAATTAAGATAAGACCATACTGACGAAGCTCAGTGAAATCTCATTCAGCTGTGTGAAGTAAGCCTCTCTCAGGGAGCAAACACAGCTGCTCTAAGTGATGGTCATTATGGTCATTAGAAAAGAAGCCCACCTGTTTTCTTGCCAGTTTAAGGTCACTGGCTTCTTTAGGTCCAAGTCTACTTTACCCAGGACTGGAACTCTCTCCCTTTTAGCTGTGTCTGGTTTGAACTCTGCCAGCTCAGCAGCTGTGTGTGGATACAACTCTGCCTTGTGCTGCAGAGAAGGGAAGGCGCAGCTTGTGCGGGTGGAGCTCAGCGTGGCTGTGAGTAGGAGGCGAAGGCTCCTGGTGCCAGGCTTGCCTCCACTGTCTTTGCTCCGAGTTTGTGCTGAGTCATCCGTGTTAATAACTGGCTGCCAGTTGTTACAAGGGAGAGAATTCCCTGAGTTGAGGGGTCTAAGTCTAGTCACATTTCAGAGAACGCAGTTCCTCTTAAAGAGAGAGTGAAAGGCCTGTGTGTCCTCCCCCCCGGCCCCATTATTGTATGCTGCTGTTACTTTGTGTATATATATATATATTTTTTTTTTTAATACCTAGTAGAAAGAGTCATGAAGAAGGAAAATGAGAAGCTCCTCTGGGTGATGTAAAACTCACATCTGGCTACCAGGATAAATGAATGTGGTGAGTAACATATTCTGAATTCTTCTACCTTGTATTTATTTAGACCTTCTGCTGTGAATTATACCAAAAATATATCAAATATATCTGGCATTCATGAATGCGTAATTAAAAAAAAACTTTCTAAAGGAAACTCTTCTGATATTTATTATTCAATTACTATAAATTCTTACCTTCATATTCTTTAAAAACACAAAAGCAGAGTTAAAAATGTGGTCCTACATTTCATCAGTGAAAACACACTGGTCTTTTCAAATGGGGAAAATGGAGAAGGTAGCAGAGGGGAAAATATGCTGACAGTGAAGAGCTATGTAAGATAACAAAATTAAGTGAGTAGAAAAGGAGAAAGAAACAAATGTGAACAGCCCTGAAAAGGACACTTGTTGTGTAACTGCAGAAAGTCAAAACTTTAAAGAACAGACAGAAAAGAAGGAAATGAGAGAGGAGTTGTGGTCACTTTTGTCCTTCTCCTGTCAAGGCACAGGAGGTCTGCAAGGAAACCACAAGCTGTGCATGCAGAGGGGTGGCCTGACTGTCTCATTGCCCCATTCTATGCCGCTCCTCTGAGCAGTCTTGTCCTTGTCAAACTGAACTCCCCATTTGCTCCTGGTGCTTCATTCACGCTTGTGTGAATGTCTGGGGGGGACTGGGGGAGCACCTGGCAAGGAAGGCTTTCACCCTGCCTCTTCTTCTTCCTTCCTTTCTTCCTTCCTCTGGGGCTCAGAAGTTTTTAAGAGTGAATAAAAGTCAAAAAGAAAATGAAAGCCAGTGGTGTCTTAACTATTACTATAAACAAACACTGAATTATGATATGTTTGCAAAGGTCTGGATTTTCCACATAGTAAACTCGGATGGTAAAAATGAAAAGCTGTGACTGGGTCCTGCTGTTGTTGAGGTGGACTAGATTTGGGTTTTGGAAAGAATTTTCCCTCTCTGCACTGCCCAAGTGATAGGAATGGACTTGGCTTGGAGGTTTTTTTTTAAAATCGAAGTTGCGGAGAGCTGTACAATGAGTTCTAAAGAAAAATCTTTTTCTTGCTGATTGATGCACGTTAGAGTGAAGATGAGGTAACAATAATAAGCAATATTTACAAAACACCTGGGCAAATTAGGTGAATTTCTACTGGAAATAATGGACATTGTGCAAGGCTGAATGCAGACTTGTGTTTTGACCTTGGCTCTTGTTATAACTTTGCTATTTTTGTCAGAAGTGTAAAATTATCTACTTACAGAAAAGTTTTTTTCTTTTAAAATGTGATTAGAAACCAAGTAAATCCACAATTTCTCATTTAAAATGAAAAAAAAATGCTTTGGAATACTTTCTTCCTGGGCAAAGAGGATTTAATTGCTGCTTTTAGAATAAATTTGCTAGTTTTTTCAAGGGTTTGCCTGTCTGGACAGCACTCAGTTCACTCAACAGTATGAAGGCAGATTTTACTTGTCAAGAAAGAGAAGTATATGCCTTTTCTGACTTTTAATAATAGTTAGTCTATATTGATTTTCCAATATGAATTCAGTAGAGGATGTGATGCTATTTTAATATTGGAAGATCTGCTAGGGTTGCTGTTTGGCTTTCTTGTATTTTCTCTAACGCATAATCTCAGAACAGGCTTAAATAATGCCAAGAAAAGGTTTTGAGTCTTGGACTCTGTACTGAGGGAGGGGTAGTCAGTAAAAACAGGATCAAGTCATCAGTGTGAACCTGAGTGTTTTTAAAAAGAGGTCTCAGCTCCCCTTTCCTTGTTTTTCTTGAAAAGGTTTATCAGCCAGAGGTATCTCAAACCCTGTTCTTCTTTCCTGTTAATTCTACCCCGGCAATGTCAGGGCAAGTTTTAACATCAATTTCACAACTTCAAAATTGACCTGTAAGTCTTTATTTCCAGTAGATGGTCTAACATGTTCTGGTGAATTTAGGGTGTTTAATGCCTGGAGCAGTTAGATGCTTATGCATACACGTTCTTGCATTTGAAGTGTTTTGCTGTTTTAAAAGAATGAGGTAGAGAAGCTGTGAAGAAATGTAGGGAATCCCATGCACCTTGTACAGGTCAGAGGAAGGTGGAGCGGGTGGCTGGAGTTTAGTGGAGAAGCCCTTGAGTCTTGCAGCTGGATACCAGCTTGTACAGTCAGGACATAAGAGAATGGGTTATGCCCTTGGCTTGGGTCCTGTTGGAATCTGGGAGTCATTCCTGTAGCTGATCTTCATGTAATTGATGTTAATGACAGTAATTGCTAGCAATGGGCTGAGGTTCATTAGCCAAACAACCATTTCAAATATCTGGAATTGCAAATATCTCCTTGAAGGTATTAATGAAGGAGGGACCCTTTTTCAGGTATTTCATATGAAATTATATTAATTTGAAGAGGCTAGTAGAGTTTTGGGTTTTATCAAGTTAGATATTAATTTCTACTTAGTTGAACAACCAGAGAAATACCAGGAGTGCATCAGTGTGTTTGGTTTTTAGGTGGTGGCTGAATTTTTTTTCTCGTAGAGCAGAAGATTCTTGGACCTTAGGAATGTATGACTTGGGTAGAAGTTTAGACAACTTTGCAGCTTCATATAGAGCAATTTTTCAGCTTTAGGTAGATGTGTTTTAAGCAGCTGCAGGTTTGTCACATGCTATGATTCAACATGTTTTAGTGAGCTGTAATGTATAATCAGTCATATTTCAGATAAATTGCTTGATTAAATTAGTAAAAATGCGTACACGTTGCACTTTGAGCTATTTTAAAATAGCAGGGTGCAGTAGTGACCCAAGCTAGTGTCTTGTATTACCTGCCTTATTAGAGTAATAATGTGCAGATCTTGTTTTGCAGTATGGTTGCAAACCTCTCTTGACATGTAAATTCACTCATGTTCTGCATGCTTTTATTGATTTTTACAAAAGAGAATTGGCTTGTTTGACCTACCTTACTTTGATTTTTTTTTTCCTTTTTCCTAAGGAAATCAATATAATAAAGCAATTGTTTCTTTCTATCCTCTTCTTCACTAAGCTCTTCCGAGAACAGTCGGAAAATGTCTCCCCTTCAATTATTTTAGACTTGTTTGCATTAAATCCTTTCAAAGGGACACACATAAGTGTGCTACTTTAATAAGGATGTCTTCCTGTGATATAAGCTAAATAAAATTTTACATTTAAGGTGAGTAAGAACCAGTTATGGAGAAAATTGTTCAATATATGTTCCATCCTAATTTCATTTTCCATGCAAAGCCTGCTCCAGCTCTAAAGTAAGATAGGAGTTTGATGATACAGTATGCATAATTCATAGTTTTGGCCTTCTGTCTGCCCTTCTTTTTCTGGAACACTACATATTTAGATTAGGTAAACTTATTCTTGTCTCCTATCAATACAGTTTGTTTTTAAGCAGTAGAATACAACATACAGCATTGCACCTGGAGAGAGTGAGACCCACAGCTGGAGCCTCACTTCACAGAACAAGCTGTTTTCTCCCACAGAGTGCATAGGTCTCATTTGGGAAGTTCACCTCTGTTCCATCCTGGATATTGTCTACTGATGACTTTCTAGAAAGAATGGGATGCTTTGCACCACCCTGACATTATTAAGCAGTATTTCTGTGGCAATTCAGTGGCAGCAATGGAAGTACCAGTGTATGCACAGTGTATGACATCCTCATTGCGTGTGGTCTGATCCAGAGCCCACCTCTGTGTTTTGAGCCCTTCTATTCTTTGTGGTGTTATATATTATCACTACTATAAAATATTTGTAAGTGTATTTTTGATTTTATATCTCATGGACCTTCAAGGCAGTAATTTAGATTAACATGCCCCTGAACTATTGGAAGTTCAGCAGGTCAAATATGATTTGCCAAATGAAAAGTGGCAAAATTTGACATTGCCAAATGGTTCCAAATGGGATTCTTGTTCTTTGTAATTTTTGAGTGATCTGGAGTCACAGTGAGCAGAAAAGCTCTCCCTGCATTGAATTTGGAGTCAGATGTTGCTTTAGAAATCAAATGTGGCCACGTGAGATGTTACCATACTGCAGAGAAGTAGCTGAATTTGAATGTGTCTGAAAATAAATGTTTACTGTTAAATTACCCTTTTGAAGTGAAAGCCTAAGATTATAATTGCTTTAATAATAATAATAGGTTGTGAAGAGACCAAAGTAAACAATGGGCTCTTGGTTTTGGGAATTCAAATGCTGACCTTCATTTTAGATTCAACTCTTAATATTGTTGTTCAAGCTTTTCAGAAAATTTACAAATGGAAAAATTGGAAAAATTGCTATTATAGTTTACATTTTAAATAACATTTCTAAAGTAAACTATCCTACATTTTTCACAAAGGGAAATAATTCATTAAATGTCAACAAACTTTCAGTTACTTGGCAGTCTTTTTTCAGAGTAATTTTGTGATATCACAATGACTTAACGGAATGCTTTTTTTAGCCTAGTTTTTTTTTTTTTTTTTTTAATTGGAAGGAACTTTGCAGAATCCCTAAACGGATCCTTATAGCTTGGAAATGGCAGAATTGAAAAGTATTCACATGTAATATTGTCAGTCTGACATCTAAACATAATGTTCTCCCAGTCAAGAAATTAAAAGTCTATTTATTTAATATTATTTAAGATGGCTTTTTGAGTCTTTCAGATGCTTATTTTTACCCTTCAACAAAATAATAAAATTTTAAGCTTAGAATAACCGCAATAGCAATGAATTACCACTTTTCCATACTGAATCTTTAGGGAAAAGACCAAACTACTTGTACAATTGAATGTTTGAAGCCCTGCTTTAGGGGGAATTGTTCAGATTCTTCCACTTGTTTACAGTGGGCTGGGGAGGTACTGGCTGTGCTACCTGACTGCAGTGTCTGATTACAGCACTGGGGCTGATTTTCAGAGCTTGAAATAAGGTTGTGCAGATGCCACCTGCAAGGTGGAATGTGTTCTTCCAAATGCTTTTCCAAATGTTTCATAGTTTGCCTCCTGTTCAAATTTACACCTATAGAAAGAAAATTAAAATCAAGGAGTATTCCTGAACTTATAAAATAAATCAAAACATTTTTCCCATGCCCAGATACTGTAGTTTGCTATGAGTCTTGGATGCTGCAGCTGGCAAATGGCTGTGGAGATGCTTTCTACTCTCAAATGTGGTATTACCCTTCATCCTTCTGAAAATACTTGCTGAAAGATGGGAATTGGTCCCTGATGGTTAATTCACTGTCACAGGCAATACACGCCCATCCTTCCCAAACAGGTTTTATTTACCCATACGATTACTTGGAAACAATAATACTGTGAATGCTATATCTGTCAAAGGTCCTCTGCTTCAGTATAGATCCAAAGTCTACGAATTCATGTTGGAAGTTACTGTGTGTGAGTGCTGTTTGTTGTCTTGTCTGCAGTTCCTTAATTGTCCCAGAAAGTGCAGTAATTGTTTAGCACTGGAACTGCATCAACTGTTTGGATGTGTTATATGTTGCAGCTATCTATTTTAGATCCCAAGATACAAATTTCTGGTGTTGTTGTCTATGTAACCCTTTCCTGCTGAGGTCAGGATCGTGGCTGAGGACTTGTCATGGACTCTGAATTCCATGAACTGGATTGTGGCTCTGCTTCCTTGTACCTAGTGTGTTTTAACTAAAGAAGGACTTTCACACTCCATAATAGAAATCCAATCGGCAGGAAGAAGCTTAAGGATATAAAATATTCTGTTTAAACAACCCTTCTCAAAGATACTGCCTTCATCATAGGTGTCTTTAGTAAATATAGCCAAAGTACGTCTGAGAAGAGGCAAAAGTGATAGGTGACTAAATCATAGTGAGTATGCAGTGTGAAGCTGCTAATAAATACAATTCCTAGCTGCCATCATAGTGGAAATATTAAAGTCTAGATTGTTCCATGAATTTGTGTTTTGAAAAACATCTTCATGCTTATTTCAATCTCTCCCCTTCAGCATTGTACCTCTAATCAGAAAGCAAAATAGACACATCAGGTGAGGTTTAAAAAGGGGAAGAGAAATGTTTGGTTTTGTGTGGGAATAATTAGAGACTGTAAAAAGAGTAAGAATTTGCCTCATCGATCAAAGATGTGTGTTGGAGAAGCTTGTTCTGTGCAGCAGGAGAGGAAAAGGTCCAGGGCACTGTCTGTGTGTGCAGGTCTGCCTCTGCAATACAAGTTAGTGTTTACAGTCATGATTGCCACTACTTTGGAAAAACTTTTGTTTTCCCATCCCAAACTGCACATTTGAATACTACATCAATGCAAAAAGGAGGCATCAGCAATAATCAAATAAAACGAAATACATCTTTATGTAAGAAAAATGCTAGAAGGGTGAATTCCTTGGTCTGTACTATCTCAAGCTTTTAATATGCCACTTTGCAGTAACACTGGGATGTGCCTTTAGTGGCTAAGAGGCAGATTTCAGTGGTTTAGCAGACCTCAAAAGTAACTGTGTGAAAAGCACTGAGGTACTTAGTACAAACTCTTGCACGTGAAAGACCTCCCATAATCTAAAAAAAATTTTGTACTTCATTTGAAAATCTAGTCATAGTACTTTCAGTTCTTGCTTTTGTTCTGTCTGTGACATAAGACAACCTTGTTTGTATCCATAGGATTCACATTTAAACCTGTTTGAAAAAGCCTGGTAATTAGAGCTCTGTATTCACTCTGACTCTGGACAGTCCTGCTCTACACCCTGCACCACTATTGTCTGTTCCCATTAAAAGTAGAATCCCCTTATTACATTTCAGGATGACTTTTTCTAAAGGTGCTAGACCTTTTGTGGACTTCAGGTTTCTCATGACTGGCACTATATCTATAACTGTAAGATGGAGCTGGAAAATGCCCAATAAAATGCAAGCAATGCAGAAATACATTTTTATAAATATCTCTAAGCAGTTTAAATGGTCAAAATTTGGTATATTGGATAGATATGGAAGATGCTTAACATCAAAATGCTTTCTGAATCTATTGCCATCTTGCTCATCTTAATTTTCTTTTGTCTTTCTGCTCTCCCCTACTTCTCTCAAGTTGTTCTCCCTTGGTGCCGTTTGTGAAGCTGCTGCTCCCTGCAGCGGTGGCAGGCTTTGCACCTTGGTTTGGAATGTTCCCTTAGTTTCTCCCAGCTTGAACCATAACCTGCTCCTCAGCAAGCTTCAATCTCACTGCTTTCTTTATGACAATATTCATAACTTCTCAGGGCTAAAGCTGAGAGTGAAACTGAATCCTGTGTGTTGTTGCTTTAATGACTAAAATAAAGTTTCAAATGAGTGTGTCTGAGACACAAAAACTATCTGAGAGGCTTACTGGGAGCTTCACGTGCAGGATGCACAGCACCTCTAAAGGATTGTTACTAAACCAAAGATAATTTTGATATAATTAAATTTGAGAATAAGAAGCAGGTCCACTCCTTGAGTGCAGCAGCATGTCTCCTTACACAGAAATCGCTGTCATAATTTGAGACATGTACTTGCTGGATTTAGTACTTTGTAAAGGCAATAATCCTAAGTATGAATAAAAATTCAGCATTCCAGGCAGTAATAGAAGCAATTCTTATATTCCTAATATACTGTAGCAATTTTTTAAAGGTTGAAAAAAGATTTCAGTATGTCTTGAAGTAGCTTCTGAATGATAGTAGTCTTCAGCTGATTGCTTCTTTGACATCCAAATGACATCCCGTGTTGCACATTCATAATTCAAAATGTGAAATGTGTTGCAAAAGGGAGAATGGAAATTGAGAAGAATGGAAATAGGATTTGGAGTTAAATATATAGCTTTTCAGAAAAAAATTAGCAAGGAATAATGCACACATTCCTGGTCTTTATATTTACTTAGTACATACACAACTAGAAATGAATGTATTATATCATGTGGTATGTATTCTCATACATAAAATGGAAATCATAAATATTTGTCAATTATTTCACATATAGAGTGCCTATTTTAAGCCACTGGGAATGTTCTACAAAAAAAGTATTCAATTTAGCCTCAAAGACCAAGACAGTCTTTTATTTAACTGCAAGTGGTGGAGATGGCCCTTGATGACTTGGAGAACAAGTTCTTCCCAGTTTTGTCTGTCATCTCTACTTATGTAAAATTCCATTTGCAAACCCTATATTACAAATTTTTGCCAGCTTAATGGTATCGGCTACTGATATTTATGTTTTGGATATATTTTTCTTATGCCAGAATTTATTTTGGTATAGGTGGAATTATAGGAGTGCATACCTCTGTTTATAATGTGGAACAATGTAAGTTTCTGCAGAAACTGTGAGGGTAATAAGTTGTATTATCCTACGTTATACCCCTTAGATGGAGACCCACGTTTTTGAAATCCACATCATTCTGTGAAGGTTTGTTGGGTGACGGATCCCTAGGAGGGCTCAGCTGGTGGTGACTTTGGTGGCAGTTGCAGAGACAAAACAAAATTTTTGTGCCTCAGCACTGCTGCCAGGGATGTCCCAGTCCCACTCCCTCCTTCTCCCAGATTTATGCTGGCACAGGCATTGCTGAGCTCTGAGCTGCCACGTGAGTCAGTGGGTGCAGCAGCCTGCAGAGCAGGAGGCAGTTTGGACAGAAGGACCAGGGCAGTCACAGGGTGGTGCTGGGGAAGCAGTGAGAGCACCTAGGCAGGAGCAGATGGGAAGAAGCTGTTTTTTCTCTCTGCTTTCTGTGCCGAGGAGCTCGCAGCTCCAAAGTCTGGGGGACTGCAGAGTAGCTGGGGCATTTGGTGGCATCCAAAGAACTGCTTCAACTATTTTTCTTTCTTCTGTCCATCCCTGCTTGCCTAGAGCTGCCAATTACCTGTTTACAAAAAGTGATTAGAAAACTTGTACATTCAAGCAGAATTTGGCTTTCAGATTTGTACATTTTTATATAGTTATACCAGTTTGTGATTTTAATGCTTCTGCATGAAAGATGGAAGAACTTTCATATTCTTGATATCTGTTTTTATCCACACTGTATTACTGTTCAATTCTTTTTGTCTGATTGGTTCTTCTCTACTCTTGCATCTAAAAGTTCAAAAGTGGCTGTAGTTCAACAGACATTTCTCTTTTTCTCCATGTTCTTACTCTAAGTAGTTTAGCCATAGGTTCTGTTAGAACAATCTGTGAGGTCCTGGAGCAATAAAGAGAGAAAAAATCTATTCTTGGAGATGTTTGCTCTTCTTGATTTACCTCGTCTTTTTGCCTATAGTCTTTTGTCTGTAGTTATTAATTATAGTCAGGGCAACATTTTCAATGATTAATTGACTACTTCTTAAAACAATAAAGCTGCTTAATAAGCAAAAAGTAGTGAAAACTTCTATTTTTGTGAGACCTGCTTTGGTAAGAAAGCTCCTATGTACACTAGCAATTTCAGTGCTATAAAATGAGGGGAAAGTTTCTCACAGATCTGTGATGTTTAGAGTAATAAACTGCTTGTTTTAAAAATGTCCCCACTCCAGAATTAACACATTTGTTGCTTTAGCCCTTGATTAAAACTTACACTTATTGGCATTCTTAAACAGAAAGAGGGAAAAAAATAATTGAGTTGGACTCACTAGTGCTGGGAGAAGGCGGTGAGAATTACAGCCTTGCATGAAAAACTTCAGAGCGAAGAGGGATGTGATCAAGCTAATTCCCTTCTTAATTTCACCATGGGATTGTGTTCAAGCCACTGAATTAATGTGCAGCCCCCAGTGTTTGTCCCTCACCTGGGGGGCTTCAGGTGCTTTTCGAATACTGTTGGCTTCCACTGCATGTGTAAGAGATTAGACATTCTTACAATAATTTCTCCAAAACTGTCTTTTCAGGTGTCTAGATATACCAACAATATTTTGTTAATATTTCCAAGACACTGCAAAGACCTTGCGAACCCCCTTGATGATGGGTGGAGTTAAATGGACTGCAGGGGCTGCTGGCTTGAGCTGAAGCCTGGCCAAGTGAGCCAAGTCACTATATCAGTGTTTCCATGCCACAGCCTCCTCCCTTCTTTCTGCCTGCAAGCTTTCTCCATGTGATGGACCAACAGTACTAATGTCTCTTGCTAGCTGAAGGAAGACTTGTGCAGTTCTTGAGGAATTATGACTTTATCCACTCCTGCAAAATTAGGTACCTGAAGTGGCTGCCATCTATATACAGCACAATATTCCCGGGCGTACTTCTTAGTCATTTATTTTTGATGCTTTCAATTTCTTTCAGCTCTTTCATCTCCCTCTATCAGATAATTTTTCCCTGCATAGTTTGTTTCATCGTGTTTCTTTTACTTCCACCTTTTTTACCTGGGATGCAAATATTGTACTTCAATATGACATTACAAGTATTGGAAATCAGGCAAAACTAGTTCCATTCTCTCACCCTCAAACACTAGCTCCTTGTGATGACACTGCTTCCATTAAAGAAGCTTTGATGAGATTTAGCATGTCCCTGGCTCTATTACTTAACCCATCTTACCTTATTGCTTTTCTTCTGATATTGGAAGGGTGCAAGCTAAAAGGGCTATGATGTTTGTATTGATAGAGATATTTAAATTGTCTCCAACAGAGTTAATAGCAGGGTTTATGCCATTTATCCTGAAATTTGCTTGTAAGCCTGTATGTCAGCTAAAATGAATCTCTTTATAATATGGAAAATGAAGGCACTAAGCATCTTGCATATTGCCTGACCTACATCTTTCTCCACTAATGGAGCTGACAGGTCTCTCCCAGGAATGCGACAGGGGACATTATTTGTTTTCTTGAGTGCTTCTCTGGATCTTGTCTTACTGTGCAAGACGAAACACGAAGACAGCCTGATTGCATTCTTTAGAAGTCTCATCAGAGATTAAACAAATCAAACTTGATACACCTTCATAGCCTCTAGCAGAGTAGAGCCTCCCTTGGAAAGCCTTAGAGTAAACCCCACCATAATAAAAGCAGATCTGGCTTGACAGGAACAAATGTTTCCATGGGTCTCTAACCATAACCTAGACAACTCTATTAAATAATCAAGGAAGAAAAATTGTACTAAGATTTCTGCAGTCACTTGATTTGAATGCAAGAAAAAAATGTAGGCAATTGAGTTTGCTGATACTGTAGTGAACTACCCTAATTCTACTGGGTTTCTGGAAAGGCCTGTAAATACAGCAGCAATCATTTACATCCTCTTTCACTGGCAGGATGAAACTTTCCTACAGGATTAAAATAAATGACAAGTTGGCTCACCAGGCAATAATTTCCCACCCAGGATTGTCCTTGGCATCATTTGTCTGGTTCCTGAAACTAATCAAGGTGTAGGGAACAACAAAAATATCCTTAGGGCTGTATCTTTAGCTTTGTGTCTGTAAACTTCCAAGTCATCTGTAATATATTGTAGATGACACTTGTTATCAATAAAATTGACTTAAACATCTTAAATCAAAGCCACAATTAGACCAGAATTGGCGCTGCTAATATATGTTAGTAATAGGATGGAAACTTCATTTTGTGAAACAATAATTATTTGTAATAGTTTACAAATTAAACTTTTAGAATGTTATAATTGGTCTAATAATGTACTGTTGTTAATGACTGAAGCAAGCCAAGTTGATCTATGGTTAGGCAATAAAGCTCCTGGAAACAAATGGTCACAATAAATCAGAGTTTTGTAAGGTTTTTTTAAGTTAAAGCCAGAGGATACTTCCTTAGAAAGAGATCTCGGAAAATATCACTGAAAGTTCTTTGTAGATATGATTTAGAGGATGTCTGTGTTGAGCCTTCTGCTGAGCATAGCAAAAAGGGCTGACCTGTCTAGAATTCTTTTAAAGTTTTGTGTATTGCAGGAAACTCGTGTTTAGTGAAAGCAGTATGTGTATTGTAAACTACATAAATACTTGAATGTTCTAACTGGTGCTGTATGGTGATTACCACGGTTTTCCTTGGGGAGATTAAACGTGTTAAATGAATGAAAAATCAAAACCAGAAAACCCTTTTATTTAGATGTTCAGCAGAGAGCTGTTACTGATCTTATCACTCAACAGTGTTACGCTTCAGAGTTCCCATGTCTGACATCAAGAAGGTCTGTGATCGAAGAGTGGTTCTGGGATTATTAACCTATAAGCCATGTGAAAGACTTCTTCAGGTTCAAGCAACACAAATTATTTCAGCTTAGCAAGGCAATTGGCTAGAGTGGCTGCTGAGATCTGGGCACTGCTCAGACACACCTGGTGAGAGAGATTGTGGGCAGAAACTGGTCTATGCTGGAGCAAAAAATGCTGAGTGTCAGAGAGGAATGACTGTGTCAAACCAATTATGTCAATTTGAAAATTCCTAAATGGGAAAGCATGTGGCTGCTTTTATATTTTCCTGTTTAAAAAAGAAAAATAATTTGTTTTTTATCTCTGAATAAATAGTTTGTTACTTAAATGGAAGCAGTCCTGCAAATCTTGTTTTCCAAAGATTAGTTATTGAAGGGGAAAAAAGGTTCTACCACTGAGTTTCAAAGTAGAGATAAATTCTACAGGACAAGAGAAGATCTGGCTCTGTATAAATGTTTCAACTCTACAATCCTACTTATCATTTGGAAAAAAAATTATTTTTCAGGTTCTCTGACCAAAATTTCCCTCTCAAAAAAAAGTTTGGTAATTTTTGTAATATTATTGTATTTCCATCGTAGTTATCAGATGTGAAAAAATAAGCATTCCTGTTATTCAGACCAGTATTCAGTAACACCCCTCATATTCACCAAAGTAATCCTCAGTAAAATGAGAAGTCCTGATACAAATAAATTTCATTTTTAAGATTCTTACATAGTCTGGAGAATAAGAATAATGTATTGAAAAAGAAGAGTTATTAATTTGGTTAGATACATTGTTTGTGGACAATGCTGAATGTTTAATTTAAAAAATATTAGTCCTTACTTTCAGCTGATTTAATGTTGCTATACAAGGGAAATAAAATTTCACTGAAACTCCTCAACATCATCCATTTTTTTAATAGCTTCCCCCTACTACATAGTTACTTATATCTACTATAACAACTTTGGTGTTTTATATTCATGTTATACCTTCTAGTGAGGGATGTAAAAAAAAACCAACCCCAAACCCTAAAACCAAAAAAAACCCTATAGTGAATTAAAGAGAGATGAGTTATCATTTTATTGAAACAAATAGGATATCTTTTTCAATTTAAATTGCCTGCTGTGTGATAGCAAAAATATTCCAAATTTTTTTCATAACCCTGAAGGTAAATTACCATGGAGGAGAAAATTTTAAGAATTGTTATTCATTCCTAATAAAGAAGCTGCAAAACAAATCTAGTAGAAGAGAAATGCTTAGGAGATGAAAAAGCTCATACAGAGGCTGTGAAACACTTGGTGATAGGTGGGAGTTATGAGATGGAAGAGGAAGACAGCATGTTAGTTTGGAGCTCTGTAGGGACTTTAATGCTTGCAAATAATAAGGAAAATAAGAAGCCAAATATCCTGAAAGACAAACACTTTCAGGGTTTATGGTTGATGTCATTTCAGGGAATACTGTGAAAACAATTTCTGTTCTGTATTGGCAACTTGCTGTATTTCTGACCTAAATTTTATGTTTTTACACACAACAGACTTTAGGCTGATCACTCAGAATATTTAGTTGCAATACTCTTATGCCAGACAGTTGTGTGGGGGTGTTAAAGTTGTTCTAAATCTAGATTGGTACAGGAACCTGTGAACAATCATTATAGGTCTGACCAGTGGCCCATTACATCCACTAGTCTCTCTAAAAGTGGTATTTACCACTACTGTTAGAGCAACATGGAAAAAAGCTTGAAGTCAAAATGGATAAAAGTCAGTTGCAATTAAGCCTACAAATACTGTTTTGCTGTTCTTGGAAACTCTTTGATGTGTTTATTGTGAATTTCATTAAAGCACATCTGATGCATGCTCAAGTAAAAGAAAAATTTCTTCTGCTTTGATCAGAGCTGGACCTGTGCAAGGCAACAGTGAGGCTATTCCACAAAATCATAGTTTTAAAGTATAATTCTGTCTTAAAGCCAGAACATACCAATACTTTCCATGAGTATTTCAAGATCATCCTGAGTCTATAGCCTTGGAGTGGATTTCCTTTCCTCTCTGCAGTCTTCATACCAATTTCCATACCAGTCATAGTCAGCTGCCCTGGAGACCCATGCCTTGAACTACCCAAACACCTCTGTTTCTCCTTTGACTTTGAAATTGGGACAAAAAATTCCTGGGCATTCTGAGCTCTGACCTTATAGGATTGGCCTAATCGTGCCTTGAAATAAGGGTCAGGAAGGGTGTGTGTTCTTCGGGCAGTCAGTAGCAGTTACAGCCAGGCAGAAACCAACTTCAAAAAAGGTAAATCAGAAAGAAATAATTATCTCATGGATCTGCTATGGGACTTGCAAAGAATTTGCTGATGCATCTCTGAGCTAAAGTGGTAATGCATAGTGTGTTTATCAGCTTTGAGGTAGATAAATGATGGTGGAAAAGTGATGTGAGTACATGGAAGGGGAACTGGCATATGCTAATTTAATTTTTTTGAAAATCCCCTTATTAAAATTCAGTCAGGCTCAAAAGCATGGGAGAAGGTCTCTACATTTAAAAGTAGAATTTATTCCACAAAAAAAAAAGACATTTCAAACAAACTTCTTGGAGGTAAAAGGGCTGGAGAATGCAGGGAGGAAAGGAGCAATCAGCAGGATGCAGCTGTTTGAAGTGACAGCTCAGAGGATTTACAAATGTAGTTGCTATGACTATATTGCTTGAGTCACAATGAAAAGTAATAGAAGTGCAGTTGTTGAGAGATGGTGACTAAAGTTGATGGAATAATAGTAATTCATTTAAACATACAAAGGATTTTGGAAATGCAGGAGCCACAGAAAAAGGAAATAAAGAAAAATAAATGAGGGAAACCCAGAAAATGGATATAAGAGTGTCCCAGGCAGCTCAGGATGTGTCCGATGTGCATTCTAGGGAAGAGTATTTACCAAAATATCAGGGCTGTTCATGTGGCTTTGTACGGTGAAGCATATTTTTCACTTTGTGCAATGGGGAGCAGCTGGGAGCATTTGTACTCATACAAATGACTGCTGCTTGTACCTAACTCTAGTGGAGGTCTGTTTTCATAGGGAGAGATAACACGCACAGACTAAAGAAGTTACAGCACCAGGCTGCCGAAGTCTAGCCTAGTCCAACAATGGACTTGTGTGTGATGCTGGACAACTGTTCCTTGTGACTGCAGAATCCCTCAGTAGTGCGAGTTACTGTAACAACCACGGGATCCCAGGAATTCACTGCCAGCGCTAGTGAGGTTGAGAGCAATGCGAGGGGATGTATTTTGTACTCCTGTACTGGGATTGCTCACTTTTGGGAGTCTGCTGAAAGAAGGGGTGGAGTCCTCACAGGAAACCTTGAATAAGCTGGCATCATTACTGGTGTCAGTCTCTTGAAGACATACTGGATTCAGTGGGTAGGGCAGAGATGCTTGGGTGAAGGAAAACGCAGCATACAGCCTTTGAAGGAATACAGTAGAAAGTGTCAAGCATGGCCCTTTTTAGATGCTTTGGTAGTCCAACCTGGAAGTTCTCTGAACATTTTATCATCAGTAGCTCTGAGGGAGAACATACCGAATCTGTAACTGCCTTAAATCCACTGAAAGGAACTAAAAGAATTCAAAGCTTCAGTGCAATAGTAGATTACATGAGTAGAAAGATGCTAGGTTTTAAGTTTGGCAAACTAAAATGACCATATTAGCACAGCTGTTCTTCAAAAGCCAAGATTATTACAATTTTTACATATGTCCCCTTGTAAGTGAGATGAAATTGGAGCATCATAGTACAAGCAACGGAAGGAAAAATAGTGTAAATCATTGGCAAGGCCATTATTTTAAGCTGGAGGAATTAGTGATATTTACAGAAGAAATATGATCCAAAGAGTAAGACTGTGTGCTGGAAAAGGCAATCTGAATTGCTTATATTTTTCTTTATATTTAATTTCTACCAGCATATAGTTTTTTCTTAATTTGAGCAAAAATACAAAATTAAGGAGCTGAGAAAATGTTGCAGTTAAACTAAGTAAGTGTTATCCGGTACTTCCTATTGCTCATCCACAGGAATGCAAAGTACATAGGTAGCAACTAGTCTGTGTAGTACCTTGAAATGGAAAAATTTTTTAAGCCTTCCTGCAGAGCACATTTATTTAGTTTACTGTTAACTGTTGCACCTTTTTATTGCCACTGTTATCTTTTTGGTTTTACATATATACACTATACTAGGATATGTTACAAAGAAGCCTAAACAAAGCCCAGGGGATGAATTCTGCCTTCTAATGCACTGCTAATAGTCAATGAGAGCTTGAAGTGTTTTATTTTAAAGTAAAAGCCACTACCTTATAAGTCAGCAGGGTGTGCAGGGGAGATATTGTGCAGCCTGTGAAAGTCTCACGTAGCCCAAGAGCCTACATGAAGCAACTGGCTATGTCACATCCTCAAATCATTTAAAATTTCAGCATTGACAAAACAATAACGAAATACTAATCTGCCATGTGTCTGCAAGACTTGGGTGGCAGCTTCAACCTTTTGGAGAGACAAAGCAGTTGGAGATGCTGCATGTACAGGTTGCAGAGGAACTGAAGGACAGGTGACACTGAGAGCTGAGCAAAACCAAACCACTTTTGCAAGTATTCACCTTCTGAAATGAACTTCTAATTTTACAAATAGGAAATGAGAAGTCTTGCTCAGATACGGATTGTCAGTCTAAGTCTGCACTAGGACAAGACATTTTGTTGCAGAAATATAAGCATATTTATGCTGTTCTAATTTAACTCACTGGCACATAAATTATTATTACTAAAACTAGCATATACAGTATTATAATTTATATAACTCAGCTAAAATTTTCCTATCAAGGACAGATATGCCAGGAAGGGCAAATCTTCTAAACTGATTTTTACAAGTGAAAAAGACAAAACAGAAGCTGATAATTTTTTGTATTTCTTCTGCCTACTTGCACCTTTTAGTATCTAGAAGCCAACACTGGTTTTGAGCTGCTATTTTCCCTAAAAAAAAATAGTTGTTGCTTTTGCATGTCTCTGTGGGTTTCCCCTCTGAAGTAGTTCTTTGTCTGTACTTTGAAAAATTATTTTCCTAGTTTTATAGTAACCTCTTTTCAGCCCATGTATTTTAGTACATTGTAGCTTTTCTTATCATTCTATCTCTTTGCATCTGCTCCTGCTAAGTGCTTCATTCTGCAATTTTCTTTTTTTGCTGCGCGTTGCTGTAGGTTCCTCTTAGTCTCCTTTCCATTGCAGCCCTTTTTTCTTCATCCTCCCAAAGCCACACAATGTGTATGCATGGAAGTACTTCAGGCCAGATTTATTTATGAATTTGCCAGAAGCAGGTATTTATGGGTATTCTCTGTTTGTTCTTTCACATAGCTGATGGCTGTGGCTGCTTCGGTTTAGACGCACAGGAGTAAATGAGTCCTTGAGTGAATAACTACGTGTCACCCTGAAGAGAACAACCCTCATGTACTTCATCTACAAAAAATTCAGAGAACTGGAAACTACATAATAGCAACTAGCAGGATAGCTGGGCCAGTTCAAGACTTTGGCACCAGAGGGTTTTTGCAGCCATCTTTGATCTATCCAATTCTCTCTTGTGTCTCATTCTCAAAGGTATTTGCCTCATAAAAAAGGCAGAGATTAAATGATATAGATGTGTAGAGAAAATATCACCTAGCAAAATAAACAGAGGGGAGAAACAATGTGTTGAAAGGAGAATTCTACCACAATCAAACAAGACTATAAAAATAAGATACAGTAGTAACAGCACTAGACTTTTTCTGTTTAATTTAGAGTCTTTGTGGAGTGGTGCTGAGTAGAGGTTCAGAAACTACCTAAGTAGGAAGATGACGATGTATACAGTTATGTTATGGCATGCTGAGTGCCCCTCTCCTCTCTATTTTGATAACAGGCGTTTCTTTCTGATGCCAGTTTTAATTGCATTTAAAATTGCCTCTCTGAAAATGAAAATGTGATAGCTCTAACTCAAATAAGTTTCAAAACATACAGGTCAGAAACAAGAGCTAATTTCTCCCAGAAGTGGTAAAACCAGTATGAGGTATCTCTCAAAGTATTTGCTTCAGTTTCCTTTTTCTGCCCCTCTTTGTTCAGAAGAGGTTGCTTGCGTGGGGACTGACGCTGCATGAATGCTTTCTGGCCTATTTCTGTAATCATTCAGTGCTCATCATAGGATTTTTATCTATAAAAGAAGCTTGGTATGTTTTGTGATATTACTGTTAACTTCAAAGAAAAGCATTTGGCTAAGAAACACTGGTAATTCCTTTTAAAAAACCTCTTTAATGACTGGATTTTATTATCGTGAATCTAAAAGTAAAATAAAAGAAAATAAGGAAACAAAGATTTCAGGCAGAGCTGAATGGCAGTGAAAACTTTAGGTAATGCTACGAAACAAAACATGGTTTTCTCATGGACACTCTTGCTATGGATTTATTTTTTACTTGTCTTCTCCAAGTGCTTGGGTAAACTCTACAAACAGGTCTTCAGAACTAGACACTTTTTACTCAAAACTTCCGGTCTGACATCACTAGGTAGCTCAAAGTAGTGAACTCTTTATGGACTTCTATTTAGTTTGTTCACCTATAACAATTATGCTGCTACTAAACTTGGCTTTAAACTGCTATATATCAAGATGAACAAGTTCTATATGGAGAACCAGCTCATACAGCTGCAGGAGTGTCCAGCCGAGACAGATCTATGACACTCTAGGTGTTCGAGAAAATAGCATTGCAAAATAATCTCAAAAGGAAAGGTAAAATTTTCAATAGTTTAAACATGTTTTTCAAGTACTTAAAAAAAAAAAAAAGTAAGCTCCCCCTGCTTTACTTTAAAAAATAAAAGTAAGCTTCCCCTGATTTTCTTTTGGAATAAATACTGCCAGGAAAAAATCTGCAGATACATATTTGGCAAAAAAAGTGTATTTTTTTCCTCTTATGTCTCATGATGAAGTATGAATAAAACCAGTACTTACAGCCAAGGTCAGTTCTGCTGCAACAGTTCTACTTCTCTTTTAATGCGTTCTGTTTTTTAAAAAAAAGTTCTTTCAATGTAAAATATATATTGAATTCAAGGGGTGCAGCACTTAGGATTCTGCAAACTGGACCTTAACCTGTGATCTTTTTCTTTAGCTCTAATTTGCAGGGTAAGTGTGTCTCCAGAGTGAGGATTAAATGCTCCCCTATGAATGTTCCTTAGCCCTTGCAGCCTCTGATGCCCCCAAGGAGCACGTGCTGAAAGAGGAAAGCCTGTTTGTATTAGCTACATAACCCTTCTAAACATAACCCATTAAAAAATCAAATTGGGCACTTTGATCAGCCTGGGATGGGCATCGGAGTGATACAATTGCTATAATATAAAATTTTATAGATAACTAGGAAGTTAAAAAACTTAAGGTAGGTGGTATATAACTGCTGGCGGTGTCTGTGGATTTTTGTGTCGGCTGTTTTCTTAATTTTTCAGTACTGAATAGAGAAAGCCAAAACACCTTTCATTTCCCAAGAGGTCAGCAGTATGGGTCTGTCTGAATTAGTGACAACCAAACCTAGCTTCAAGATGCTGAGTTTGATCTGGGTTATGCATACTTATTGCATTTGGGAAGATTCAGATTCTTGAAATACCCATTTAAATGAACCCATTTAAAAGAAGGATTTATAAATTAATCTGAAATTAAATGTTCTCTACTAGTGGATGTTATGCTAGCTCTATCACATATGAAAATACTAGCTTTGAGACCTTGCACAAAGGCATTTGTCTGCAATTTTGTTTGTGAAGGGTCAGTCTGCACTGAGTACTGGACTTGCAGGTATTGTGTCATACTATGACTAAATCTGAGTGAAGATACCTTTTTTTTCTCTTGCGCTTCTAAAAATGATAGTTCTTGTTTTTTGGTACTCTGCACTGAGTCTCTGCACCCTTCAAGGTACACAGGAGCTTTAGAAAATGTGACTAATGTGATGCAGAAGGAAAAAAAATTAACTCATTTGTTGCTGGTTTTAGCTCTTATTTTACTGATTCCCGACTCATCAGGGAGCAGATAATAATTTGGTGTCAGATGAGATGGCTGCCTATATGAACAATATGATTTATGACTGCCACAATGGACAGTAAAGCAAATAAACAAACTTTGTGACTCCGGATATGCGGGATCCTGACTACTGACCAGCACGTGCTTTTTAAGTAACATCTGCTTATACCCACTTATCGTCTTCTAGGGCTACAAGGCTGACCATGAAGAGCTTTTCCCATGAGACACCAGGGTTCTGACTTGGTGGAACCAGCTAAGCTCCATTATAATGTTACTGCTGCCAGCTGCATTGCTAAACTAAGTTGACCTAACTTGATGTGCATTTCTCTGGCTTTAACGTTCCTCTCTATTAAAAAGAAGTTAATGCAGGTTTACTTAATGTTTTTTCTTCTCCTTTTCTTCCAAGACTGTACAGGAAATGGTTTCATTTCTTTGGGTTTGCATGCGTTTGAATGAAGTATGTGTGTGGGAAACCTTACTGCATCAAAGTCAAATCAGTAAGAACAGCTTATTCTTTTACTGCCAGAGAGTTAAGCTGAGCTTTTCACTTGGCTCTTGCAGCACTGAGTTCCATAGAGGAAATCTTGGAAAAGTTATCTTTTGTACTCCAGAGACTCTTGTTTGACTAACTTTTGAGACTTCATTGCAAGTCAGCTGTTTGAAAACTGTTATGGTCCTGGCGGGAAAGACTCAAGACAGACCTCGAGAGGCAGATCACTGCTTTTATTGGTGCATCAAGCACAGGTCATGCTTATAGCTCTCTAAAAATTACTGCTCAGCTAGGGAGGACTCAAACTCTTTGAAAGGTGGAAGTATGGTCCTCTCAAACACAGTATTTTGGTAACCCTGGTAACTCAGAGTTTTAGTGGCAGGGAGAGATAATGTTCTTGTCTATGATGACTCAGCCAGGACTATCTGAAAATGTTACTCTGTTGGGCTTCAGAGCCAAAAACTATTTTGGCAGCAGAGGCAGGGATTGGTCCTCCATGTGAGGCAGAAATGAGACAAGCAGATGGAGCTGGTGATAATGTGGTGACGAAGAAAACAATCCAGCCTTGTGTTAGCTTCTTGCGCAGTTATTTACACACAAAAATGCCTTAAGAAGAAGAAATAGCTGTTAGAAAACATGAGTACCGATTTCAGTTTGGTGAGCTGCTGTTGTGCATCTTATAGTTTATTAACAGTAATGTATTTGTCCGTATGAGGATTTATTTGTTAACTCTTCAGTTGGCTTGTAACACTCTGACTGTTCACTTCAGTTTGTTTCCTCTGACATTAGTATGGGTGAAACGCTGCTATTCTTTCTCACTTTTGATTTCCTCTTCTCTTTGTCTGCTAAACTGAAGATGCATTGGTAATCACTGCTGGTGTGTGTCCTGGAGCAAAAGTATATGGCTGCTGAGGGAAGGGTAAAAGAGATGTGCTGGGCTGCTGTTAGGTTGATATATCTGTAGTTTCCTTCCCCTGGAAACCCTGAAGATATGATTCCAAAAGGGAAAGATGAGGACACAAATGTCTCTCAGCTCATTCTCCTGCCATGAAAAAATAAATGGGAGGGGTGAAGAATGAACTAAGATTTCTTCATGTGAACATTACTTCAAATTAAAAAAAAATATATTGTTATGGGCAACTACTGATATAGAAGTATTGTAAATTAGTTTTATTCTAGTACTAAGTACTGGCATAGCTTTTTTTTTTTCCCCTGGAAATATGATTCTAAGTTTTAAGATCTAGATTTCAAATAGCACTCTATTCTATCCATAAGCTGTGTGAATATTTTTACAGTTCAATGATACAAGTACTTCTTATTTTCAAAATGGTCATTCCCCTATTTCATAAGCAAAGGCTGCTATTTTCCCTCCCCACGTAGCTGTACTTAGTTACATCAGCATGCATCATTGCTGCATCTCAGATGCAAAAAATAAACTCAGAGAAACTGCTTTATAGATGTTCTAGAACTATACTTTTCACTCTTAAAAATAAAGGTTAATTTTCAAAGGCACAATTTTAGAACATGCTTTTCCTTTCCAATTTTCATTTACAAAGGTTTTTTTATGCCTTCAGAAAATATAAGCCCCTTCTTAATCCAGAAAACTATCCCTATGAGATTTGGAATAATTTTTGTCAGTTGATGTTATTCATACATATGAAAGAATGGGCTTAGTTATTATCTGTGATTCAATCTGCTCTTTCAAAAAAGGTCCCAGCAATTACCAGGTTAGTAAGTTCATCTTTCCAGTTGCCTTCAAGTGTTGTAGTTTTAAGTGCTTGTTTGAATGCAAGAACTGTATTCCCTCACTGCGTGAACAGTATCATACTGTGAGATTTACAAGCGAGCAGCTTAATACTTTCCCCAGTATTGTCTTCAAGGTATTTCACTTCCTTTATTTTCCTTCTTTAGTAAATAAGGCTGTAAGTTGCAAATCTGAGTGCTTGAAATTAGACTTTCAGGTCTTACTGAGGCTTTTAAATAACAGTGTCTGGATTCTCAGAAGTGAATCTGGGTTGATTTTGGAAGCCTACAGAGTGTATTAGAACAAAAAGTTTAAGCTCCTAGCTTAGGCATTGTTTTAACCTCAGTTTTAGGGTTCGTACTGAGGTATTTTCTTCTGATAAAGGGGAGGTATGTGCTCCTCTTGCTGCTCAAACAGCAGCAAATTCTAAACTTCTTATATATAAAGAATTGGAGTCTTAACTTTCTTCCATGATCACTGAGTATAGCTGCCAGATCCTAAATTGCCCTTAATTTATTTTACATCTTTAAGTTATTCTATGCTTGAGTGTCAAAACCGGGTAAACTGCTCGGAGTGTGTGAGAGGAATTTTTAATTCTCTTTAAATTAATAATGAAGTTTATTTTTTAATGTATTTCATATTTGAATCAGTTTTCACCTTGTAAAACTGCTGTTTCAGCTCTCTCTTAAGATCACATTACTTAGACACCCCTGCCAGATTTTTGTGTTACCTTCCTTTTGGGCTGCTGTGCAGTCCGCTGAGACTCTCAGCAGAAAGTGGCTGTGCAGTGGCAGATCTGAACAGCCAGGTTAGAGGGGGCTCCTGCAGCCATGGGGCAGGGGTGTGTGTGCAGAGGCAAGAGAAGGCATCCCCTGTTTAGCTTCACTCCTGTAGATATGGCTCAAGTTAGAAAACTGTAAGTGCTCAAAAATACCTGTTTTGGGGCAGATAATTGGAGCCACCCCTCTATATCTATAACTGTCCATGCTGAGTGGTCCTGCATCATTTCTCCCTGCCAGTGCTCTCTCTGATGGAAAATTTATGATTGTGTTTGTGCTGTAGCTGGATCAAAATAATCTTCCTTCATAAACAAGGAAAACATTGTTTATTTAAAGATTTCCAAAAGAATGTGGAGAAATTGTTGTAGCCACTGCACTTGGAAATAATTGCAAACAGATGCCTTTAATAATGGGTTATGGCTTCATTTAGTCAGGTTAAACCCCACTTTGCAGTGCCAAAGTGAGACTGGCTCATTGCACCAGGGAGAAGGGACTTGCCGAGCTTCTTGATCTCCCAAGCCTAAGTCATAAAAGCCCTTAATGTTTACCGTGCATACATTATCAGTGCTGGCCAAATAGGGTTACACAAGTAAAAATAATTGACGCTTCATAGACTCCTTTTGGATGTGTCCAGTGTATATTAGAAGTATCTAGAAAACATCTAGTGTTACTAAGATGTTTATCTCATTTATCTCCATGCCTGTCCTGTTTGTCCTAGTAAGAAGGCTCATGCCACCATTGCCTCTGTCCTCCTGTATTTGCTTCAGCTGGTGAGAAATGGTGCTGCTCAGACAAACAGCTTTTTGTCTGCTAGGTTGCTTTGTTGGATTCTGGTGGGTTTGCAGTGGGTCGCTGGACATAGGAGAGGTGAGCCCAGAAGAGCTCTGAACCCTATAAGGCACCCAAATGGGTCAGAAATAAGTCATTTGAAACCAGTCTCGATTAGTTCCACCATTCATCAGACTGCTCGCTGTGGTTTAAGCAATGGAGGATCACAGCAGTCAGGCTACTGGGTCAGACTTGAATGAAGTTTCAGTTTCGGAGCTGAAGGGGAAACTGAGTTTTCTGCCTCTTTTCTTTCCTCTTTCTTCTGGTTGGCATTGTCCCTAACATCTCAAAATTAAGCTGCTTTGGAAAACAAAAAAACTGTTTAAAAGTACTTTTTCTATAGATCGATATTAACGGAGGAAAAAGTTTGGAGTTGTTTATTTGAAGGAGTCAATAAGCCAAAGGGAAAGGGTGTTTAAGTTATTACCTTCTACCTTAAATTCTGATAGGTTTTTAACAGTCCCCCTCACCAAAATTAAGGAAATCAAGAAGCCTTAGAGGCAGGGGAAGTTCTTGCACAGAGAGATAAGTCTTTAAAAGGTAGGAGATAATTCCTTAAAATAGGCAGGGGAGTGAGGGCTTGGTTACTGCAGCAGATGGTGTTTGGCAGTGGTGGCAGTGGCAGTTCCAAGGGTTCTGCACTGTTTATAGGAACGTATATAAATGGGCTTGAAAAGGGAGGAGAGCAGTGAGGTGACTAAGTTTGCTGTTGATACACAATTATTCAAGGTAGTGAGGATGAAGGCAGACTGTGAAGAATTACACAAGGATCTGAAGAGACTGTGTGACTGGGCAATAAAATAGCAGATGAAATTCAGTGTAGATAAATGTGAAGTGATGCATGTGGGGAAAAACAATCCTAGCTTCACACATAAAATGATTGGCTCCAAGCTGTCTGTTGCCACTCAGGAGTGAGACCTTGGGTTATGATGGATAGTTCCATGAAAACATCAGCCTGCGCTTGACAGCAGGCTAAAAAGCAAATAAAATTTTAGGAATTATGAAGAAAGGACCAGAGAACAAAACAGATAATGTCATTATGCAGCCATGTAAATCTATGGTTCACCTTTACCTTGGGCACCACTAGGAGGTCTGACCTGCTAATCTCAATGAGGATGCAATAAGATGGGAAGATTCAGAGGTGGGAAAGGAGGATGTATGCAAAGGGCTGAGCGGGCTGGGACTCTCTTGTCTGGGGAAAAGTCAGACAAGGATGATAATGATAGAGAGGTTAAAAAAACAGTGAATGGGTGGAGAGGGATGGATCTGTCACTGTCTCTTTCAGCACAAGAGTTAAGGGCCATTGAATGAAACTTGTAAAAACTGATTCAGAGCAGGGGGAGGCATACCTTGTCAAAGCTGTGCAGAGGGTCTGGGGGAGAATGGACAAATAATTGGATGAAATGCCAGGTCAAGGACTGCTAGATGCAAAAACCATAACAAGCTTGAGAAATCATTTGAAAAAATGCTGGAGACTGCAAGAGCTTTGTTAGAAATACTATGTATGTTTGTCTGTACTTTCAATTGCGACTGCTTTTGCTCTCTGCTTGAGACTGATAAGTGGATTTGAGAGAGGAGGGTCTATAGACTGACTATTTGAGTCCTGTCGGAGATCTATGAGGGGGATGCATGCAGACAATCCATACACCAATTGCAGGCTACTGGGACTTCTATTTCTCCTTGTCCAACACTGAGTGCAAAGATCATTACAGAGAAAGTAGTCTGATAACACAGCAAGCAGTTGCTTCAATCTTATGTTCTCTTAACGTTAATGCATCTACAAGTGCTTGTAGTGCAAATTCAAAGGTGCTTGATGCTGGAATCTCTGAGCATATGTCAGTAGTAGGAAAATAATACCTTGTGAACCAGAGTAGTATTCAAGGAAATCAAAGAGTTTCTGAAGTAATGCATAAAGGTATTCACAGGTGGGAATAAAAGATTTTGGTAAGACCCTCCTCCAAACATATAAAGCTGTAAAGTTTGGAATAAAATAATAAATGCATTCTCCTTCATACATTTAAAATTTTTCTAAAGTCAGTCATCTATATTTACTGTATGTTTTACTGCATATAAGCATTCATTTCACTGCACAATTATTCAATTAGAGAGATCAAGTATTGCTCACTCAATTCCAATAAATGGAATAGTATGTACCGATTGTAGATCGAGTACTCATTTCCTTACCTGTCTGCCAAGGAGTACTGATTTACATGAGTGGCACTGCTCAGGATTGATCCTAACTTAGGGATGAGAACAACAAAGTAATATGATGTGCATAGCAAACATGACAGTGAAAATTGTAGGAAGATAAGGAGCAAAGGAAATGTGCAAAGTGTGTAAAAATGTGAAACACTAACTTGAGCTGAGTAGAGAGTATTTTCTTGGATCTCCCTACTTGTTTTTTCAATATTATACCTTTCATGTCTTCCATTCCCCAAATCAGAATGTGTCTACTGAATAAAATAGACATAAATACTAAATTCAGCATTTCTTTTGAGGTGACTGTTGCAAAAATTATGAAAGATGTGTGGACTGGATATTAGATGTGCATGGAGAGAGGAAAGGACTGAGCATCAAAAAAAAAAGGTCCAGTGGATTGCTAAAAGCCTTTCAAAATAAACGGCTGATTGCTACTGTAGTACGTATCTGTTCTAACAGAGCATAAGTTGACACTTGCAGGAAAACATAACTGGCTAAATGTCAACCAGTGCAGTAAAGTAGTGTTGAGAATTTTAGTGGATTTAAAAGTCTTGAGTCTGACCGTGATGGAAAAAGAGGGAAGGGCTTTGGCTCTGCAGCTGCTCCAGAGACCCCTTCCTCTACTTCATTCTCACAGTGAAGGACATGTTAAATCAGAGATTTGCTTCTTAAAACCTGTGACCATTGCCTGGAAAGGACAGATAGTTGCATGACAAATGTGATTACAAGAAGGACATTTCTGCTTAGGATGGTAAACAAGTTCCTCCTATGGTTTTAGTGATGGAAAAACTTAAACCTGCAGTGGAATGCCTTGCCTAAACTTTATGATTAATATGTCTCCATGTGTCCTACACCTGTGACATGTACTCTTTGCAAACTCCTTTGTAACATAGATGTTCCACATCTATTGGCTCAAGTAGGAGCCAGTAGAACATGTGTTCCACCGAGCAGGTTATGTGCCCTCTGAAAAATCCTAGCCACCTATGTAATGTTCTTGCTCTGAGCTATTACAGGTGAGTGGTTGCCTCAGGGATAACCTGACTTGCAGCTTTCAGGTTTATGCCACAAGGAACCAAAGACATGACGAATATGCAAAAGATCTCTGTTGCATTATGAATTATGAATAAATTCAACAAAATGATAGCTTATTTTATAAATTAAATTACCTTTTCTCATGTGTTGAGACTGAGGGAAGAATGACTTAAATCTCCCAGTCATCTTGTAGTTTAAGCAAGCAAAAACTGAGTTACTCCCAAACTTTGCTCTTACCCTTGTTGTTCCTGATCTGCCTTCTAGTTAAAAAAATACAAAAGAACTTTTAAAAGGCCAGGAAAGCATAATTTTTCCTTTATGTATAAGTAGATTAATTTTTTCTGATCTTCTATACCTATTCCTTGACCAACATCTTATGTCTGTCTTTAAAGGAAAATGCAAGATGAGGAACACAGCAAACCAAAGGGGGAGAAGAACTAGAAAATGAGACTTTTTTTTCATGTGTTATCATAAATTGTCTTTATCACAAGGGAATGTTCTTTCTATTTCTTTCAAAAAAGTAGAATTGAATGTAAAATACCCTGTTATATGTATTACAGCAAAAGGAGCTGAAGTATTTTCAGTTCATTGTCCGTTTAGCATGTTATGTCCACAAATCTGCATTATGCAGCTAATATTGGAGTATTGGCCTATACATAGAGTTTAGTAACATCTTACAAGGAGTCAAGAGTATGCATTTATTTTTAAAATACACTGTTGGTACAATGCAATGTTGCAATGCTAGCTAGTGCTTTCGAGGAACAAATGATGATTTCTTTTGCTGACTAATGAACCTTAGGTCTACACTGACCTGTTCCAATACAATATTCATATTAGTAGGTCTATAAAAGCCTTGTTAAAATACACTTGTTACAGCAGTCCCTGACAGCGTATGCATAGTTTCATTTATTTAGATTTTTTTTAAACCTCCACAATGACGATTTGAAAACAAGTGGCAAGTAGTAGTATAAGGTCAGAACAAGCGCCATTCATAGCCAATAGTGGTGCTGCATAGGGTGTGCTTATAAAGGAAAACCTCGTGTAAAGTATTTTGTTTCTTCTCAGATAAGGAATACTTGACTCTAAAATAAACTGCAAAACCTGTTCTGTGCAGTGTGGCTGCAGCAGCAGCCGGCCAAGCTGCTCTGCAGCTCTTCTGACTGCAGTTGACTTCTTTCAAAAAGCCTGCCAAAAGTTTTCCTATGACTTTTGCTGTTCCCTACCACCCATTTTGTTTTGAACACAGACTTATGACACTGGGAAGAAATCACCAACTGCTTTCTTTCTGTAGGAATCAATTTGTATTTTTCTAATTCTACACGTATTTTAGTAGCTCTGACTTTGTAGAATGCCTATATTTTGCTTGATTGTTTGTATTGGATGATGTGAATGGGATAATGTTCATGTGATCATTGGGCCTGAGTTTTAATGTGTTCATCAGCAACACTGGCATGGCTATGGTGCATTTTTCTTTTCAGAAAGGTGCTTTCAGCAGGCTGTTGGAAGTATTGCAGAACTCTAATATTTTATAGCAAGCACTAAGCCAGTAAACTTGTTGGTTTTGCCTTCCAGCCTAATCTGCTATGCAGTCTGAAGTTTTCTGCAAGCCTGAACACCTTTTCTCAAAGATGGTTTAATTAATACACAGTGCTTGCTACAGTAGGGATAGTTCTGTGGATGATTTCAGTTCCATCATTTCTGCTGGATTCTTGGTGATGTCATTAGTTTGATCCTGTCGATTGGCCAAAGAAATGGAATCCTTTTTATTTTTTACACAGATTAATCTTAAATACTTAATGTGCTTTGTGGAGTTTGAATGCTTCTCATCTTGGTTTCATGTTTTGTATTTTCTTTCAGAATGAAAGATAAGAGTGCCACCAGAAAAATGTGCGAAAAAGTTTAGTATCTGTAGGAGAAAAGGTTGGCAACTGTAAAAGGAGTCTGTTGCCCACTTTAGCACTTCCCAGCAAAGACATCTGGTATGTGTTGAACCACTACAAGTAGTTGATGGAAGCTTTCTAACTGTACATGTAGAAGGTAGCTAAGGGCAAAGAGACTTGCACAGAGGTTCCTAAGCAGTCTGAACCTGCACCTGATTTCAGGACAGCAGTGTGCTGCATCTTTAGAGCTATTCAGTCATGCTGGTGCTGCTCTGGGCCAAAGTTAGCACCTCTGTGTGGTTCTGCATTATTTTATGTAAACACACCTGTCCAGTGGTTCTTCTCTCTGTGCTACTAGAATGATGAATTTTTCAGACCCTCAAATGTCAGTTGATATCATGAAGGAATTATCATCAGGATACTGTACAATTAAGATGGCTTTTGTGCTACTGAAGGTAGTAAGATAAATTACTAGAAGTTTCCCTTTCCTTTGCTACCTTTCCACCTTCCAGTATAAATAGATGCAGATGTTCACCAAGTCAGATTTGAACCAGTTTAACTGGAAATACATAGAATTCCCCTCAGCAAGAGTTGTCAGCTCGAGACTGAATACTGCTTTTAGTCTGATCCAGAGTTTATTGTTGTTCCCATCTGATGGTCCCTGATTGCCTTTTGGCAGAGCCAGAAGTTTGTAACCAGCATTAAAACAAAGGGTTCTGATCTACCAATGACTCCTGGGCAGTCTATAGCAGTATGTCACAGCTAGTGATTTGAGCTTGCAACTTAAACTGTTTTGTTACAAAGTGAATCCTATTCAGATTTCAAAATTTTCACCATAACTTTGAAAATGTCCTGTAGCTCTGGATAAAGCAAAAAAAAAGAAGAAAACTATGTAATTGAAAGAATAAACATGATTAATATTTCTTTTATTTTTGTAATTAAAACAACTACTCTACAGTAATATAAAGTTTTTTTCTTCGATTTTCTCAGGTACAAAATTTTAAAAAGTAATAGTTTGCTCATGGTCTGCCTGTGTTATTACTGTATTTCACTGTACAACTCATGGAACAGCACTTCAATTTCTCATTTTTTGTTCTACCTATAGAACAAAGATGTAAGTTCACTTTCATGACCCCTTGACGAAATATTTCTGGAACGTGGAGAACGTCCTCAGTCAGACCTTTAATATTTCTGAGCTTTAATTGGGTAAGCTTATGCCAATCCTTGTAGAAACACACCTTCAAAAGATGTATCATTTTGGATACCACTGTACGGATCTGACACTTCGTTCTTCATGTTTGCTGGGTTGCATCATCTTGTCATTTGTGACAGAAGTCATTGTTCAAATTCAAGGTACTCTTATTCACTCTGAAAAATCAAGTTTCCTTGTGTTCTTCAGATGGTTCTGCTGAGTGGTACAAGCTGATTAACAGCTGTGGAGTGCTTTAGTTGGACCACTTCTGTGCTCACAAACTTCAAAGCTTCTACTCAAGCTAAGGTCCCAGGAAAGAGAGGGGGAAAAAAATGATTTCCCAGAGTTATTGTACTTCCATGTACAAATAAACTTACGGCTCTTACCCCATAATGAA
Source organism: Gymnorhina tibicen (assembly GCA_013399875.1). Taxonomy (NCBI): domain Eukaryota; kingdom Metazoa; phylum Chordata; class Aves; order Passeriformes; family Artamidae; genus Gymnorhina; species Gymnorhina tibicen. The sequence goes on along the minus strand of VXAZ01008543.1, from coordinate 1,966,176 downwards.
GAAACCTGAATGATCCATCTGAAAATGAAATATTAATGTACTACATCATCTTACCTTTTTCTCCAGAAGTCCCTGATGTGTGAACAAGTAACATGGGAAAAATTCTTGTAGGAACAAAATACTTCAGGAACTGAAAGTGAGATTGAGAGGGCTGTTAGTGGTATAGCTTCAGTGATTAAAAACCTATCTAGAGATGCACTTTCTTTTGATTCTAGGGATTTGAAAATGTCTTGCTTTCTCAGTTTAGTTCTGGTTTGCTTCATGAATGTGGTGATGAATAAGATAAAATAATCTTACTTAGAAAACAGATTCATGAAACTGCCAATATTTTATGAAGTATAAATCCAAATTTTGGTCTGATTTGTCACTGGAGTATTGCTGAATATTGCTACAGAAGACACCTGAGGACTTACTGATGCTGGCCCATTAGGAGATATACTTAGAGGCCAGTGTGTGCATGGAGGGTGCCTCTTTGATTAATAGTCCTGCTGCGAGTGTGACATATCTGTGCTGCTGTGTAACTTTTCCTGGATGCTGGACACTTACGTTTAATGATATTTGCCACTTCAATGGGAGGAAAAAGATTGAGATGATCTTAAATTGCTTTTCTCAGTGTATGCAATGTAGAAAAGGAAGTGAAACATTAATTCACTGGGAGGGTTTTTTTGTCTTTTGTATGTGCCTGTGAGACAAGGGCTCTAGCTTTAGCCCACTAGAGTGCATGTGGGCAGATCTGCTGACCCAGTGTGCCCCATCTAGGAGGGGGCTGTGTCTGTCCTGGGCGGGGGTAAATCCCGTGTATAGAGCCTGGACAATTATGGCACTTCTTTATATTCGAAAACCTTCCCGTAAGTTTAGAACACTCCCCAAAAACCTGGGATCCATACGAACTCAGAACTCAAAAGCAGACAACAGAGTTTAAGGGCTTCTTGTGCTCTTTATCTAAAACGTATTAATATCCATCATTGCCTCTACCCCCCGAGGCCTCGGAAAGGATCGTTTGGGAAATGATACCTTTAAAACCTAAAAAGACACTGTTTTCACATTGCCCCTACCAAGGACGCGGTGCCGGAGGACGATGGAGAGAGCTCAGGGGCTCGACTGCCACCTACCGCTCACTGCTCCGCGCTCCGGGGCTGCCGCTCCGGCGGCTGCGGGGAGAGCGCTGCTGCCAAACTTGGGAGGGGGGAGAAGAGGTTTTTTGAGCTATGAAGAGGCCACAAGTGAATTTACAAATTAAATGTTGCTGGTGGTTTACAGTCTATAAATTCCCGGCGTAAGAGATGCTGAAGAACTTGAGATATGTTTAACATACGGAGCCGGTAACAAGTTGAAGAAGCTCCACATTTGAATTTCAAAACCTAAGAAGTACAACAAAGGACAAAGCTTGATTTAGAAGGCACTTGGACTTTACATGGAAATACAGGTTTTCATCGTTTATTTTAGCACCTAGCAGTTTTTCAGTGGGGTCTGTCAGGTCATTTTCAGCCAAGCATTAACTCCAGGTGCAGAGGAAAATAGAGAAACTGGCTACCAAACACCCTCTGTTTTCTGCTCACAAAAGGTCCCCATCCTGCATCACACAGAACTGCCTGCTCTAGCAGTGGCTCTCATGGGGATATGGCACTGCCCACCATTGGAATCCTGAAATGCAGGGCTTCAGTGCCGTCTTCAAATCCTGGGAATTAATCTGCTCAGTTCAGACCCTTTTCATGGCAGCATTTCTGAGAAAAATCCCAAAACCTGAAAACCAAATCCATAAAAAATGAAAGAACAACCCAATCTATAATCTACAGACTTACGCCATTACTTTAGGGACCATCACTGTTGCTGTCACTTGGTGCCCTACAGTAATTACAATAGATACTGCCCGAAAACCACTGGGAGCATGCACATCATATGAGATAAATGATAAGCATAAGGACATAACTGTATTGCTGTATTAACCTTTGCTAATGAGATCCAAATAAGAGGTGAAAAAAAGTTTCTTCACAAAAAATATAAATGCTGCCACTATAAACTACATATAGAGGAGGTTTGGTGTAATTGTCTTGCTGATAGTGAGCAATTTTGTTACCTTCAGTGTCTCCTTTGCAACATTCCTTTTCAGAATTTAAGAGCCAGTATTGGAAGATGGATTTAATTCCTATGACAACCTTTCAGTTTGTCCATAAATAAGAGCTCATTCTCACTATGTTTATGATGTTATGATGTTATGATTCCCCCTGTTACGATGCTGGGGAAAAGCAAAGGAGTGCTAAGCGCCTTTTCACAAAGTTCAGTCAGAGCCCTAGAGGTTATTTCAGGAGTAAAGGAAAACCTATTTAATGCTTCCCAAAGAGTTAACCAGTAAGGCCTTGTCCGTGGAGGCAAATCAGCAGTGTCTTTGTAGGGCTAACATCACCCAACTGAGCAACAGAAAAAGAGATCCTATGATTTAGGCAACCAATCAGATTACACAAATAAGAAACTGCTATGTGGAGTGAGCCATTTATATACATTATTCTGAGCTTAAAATTCCTTTAAGTAGATTGTTTGGAGAACGTCAAAGATCCAACACCTTTCTAATAATTGTGATCTATGTGTGAGCTTTTCAAGAACCCAAAAATGCACATAATGTACCCATTGAATTCAACTCAATGAGTAGGTGAGCTAGCTGTATCTGTAACTTTGGGAAAGCATTATCTTTTGTTTGTTTGTCTGGAGCCCATGTGAAGGTAAATATTATTTTAGTGATTAAGAGAAAATTTCTTTTATTTGGTAATGTTAATTTGCCCATTAAAAAACAAACAAAACTTCTCCTCTCCGAGAGGATGAGCGGGAAAACTTGATGACCTTTAAAATTTCTTTTGTATTAGTTAGGTTTACCAACACATAGATGCCCTACTAAATTTTAAAGATCATAATGTGAGATATTATGAAACAAAATTGTTTACCTTTCCAGTTTTACTTTTAAGAAAACAATATAATCATAAGAAAATCCGAAGTGTACATGATGCAAATATACCATTAACTGGTTAAAGGTGTTTTCTAATGTGTAAAATTGAAACAAAAGTGAACAAAACCCAGCTGATCAAATATTATTGAATAATATTTTGGCAATATTACGTGATTAATTGTTTTATTGCACTGAAGACTGTGCAAGACCCCTCACAGCTCAGATAAATGAAAGCATGCAAAAAGCTTGTCACTAAATTTCACAGAGGGCAAAATGAGAAGACAGAACTGCAGGTTTGCTGAGTTAAAGGATTAGAAAAATTTGTATTAATAAGTTCATATGATTATTCAGCAAAGTCAGGCCACAGAATGATTGAACTGCTATTTTTGGGCACAAATAAAAATGTTGTGGCTGAGTACCTCCCCGGTAAATGGCAGAGGGATGGGTTTCGTAGTCCATTCGGCATGTGAATGTGTGCTGAGACACAGTGTATCTCTGAACAAGAGCTTTGTCTGCCAGAAGCTTGGAAGGATTGGGTCCTTCTCCTTCACATGAGCTGCTATCATTGTAAAAAGTTACCAGATCGAATTCAGGGCTGGCTGTATTACTCAGGACTGAATTACACATTTCATCCCAAACCAGTGCCCAGTGAATCCTTTGAATCTGAATTGCCAAGAGGTAGTATAATGGCAAAACTGACATATACTTGATAGCTGTAACCTTATTTACATTGACTCTGACAGAACTCACCACATTATAAAGCAGTATTAATAAAATATTAATTGAACTACTAAATACCATCAGCCATTAAAATTACCAGCTGCTGCTGTAATCCACTAATACAAATATTTACTGAAAAATAAAGGAAGAAATGATTTTGCTTAAAATATTGGTAAAAAAAGCTGAGAGAATAAAATTAAGTTGACCTTTTGATAGATGTCGTTTATTGATTTAAATTCACCATTTTGTGAACAATGTCAAAGAGGTCTGTTAGAATAGAAGCATGTATAATAACATGAGCTAAACAATTTTTATTTCTTTGTGTGTCATTACAGAGAGATTGAAGCAAGCTTCACCTAAGTGTAGTGATGCAAAAAAAATAATAATACCCAGTCTGGATGTGAAAAAGCAGAGGAAAACAAGAGCTTCATATTAAAGTGCCTTCTAGGTAGCTGACATGACGCATCTAGTCAGACGTAAATAATGACAGACGGAAACTATCATGAGGTCTGTGAAGCATCAACATGCTGCCATCATTTTCTTTCTAACCTTGCTTTGCTAGCAGCTCTCAGACTTACAGGCTGAGAGATCATTTAAAAAGCAAATCCTAATGATGCTGCCCACTGTAGCAACAGCCAGTGAGACTGGCATCAATTTAGCTCAGTTTGGGAACTTGGGCTAGCAGCCATTGCTGGCTCCTGACACCCCAAATGGGAGCCATCCCTCGCTCCCTCCCTGGCTCCCCGCAGCTTCATGTGCATCTCGCTGAAAATGATCCACCTGTATGGGAAGGGGGAGAGCAGGCACTCCTCTTCACCTGCCTCTCAGCAAATAAGCCCTTCAGTTATTTTCTTTATTGGATTAGGTGTATTTGGGGGCAGGATGCCTGGAATGATTTTCATTGTACGCGTTTTATTTGTAGTATGTGTGTGTGGGAAAAGAGAGGGAGTAATGTGCTGATATCCCTGTAGCTTCAGAGGAGATGTGTTGTGGTTTGGATAAACGCGTCTGTACATGGCTGCCATAATCAATGTGGAATAGCAGAGCAGTTTTGCAAATGCAACTTAAGGGAGGAAAAAGGGCAAAATAAAAAAACCTCACAACAGGTTACTGGTCTTGTCCAGCTCAGTAGCCTCTATTCATCAAAACAATATCCAATAAAACAGTTGCACATTTTATTTCAGCTGGTGCCTGCGTTGCAAACCACTGGGAAACAAAGCTGGTGTGCGATAACGTAATGGCATTATCACTTTGCAAATCAGCATGTGGCTTTGCTTGGGTGCTAGCAGGGCATGAGGGCTCAGAGACAGATGACAACATGAAAAAAGAAGTAGATCAGACTGCTTGTTTTTGATTGTAAACATTATTTTCATATACAACAATGAATTTCATTCTGTTTGGTAAGCCTGACCTCAGGCTGTATAAATGTATTTCCATTGTTTGTATGTAAATTAAAACATGACCAAAAAAAAAAAACCTTCCCAACCCTCCCCATCAGAAGGCTATTTATGCTTCACAGATCTTTCCAGTACTTTAAGCACAACTAAGCAGCTACCTCAGGTAAAGAAGATGCTGTTTTTCCAAGGAAGCATTTTAAAATATTTCCCCCACACACACTTTTGAATGTTCTAAATACTAATGTAGAATTCGTGACTCTCAAAGTAAATAGATGGCACTTAATTATGCTGGTGATGTCAGGTATTGTATAGGTTGATTTCCCAAGGCGTAAGTGAAAAATGTACTATTTGGTCTTAAATTTAGACTTAATAAATAGCTAATTTAGGATCTTGCTCTATATGCAAGGATATAATCACAAGGCATTCATTTTTAAAAGGTTTCATTTATTCTTGTGAGCTTAATTATTGCAAGGAAACTGTGAGCAATTTGTTTTTTTTACCAGTGTCTGATTTCTGAGAATGGTTATTAAATATTAAATGGATGCATAATTCAGGCAATTAAGAAAGTAATCACACAAAGTAATGTAATGGAAGTTAATTATTACTGCATAAGCAAATAGTTCATTAATGCTAGTAGTTGCTATGGCTGCATTCTTAATACATGCAGAACTGAAGCATGAATCCTCTGTGTATTCAGAGGTACCAGAAGTATGGTACTGCAGAAAGAGTGTTCCTAATGAAAGGCCCAGGCAAATAAGGTCATATTGACCCCTGACTTGTCTGAATGCTGCAGGATCATCATTACTTAAGAGAGTTTTATCAGAACTACGGCTACTTTAGACGCTTATAATACCTTCTGTTTGTAATATAGGCCATGGCTTAAATCAAGGAAGAACTTGGGGAATTCAGCTGTTTTAAAATAAATTAATAAATTGCCAATCCTGCTTCTCTTGTTAAAATTCTACCCAGTGGTGCTCCTCTTGTTAAAAGGCTATAAAATCATTATATGTAACTTAAAAGGATTGTACAATTTTTCAGTACAAAAGCATAATAGCTGACAACCACCCTTGTTAGATTTTGGTCTTCAACAATGAGAGCAAAGCCTGACATTCCTTTGCTAACATTATTTCCCTACAGTAGAGCTTTTCATAAAGACTATTTTAAGCCAAGAGACACTTGTGCAGCTACATTCCACCTCGTAGGCTGTGATGCAGTAATATTACCCTTAGCGCTGTGTGGTTCAGCCAGGGGTGGGAGGATCTGTGGCTGAGGGGTGAATGGTGCAAAATGGTGACGAGGTTCTCATTGGAACCTCGAAAAGTGTGAAGATAGGAGAGTTGGTTCCTTCATGTGTGTTCTTAGAGAGGAACAGGATGTCACTTGTCCATTTTGGGCTATGTGTTGATTTAAAGGGAGAAGAAAAGAACAAGGCAGCAATTACTATGCTGGAGAACCCCTGCCGGTCATCACATGCCCATTCCTGCGGACTGCTGGTTCTCACATCCTCCTCCTCCCTCAAAATGCAGCCACGTTAGATAAAAGAAGGTGGTTTTTGTCACTACTTGTGCATTGCAGCTAAACAAGAAGTGCAATTGTATTAGTTCTGCGTAAAGACTGCTGTGAATTGCTTGGGATATCTGTAGAACCAAATGACCATTTGACAACGGAGAACACTAAGGTTCACAACTGTTAATAACCTACTCTCCTCATTTCAGTGCATCCCACAAAAGGACAGTAAGCAAAGGACAGTGCAGAATTTAGCTGTTGCCAGCTCAGTGCTTTCTGAGTTTTCTGGAGAAATCTTCAAATGATTGCTTTATGCTCCCAAGGTATCTTGGACTTGAGCAGACTGGGGAACCTAAGGAGGGAGGGGGGAAAGCAGTGTGGTGGCAGTTCAGCGTTGCGCTCTGGTCTTCCCAAGGAATAGCAATCAGCTAGAATATTGATATGATGAATCTGGAAATAAAACCCTTGTAAACCCCTGTGACTGGCTAGGGGAGAAAAGAGGTTAGACCTTTGGATTGAAAATGTGCCCATGCACAAGGACATTTTAAAATTTATTTTAGGGCCACTCAATCTATGAAAGTGTTCATTATTTTGAAATACTTAATGCTGTTTCAGAATGAAAACAAATGTTGAAGTATAGGAAATTCCTGTGGGACAGAAATTGTGTTTTTACCAGCTCTAATAACCACCATTGCAACAGCATGAGCAGTCAATCAAACAGGAATTGAGCCAGCACAACCCCAGGAAAGTTCCTTTCATCCCTTCTTTATTTGAGAAGCAAACCCTTAGTCTTTTTGCAAGCCCTATTAAACGTACAGCTTTTGCAGAATGTCTGGGGAGGCATGAGATTTGTCTGCTTGGGGCTGAGTGTGAGGGAACAAGTACCAGACTCTCCCAAGCCCCACAAACAACACCTTGCAAATGGCCATCTGAAGCTTTCCACCCTGAGCGCCTCTCCTGGGAGTGTCACACAGGAGGGTGATGAGCCCCTCTGCTCAGCCACCTGGAGACCTCCTGTGGTACCTATGGCTGATACCTGGGTGCTCAAGTCTCTCTCAGTGTTACCCACACCAGTTTTGGAGCCCTCCTGTCATCTGCTCTTGACAAAATGTCTTTCTTAGTGCACAAATTGCTGAGTGTGGTGCAGCTTTGCACCCAGACTGGTTTCAAGGTACAGCCCTTTGCAGAGGGCAATGCAGCCATCCAGAGGGGAGACAGATGGCAAAGGTGGCTACTTGTGGATAACTGACCAAAGAAACACCTACTTCAATTCAGGCTTGTCATGTTACCCTTCCTACTCACTCCTTGACAGAAGTTTTATTTCTCACTATGCTGCTTCTCTGTTTTTGGAAAATGAATGTGTGCTAAGTGCACTTAAAGATTTTCCTTTAAATGAAAACTTGTTTATTATATGCAGACAGATATGCCCAGATAATTCCTAATAATAATTTTATTTTCTTTCATTCCAATGACATTACTAGAAAGTAAAAGTTTCTAGGAACAATTACATAAATAGCAAATGTCTTATTAAAATTATAATCCTCTGAAATAAAAGAATAGTTGTGAATACAAAATTTAGTAACAATCTTCTTACTTCTATTCTCTCAGTATGCTTTATCTTTCTAATCAAGTAATTGTAATCTATTTCAGATACAAATTTGAAGTCTCATTTTCTGTCATTTATTACAGAAATAATCCTCAAAATTTTCATTTAACAACAATATTGACACTAAATATTTTTTCTTTTTACTAAAGCAACTGAACCTTTTGTGAAGCAAAATAATCAAGCAAAATCAAGTACAAATGTTGATTTTTATCTTAAACCACATTGTTGTAGTTCCAAGTTCTGGTTTAATGTGAATAACTGTTTTATTTTCATTTAATATGGCAAAAATGAACTCTGGGAACAGTGCAGTAGACCAGGCCACTGACCTGGGTTCATAATCATACTTCTCTAGCTGGGGATATGTTCAAATAAAATACTGGTAATGGCCAAGTATTTTTATTTAGCTACATAAATTTAAAATTTGAAGTAAAAAAAGATAACTTGAAAATTCTACCTGTCTCTCAGCCTTGCCTATAAATTTATCAATTTCTAGGCTCAAACAAAGCATGAAAAAACTAAACGCTTTGTCAGATGTCCCCTGTGTGAACAACTCCCTCTTGGCTTCCTATCTATACATAACATGAGTGTTCCTTATTCTGCTTCTAAACATGCCTTCACTTGGCATGAAAGACTTACATCCTTGCCTTGTTCAGGAGGCAGAATCTCCACAGGAAATACTTTGGGAAATTTTTTCTTAACTAGCTCTAAGAAGCTATATTGGGGCATCTTATTTTGAGCGATTTCTCCCTACTTCTGCAATAGTCCTGTTGATTTAAGTCAATATAGTCAAACAATAAACACTTCAATAACCAGGTCAGCATGTAGTATTCATAAATTCTTGCAGAGCTGCTCTATATCCATCATGCAGTATAGTAAAGGTTGAACACCATAGTCTTATCCTATTTTTCATTTTCCTTAAAAATATGCACATCCTTTAAAAAATCTTACCATACTGTTATTCATAGATTCTAGGAAGCTGTCATGAGACATAACAAAAAGAAGTATACATATAATTGTAAGGACTCTAACAGAGATAACAAGGAGAAGTTGAAGTTTCAAGTACTCATTCAAGTCTTGGTTAAGGAAAATTATTTCTGTTTCTCTTTGCTCTTTGGCACACAAGCATCAAAGCGAGGAATGCCCAGCTGTAGGATGTCTGTCTGTATAAGCATGGTGATGTTTTCTGTTATCAGTTTTTCTTGCAGAGTCTGTTCATACTACATTTGTTCTCATTGGGATAGGATTCCATGAAGGGATTCAGAATATCTAAAGACCTTCCACCTAAGTCTTAACAGAGAATGTAATGAACTTCAAATGGGTCTGGGATGAAAAGTTTGAACAAAAGCTGAGAAAATTATATGCTTGTAATGGTTCAGAATCATTTGCTTATTCTGTATGGAGGTTTTGGTTTGGTTTTTTTTAAAGCAGAAATTCTTCATTGAAGAATGACTCTGTTTTCCTTCAGTGTTTTTCTTAACTCTCTGCTAGTTTTGGAGTTTCACTGTATGTGATGATTATCAGAAACCATTTTTTGTTTCCTGTTCTTTGCTGCTGCTTTACTTTTCAGCAAGTTTTTCTTAAGCATCTTAAACCAGTCAGCCACCTGCTTCCCTTCTTGCATGTATTGTCCTGGTTCCCATGGTACAGAGAATTGTCCTACTCTCGAGAAAAGACAAAGACATCGTGGGAGAAGGTGGGCCTTGGCTGGGGAGCAAACAAGCTGATCTTATGGCATGTAGGTTGTGCAGGTTCTGGCCACCAGTCACCTCCCAGTTTACTGGATGTCACTTGGAGCCAAAGGCCCATCATCCAAATGCAAGGGATTAGCTTGTGTGACAGTGCTGTCTGCGGACACCAAGTGAGAGGGAGGTGGTTTTGCACTGCAGTGATCTGGGAGAGGAAGGCTGTTATCCCTCACCAGAACTGCCACACACAAAGCAGGCTCTGTTCCTCCCATGTCAGCTCCATCAGCTGCTCCTGCTACTGCACCCCAACCTTCCCTTTGATCCAGGTGCTGCATCAGCTCGTACACTGCATGGCCTCACTGGCTGCATGGGTTACCTCTGCTTTGATGTAATGTTTGGTCCAGTGTCTTGGGGTGACTGTGCTGTTGTATCCCCTACCACCGCTCTNTCTGTTTCTTCGGAGAGGGACGGAGAGTTGAGGTTTTTTCCTCTTGGGACTTCGTTTTTTTTTTCCTTTTTCTTTTCTGGACTTGTTCGGAACACCAGAACATCAGAACCCCACCGGGGGACCTTCCACCGGCCTGGAGGGGGGCCCCCCATGCCAACCCAGCTCCGAGGAGGAGGAGAGAGACCACACCCACAGAAGGACTCTAAAATCTTTCAGGTTTTCTCTCCAGAGCGAGAGATTTTATTATTTAGCATTATTAGTATTGTTTTCCTGTGTGTTTGTTAAATAAATAGTTTTATTTTCTCCTTCACTTTCCTCTGAGGAAAATTTGTTTTTTCCCGAACCCAAGTGGGGGAAGGGGTGGTTTGTAACCTGCCTTCCTTTGAGGAGACGTTCCTTTTGGACGTTTCCCTGAATTTGGCCTAAACCGTCACATCCAGTCAACAGATTACAACTGGAAGTTTTGAAGTAGCAAAAGAATGAAACTGTACAAAAGTAGAAACCAAAGGTGCCAAACAAAAAGAAGTGCCACAGACAGGTGAAGTTGAATGCGAGTAGGGTACTTGTTGGTTGTTGGTGGGGTTGCAGTGGTGTGTTTGCATTTGTATAGTGGGAAGAAATTCATGGCTGTAGAAATTTGGATGAGGTTAATCTCGCATCTCAATTACCTTTATTAACATTACTTTAAGTTTATACTTCAAAATTGGCTAATGGGATGGGAGTAGATCTGTGCTGGATAATTATGTCACTTCCTAGTATCTCTATTCCAAATATAACTGGAAATGCCTTGACAGTATCCTGTGGACAGATAATGAATGATCAAAATAATTCACATGGAATTCTTTTTATTTATTGCTTACTACCAAAAATTCACTGTGTGCTGTACAGCAAACACAGAAAATAAAGACAGCTCCAACATGAAAAAGCTATCTGAAAAATTGAAGTGGACAAGATAGGGTTCCAGCTGAAATCTAAGGATAGCCCATTTAATTTTATTTTAGCAGTTTTCATTCCCAGTTTCTCTCACAAAAGCCTTGCAGTAGGAACTGAGTGCTTTGCTACACCTTTGGAACTGCTTCTCAGGCCAACTCAGCTCTTTGTGAGCCAGGTATCTGCAAAGTTGTTTTGGTCCATGATACTCACCAGCAACAGTTAACTTCAGGTGGAAAGACAAAAAAGATGATTCTGACCTTTGAAAGGGAAAAGGCTCCACTCTACCATTACCTTACTGCACACACCTTCAAGTGAAGGGATTTAGGCAGAGGATGATTCACTTTGAACTTGTGTAGACCGATGCTGACTCCATAGCTGTCCTCCCAGGGGAACACTCTAATGTTATGGGTAGTTCAGTGCCATGCTACTATTTAACATTTATGTACAGCTTGCCTGGACTAATCTTAGAGGTGGAATGTGGCATTTAGGTAAAACCTTATAAAATGAAGGCCTTGTTGCCTTTGGAAAATCATGGCTCAGGCCTGTTACTTCTGCTAGAGAAGGACTGTGGGAAAGAGGCACAGCTGAATTAAAGGTCGAAAAACATGCTGCATGACTATCATGTTCACATAGTGGTGTGTGGTGATTGGTTGAATTAAGCCTGTTGTGCTTTAAAACAATGTAAACAGCTAAGAAACTATGAAAGACGCTGTGTGGTAATAAATATAAGCCTTCTGCTTGAAACTCTTCCTGGGGTTCATATGTGTCGTGTCCGCCTCCATAGCGACAGTGGAACACCTTGAAAAGCACTTTAGGACTTGTACTTGCAATATACAGGTCAGTTAATGGCTCTCACAGTTCAATAAGTGCTTTATCTGTTGTGTGGATAGCACTATAACTTTCCATAGGAAGTGTTTGCTAGATCCAGAACTCATTAGTGAACTCTTAATACTTCATCTCAGTGTTTGCCCCTGAACTGAGGTGCTAATGGGTTGCCAAGACTTGTTCAACAAAACGGTCCCAGAGAAATTCTCTGGAGTATGAGAGCATAGGCTGACTTTTTCTCCCTGTCTCTGTAAAAATATAAAAGCTATTTCAAGGCATCTGATGCTAGAATCTATTACTAAAATACAATCAGTACAGGATTTTTTTTCCCCTCTCTAGCTCCAACCCTCCTTTCTGCAATTACTTCCTTTTCCAGAACAATTCGGCTTCATGTCTGTGGCACCTAGCAGACATGAAATTACTCTAGGATTATTTCATACAAAGGAAAGATGTAGTTGAGCATTAATATTTTTACTAACACAAATAAGCAGTTGCTGCAAGACAAGTCTTTTGTCATTCCTTTTAAATGAAAAATTGACATTGAGTTGCAGATTCCTATTTTCAGTGGGAAACTAAATGGTTCAGGACAGCTTTTAAAAAGCCTTTCACATAAAATTTCAGTAGTCTCACTGAACAGAGGAAAAGAGCTATAGGATGTTTTTCCTCTCTGGACAGCAAGTCTCAAATCAACCAGGACACACAGAATTTTTTTAGTCTTTTATAAAACAGTCACTGAAGTATTCAGGAGTGAATGAATCCACATGTTCTGGGACATTCTTAATGCTTTGTAGATAAAGATAAGGAGCAAAGGACAGCTGAAAACATGGAGGAGGTGGCAGAAAAGCAAGGCTTAAAAATGCATTGATGTGAGCCAGCAGATGATCTTGGATAACTCTTGCAGATGAGAAACACAGGTGTCAGTTAAGAGTCTGAACGGCTAAAAGCGTTGGTGAGAGGAAATTAAATGTAAGATTAAGAGCAGTAGTGGATCACGATATTCTACAGGAGCACAAACAAGCAAAGGCAGTCCCTGCAAGATGCTGTGTGTCAGCAGAGAGGTACTGTGTGTTCTCTTTTAAACAGGTGTGAAGGGGTGGAATTTAAATTTTTTGCCTCTAAAGTAAGCACAGGTCTTGGCTGAAGTGCAGATTATGTCTTCACCTATTCTGATCCTAATCTTGAACTCTGTGAAAGCAGAGGAAGATGATTCCTGTCGACTTCAGAGCACTTTGGGTCAGATCTGCTGCATAGCACTTGGCAAGAACCAGGTACCACTGCTATGATCTTTCCTGCAGCCAGCTACAGTATTCAAATTAATTTGAAAACAGCATAACTGGTGTGGAGTTAGCTGTATGTTGCCATTGCTGCTTAGGGATAATAGCTAATCCCTGCAAAGACAGTAAGTGTGAAAGTCTCTGCAGATGCTGTCTGGGGCTTTCCTAGGCAGGAGAGAGAGAGCTTGGCGCCATTTTTATAGTTATGCCTGTTAAGATTTAATAGATGGAAAGTTTCATTAGTGAACTGTGTTGCAATTAACTTGAAGGAGGTTCCAGCCTACTGTATGCAGTCCTTCCTCAGAGAAAGTTGTTTACATTTCCTTTTGGAAATTATTGGCTCTTCAGCACTTGATTGTTAGTGAATAGCAAAGGCTGTGATTTAACAAAAAACCTACCAACAACACAACATGATTTTCTCATTACTCTAACAGAACATTGGGTCAGTTGTATAACTTTTTATTCCTTTGTGAACACCCCCGCTGCTGAAAGTCAAAACTGAGTTGACCCAAGGGTAAGGGATAACACAGAAACGCAAATTTCAGAGAAAGGTTTCCTCCTTGGTAACATCTGTAATGAGGATTAATGGGGTAATGACCTGGTTTTTGTTTGGTTTTTTTACCAGTCCACCCTGAGGCCAGATCCTGCTTGCTTCACACAATACTTTCATTGCAAGATAGATTAGGATTTAGGCCTGCTTGCTCTTGTGGGTGACCTGCCATGAGAGAAGAGGCACACAATTCCTACTAACTTTAGAGCTGCTGCAGATGGATTTTAGTGCATTTACTGGGGATTTGCCCTGCGTTAATCCTTTTGAAAGAGGAATATGTGGTCGCATGAAGCTGATTGATGTTCCTAATAACTGAAGATCATGTTCCCTGAACCTTCTGGGTCTTCTTGAGAAGAGCTGTATCAGAGCAAGCAGCATTTGAGCCCAGCCTTGATGAGCCCACCCTCTACCAGCACCCAGCTCAGCTGCAGCACAGAGCCCTTGCTGCCCTCACGAGCCACGAGCTAGTGCTGGTGAGATGTCTGGGGGAGGCTTCCCCCTTGGAGAGGCTCTGAGCATGCTTTTGCTGGCACTCATAACCATGACGTGTAGGCAAACTGCTCTGAAAAATTTTTCTTGGTTCAGAGAAAATTTCCTTTGAAATCTATCAAAGACTTTGGACAAAAAAAGAAATTAATAGACCCATTTGGACAAGTGTAATTCTAGCAAAATCGTGAAACAGAGATCATGTACCTGACCATGAAGTTGTGGTGACTTGAATGAATTCTGTGTGATGGCAGTTCAGAGCACCATTTCTGGTGGTTGCTCTTGTTTTCATTGTACAGACGTTTCTTTTCTGAGTGAGGTAGTGCAGAGCTGACAAACTGGTGTTAACAGGAGCGGGAAGGTTTTTGCATTTCTTAGTGAAATGGGAAATCTGTGTGTGATGCCTAGTGTGTGGTGTTTGACTTGTTCTAGGCCCGGTACCACAGTTTGAAAATGAATGAACAGAAATAAGGAAGATATTACACTATTTTATGCTAAATTAACCTATCTGTAGAGTATTAAATATCTGTCTCTGGAGAGACATTATAAAACCTAAGTATTTTTACTGTAACGGTGGTATTATAAGTATTTAATGTTTTCCTGCTAGGATGTAAAATTACTAACCGATATTTAAAAAAACCCAAACAAACGCAGAGGAAAATAGGAAAATGTGAACTGATCAAATGAATTTAATTTTGTTTTTAACTGATATTTCAGTAATTGCTTCATTTAGCACCAATCAAAGATTTTTTTTTTTCTTTTAACATATTCTTGTGAAGGGCAAAAGCAGATTCATCAAAGCTTAAATTCTCTATAGGAGCACAGTGGCCTGTCTCAACTCTTCTGCGGGCAAGGTTTGCAGGGCTGAGGGTGGAAAGTGTTGTCGGAGTGGACACAGACTTATCAAAAGGCCTGTGTGCACTCTAGTCTGGACCACGTAGGCCTAGGTCAGGGCTGTAAAGTGAAAACTGCTGTTCCTGCCATTGCAATTCCAGCCAAGTGTCCTTTTCAGAATGAGCACTTCCACCTGCAGTGCTACAGATGAACCCTTTTGTATTACAGATTTAGGGAGACCAGAGAATGGAGCAGCATGAACTACCTTTTATTCTTACCCCAGGGACTGATTTATGAGAAGGAAAACTGGGGAGTCAGAAATGGGTGCAAGTATCCCTCATATATAGGATTATTGCTCCATGAGCCCCCTCAATCTACTGAGAGATGCTTTCTCTTCCCTTTTCCTTCTCTCATGGTGCAGTGACATACTTTAGAAGATCTTAGTATGTTTGAGGAATATCTGAGAAAATCATGAGAAAATCTGAAAAGAAAGAAAGAAATTGATTCACATGTGATAGCAATTGAGAAGGCTAAGAGGGAAGTTTTTGGACATGTACGGCTAATCCATTGCTTCTTATTTTGATGGATTTCAAGTGAAAAATAAGGGATGAAGTGCTATACAGAGGAAGTGGATGTGTATGTGAGAGACAGGTGTATCCATTCAGAAAAACAAGGTGTGATGGCTACATTGCCATGACACATTGGCTGCATCACTCTGATCCTGTCCAAGAGCAGGACGTGGCAAAAGTGCACACATGCCTAAACACACTTGCCACTGTGGCTTAACGAGGGACATGTCAGTTTTTCCTCAATTTTGGATCTTACTATTTCATTTAATAAATGTGATACTGTTAACTAACACTAGAATTCCTAAGAGTCAGAGTAAGCTGAAGTGTACTGTGAGGAAAGAGGCAGACCCTGGTCAGTGTGAATAGGATGAAGACCTTTTCCAGGGTGTTCCCAACACAGATGTTGAATCTGGAGCTGTCGTGAGACAAGAGTTAAGGTGGTGTCCTCACTGTGGTGGATTTTGTCACCAAAGGTGTTTGAGATGGAGTCAGTGCAGTTAGGGCTGCAGTTCAGTGGGACAGCAGTGCACTAACCCACAGCATGGGATAACCTTCCAGCCTTCTCTGTCTGCCTGCCTCCACCAAATTATTGATTGTATTTGAGTGCTTTAATCCTAGAA
The DNA here is from genome assembly GCA_013399875.1 of Gymnorhina tibicen. Taxonomy (NCBI): domain Eukaryota; kingdom Metazoa; phylum Chordata; class Aves; order Passeriformes; family Artamidae; genus Gymnorhina; species Gymnorhina tibicen. The sequence goes on along the minus strand of VXAZ01008543.1, from coordinate 1,949,785 downwards.
ACAATACTTCCAAAGGCTTAAAAGAAATGTCACGCAACCTTTATTAGTTTATCACTACAGCAGAGACACGTCCAACTTGCTTTGATTTAGTGACATAACTTGTGGTTAAAAGCTATAGGCGAGGCCACACACATGCAAACAGTGACTAGTGATTTGGATAATTAGTAAGAATGGCAGAGCCCTGTCTCTTTACATGAAAGGTAGCAATGATATGCAATTAATAATGAGCTGTAAAAGGTAAAATCATGTAGCCATATGCAGTGCAGTAGACCAGGCTGAGTAAAGCAACATAACAGCTACACCAAAAATGATAGGAGAATGAAAGGGAAATGCTCTAATTTTGAGTTTTCAATGAAATTGTTTCTAAAAGTAGAATGTGGGAGAACAATCTGCTTTTCTGACAACAGTCAGCTTTTCTCCATCACAACAGGTGTCCTGATGCTTGCAGGATTTGTTTTCTCAGAATATATATAAGATGTTAATGGAGCACCTTGATAGTATAAAAAAACCCTGAAAAAAACATAATTAATCAGAAAAGTGTGAGGTACAATTAATGTTTTCTCTTACAGTTTTTTTCTCCCTCATAGCTCTTGCTCGCTTCTTAAGTGCTTGGCCCTACCACTTATCCTCTTTGCATTGGAAAGGTTTCAGATTGGCCCCAGCATTATTTGCTTTGATAAATTTGGGCTATATACCCGTTTTCTGCCTGTCTACTCCTCATTTGCCTTCTGAAACTGAATTTCTGACACAGTACTATTTCCTTGGCAATAGTCTTCCAGTTATACATAGTGTTAGAGAAAACATGAGGATAGTTATCAATTATTTCCAAATGTTTGGTTCTATCATAGTACAGAAGTTGTGATCAGCAGAAGAAATTAGAGTATGATACGGATGCATGTGATATGGATGCATTTGATATGGAACTTCTTTTTGAGGGAAACATTTCCATGGAAGTGAGGATTGATGTGTGTCTATGACTTATAATCTTGGAAAAGAAAAAGATGGTAACTGTGTACTGAGAAACAAGGAATTCAAATGGTTCAAAAATTTCAGAAAGATTTGGCACAGGGTTGGTTGATCAGAAATAGTTTGAGACTTCTAGTTTTGTCCTCCTCAGCTCTCTGGAACATTGATTGAATCTTGCAGGGCAGAATAAAATTGCAGACTGCAGCAAGATCGTTAAATAGTATAGCTGGAAAAAATCCAAACATGCTCACACATCTAAAATCTGTTATTTTGAGTGAAAACCTTGCCCAACAGTTTACATGTTGTGCTAGCTCCAAGGAAATATGCATCAGTTTGATTGTTATGTTGCTCATAGAGCAGTATTATTCAGTGCACAACAGGGCTGTGGTTTCAGGGATCTTTTCCTGATTTTCAGGATGGCTGCTGAGATCCATGGCACAGAGTGTGATGAGAGAACTCTTGTAGGCCTTTCTGTATTTGACACAAAGTGTACTGAGTGTTTGTGTCTGAGAGCATTGCATGGCACTTGGAGAAAGAGAATCCAGTTCTATGACTCAAACACTGCGGTATTGCTGCTAAGAAAGTAGTAAAAAACTTGGTTCATGGCTTGGAACATCTTGCTGAATCAGTGCTTCACATTTTTTGGAATATATGAATCCCTTAAAATATATTAATCCCTCTGTTTTAGATTATTCCTGTTGATTGTTTTTAATGAATGATCAAATAGTATAGTCGATGAGAGTTAATGTGAGAGTGAATCTAAAATTGCAGCTAGAAAGCCCTATGGGATTTTCCCATATTTCAGTGGGTGCATCCAGCCACTTCTCTCTTGGAAAAAGCACAGCTGTGAGCTGTGTCAAGGAGTAAGGGCTGCTCTGAGATTGCAGTGATTACCTGATTTGCATCTTCAGTTGAAAGGAAATTCTAGCTAATCAATGGACTCAGCTACACTTGTTTCAATTTAAATAAGCAAGTCTAAAAGCCTTCTCTGCACCTCTGTTTGTTTAAGTTGGCTTTGTCTCTTTGATCTCATGTTAACATACCTTAATGACAGGTAATGATTGATAACGTTGTATTGTAAAGTTCAGGTAATAAATAGTGTTTTACTCACAATAATGCTGAATAATGTACTTTTTATGACCCAGTTTGATGGAAAATTTCCTTGTCAACTCTGCCTAATTGTCCAAACAAACCACCCATTACTTAAAGAAATACATGTCTAAACTAGACACATTAATTAGGGTCATGACTGAGCTACACAAAGGAATATAGTAACACTTCAGTTATCTTTAACTATGATCTTTGGACAGCAGTCCTAATGTTTAACTGAAGTTTAATGGGAAGCTATTGTTTACACTATCCTTTTGTAGCTCACAGACGTGTTGGAATCAATCCATAGTGGCTGGGTGATGGAAAAAGTGATATCTCCCTAAAGGTCTTTAAAGGTCGTAAGCAATATTAGTTTGAACACCAAAAATGACAAAATTGAGTAAGATTGGATGAAAAAGGAGGAAAAAAACGGTTTCTGGGGTTTTATCCATTTGGAAACTGAAGTCAGTTAACATCACATTCCATTGAGTTGAGGGTTTAAAAAGGGGCTTAGTTTTAAGGTGTCAGCATTCTGGAATACTGTACATCCGAATGCTGTGCCAAGCCCTCTGTGAGTGCTGGCACTTCCACAGTGTCCCGCTGGCACTGAAGTTTTGATAATGTAATGAGGCCTCAGAAGGACCAGTGTAGACTTTAAAATAAATTTCAAACTTCAGAAAACTTTATTAATAGTGAATCACCCCAAATTATAAAGAACAATGAAAATCTAATTCTATGAAAACACGAGCTTCCAAGAGTAGACTGTCCTGTAGGACCAACTAATTTTCTAATGAAGGGTTTCTTTGATGCTGAGTTCTGGTCCTTTCAAATAAATGATGGTCACTTTCATAAGTACCATACAAACAAGTGTGAGATACTGTTGGTATAAGAGAATTTATAGTCTCTCTCCCTGCCCCCATGCAGCAGAGCATTTGCTGGGCATTGAAAACAGCAGCTTCTGTGCAAGACTCTGTCAGTGTGCTTGGAATGAAATGAAAAAGCACCTACCTGTCCCTTTCCTACTGCTGTTCCCACTCAGTATTAAAAGTGTAGAAGATGTTATGCCAGAAGGGATTTGTCCTTTTTATCTAGGAAGAGAAATGTTTTTGCTATTTGCATTTCTGAATTGCTTAGCTGCCCAAGCATGCTTTATGTGTGCTGCCTGAAATGTGTCATCAGATCACGTGTCCACTGTTCTCTGGCTGATGTTGGACTTTCTCCAACAAATATGGATTATGTTAAAGTAGCTTCTGAATTGATGAGAATATGTTAATAACTCCCAGATGGGCATCTTTGTGCAGGGAAATACAAGCAGTCTATGGCAGGAGCTAGTGTTTGGCAGGTCCATCATTCCGTCATTAAAGGCCACATTATTACTCCCAACTCTTCTTGCATGACAATTGCTTGCATAAACTCAGTCTCCCAATAACAAATAGACACAATTTGCTTTTAGATATACTTTACTCTTGTAAGGAATCTCTTTATGCCAGCTGGTGCTTCTTCCAATTTATAATATGGATTTTTATAATTAAAGAACAGGGTGAAATAAACACTTATGTTCCACAAATGCACACCTAAGGTCATTTTTCCAGATGTGTGATACAAATATAAGCTCAGAATACTTATACTCCCACTGTGAGGACTGTATTATTCAATGATGTGTTTATATAAGTTTTGCTTGGAGTTACAATTGGATATGCTATTTTAAAAAAAAGTTTCTTTCATGTTCTTAAAGGAGTTTGCAGCCTTCCTATGACTTGATAAAATTAATATAGCTTTCCACTTAACTTGCATGGATTGGAAGGAGCTGTTATAACTAGATAAATGCATAAACAATATATTCAAGTGTGAATTATATGATAAATGTACCTCGATCACCACCCTTGTTCTTCATCTATTAACCCATTTTACCAAAACATTCCAAAGCTCTGTCTGTCCAGCAAGCGTTTACGGAGTATGAATTGCTGAAAAACATTCTTTTCTTCTCCATGCAATTATTTTCCCCAAACCTACCCCACCAAGTATCCAGTCGTAAACTTATAAACAAATGCAAAAGCCATGTTAGACTTTTTGTGGTATCTAAAAAAATATAAATTGTTAACAGATTATATATTTCACTGATAGCTGGAAGTGAAGCAAAGACTTTGGATTCTGGGAATTGGGAAACTGAGAGAGACCCAGTTCTTGGTCTTACCTTTAGTTCTAGAGCCACGTGTCCAGGAGTTGAATCCTACAAAGCATTGCCTATACTGAAAATCTGAGGAGTAGTTACCAGGTTAACACTTAAACACTTTCATAAAATAATAATAATTTTTTTGGTGAAAGGACCTAATGACTAAATCACAAGTACTTTTATCTGTTGTCTAGATTATTCCACCGCAAGGTCAGTGATGTCTATACCCTCTTTTAATGTAGTCTCACAACCCCATATATGCATTTTCTCATGCACCTATATTTAACCATAAATTTTGACTGACACATCAATGATAATGATGACTTTATTGTTCTTAATAATAAAGAGGGTAAAGTATAAACCTTGAAATAACATCTTTAAGTCAGCTGATGAGAATTTACATTTTCCAGCACATCCTAGGGAATACTATGGTGTTGGGGCAGTATTTTCTGGTGATAACCCAGAATGTCAATACTATCAAATATTTGGATCTGACCCAAGCATCAAATATATCATGAGGGGTCCTCTTAGTTTTGTGCTTCTCTAGTCTCCTTCTGCATGTTCTGATATTATTACTCTCAAACTGGCACTTAATTTTCTTGGCTCTTAAAATGAGTGTTGTAAGAGTAGTTGAACGTAATATGTGGTATTTTAATATTGTGACTCTTAATGCTACATAAAACCTTTGTTTCCTACAGGTTTATTGAGCTGGTGTATTAGATTTCCTGCTGCATGAGCAAGAAGATTATGGTGGCTTACGTCTAAGTATACTTTTGGGAGGCATTTTGTATTTTCTCTATAAATAGTCTTTCTAAAACACAATTGTGAAACTATTAATGTTTATATCACATTATACATCTCTCTAAGTTTACTGTGATGAGTATACAGTGTGGTAACAAGAGGAAACCTTTTTGCCTAGGAAACGTGTTCAGAATCGTTATTGTTAGGAGCCTACTAAAAGGCAATTTCTTTAATATTTATGTTATCTGTAGGATAGTTTTGGCTTCTTATACTGAGCCATCCCTGTTTTCACCAATAGTAAAATTACATTTCTCATAGAGTTAAGCACTTCAGTGGAGCTTGCAAATACACATCTTCGAGCAGAAATTTGGGTGCTCTGGCTCTTCCATTTTTTTCAGAAAGAGGTAAAATGAGTCAATTGCAACTGTAAGTTCTTCACAAATAAAATTTAGGCTTGGGGATGAGAGTGTTTGCACAGCAAAACTTGTATTTTATATTGGGTAAATGTTTTTGCCTTAAGCAAAAGAATGCATTTATTATGGACTTTAAAGATGCAAACCCTAGAAAGATCCTTCATCTTGACACACATGGAAACTGTGTGTGGGGGGAGGGATGGAGAGGCAGTTCGTACCGGTATTATATTACTGACTTCTATTCTGTTTTAATGAGCAATTTCTTCACGATTTGGGAGAAAATGCCACAGGTCTAATTCTGTGAGCTCCCCTGCAGCCATTTATTCATCTGTATGTGAACAGCCATTTTCATTATTTTTTGAAAATGTAACATGAGCAGAACAGGCGGTTGGTGTGTCCCTATCCAGCGAAATGAAAGATCGCCGTCTCCAAGCAGGGCCGGCTGTGTGGATCAGCTCCAGCTCCCAGTGAGCCCTCCTCGTGTTCGGAGGCGGCGTGAGCTGTGGGTAATCTGCAATTTGCTGGGGGCATCGTTATCCTGCTCTGCCTGCGGGGCAGGATTGCAGCCAGGCCGGGAGCAGCTGCCCGCCGGGCTGCCCGGGCAGGTGGGACCCGCAGCTCCCCACGCTGCCCACCCCGGGCTGGTGCCGAGCCTCTGGTGACACGGAGGAGCTGTTAGGTCAGATGAGGTACATTAAATGGCAAGTGATAAATTCAAGATGACAATTCAAAACAGCAGTGTTTCTTCTGGTAATTAATTCCAGTGGTGCCTGAGGCAGTGCTTAGCTGCTACAACCAGTGTGGCCAATGCTGAGCAGCTAATGAGAAAACATTACAGCAAGGATTAGGGGCCGGTGCATTCTGGCAGGATGAGGTCACTATGATTAAAAAATATTAGTTCAGGCTTAATGTGATAAAGTGACTATGACAAAGAGACTTTATTTTATCCTGAGTGGTTAAAAGGCAAAATTCCTTTTCATTTATTTGTTGTTGTTGGTTTTTTCCCCTCAACCACCTTTTACTTTCTGCCTATAGTCCAGTGGCACCAAGTGTTGCTTTGGTGCTGTCACATGCACACCCTGTCAAGGCTAGTTAGCTGCTGCAGCCAGACACAAATTCTTCTCTTTATTTGTTTTAATTACTTCTGTCAGGTAACAACACTCAGCTTAGAGGAAGGAGCCGTATGATTGCTACCTATATGCAGAAAGAATGATGAGAACAGTAACAGTTGTACTTTCCTGCTGCCTTGGGTGAGCAGCAGCGATGGGATCACACGGTTTTGTCTCATGAAAGACAATCCCACCTGAAAACTGTGACTGTGTTGGGTATGTGGAAAGGTGACGCAAGAACAACCCTCCCCTGCTGCTACAGGATGGCTTTAAGAGGTTACTTGGGAAGAAAAACCTGTACCCAATAGCACCTTAAAAAACCATTTCTGTGAGTTTTTTCTAGGCTGTTATGCTATTCCCCTGTTACAGTTGCAGGATCTGTGTTATTCATAAACTACTGGTGCTATGTGCTGTCCTTATGGAAACCTGGGGGCTATAACGTGCTTGCTAAACACTTCTACTGACAGAGATGAAACAATGATCACGGAATGAGACTTCTTTCCTATTAATTGCAAGGATATAGATGAGATGGGCTGCCTATTGTGGCATTGGATTCTTTTGTTGTCTAAAGCCTAAAGTTATTTTCATATTTTTGTTTTCTCTTATCAAATTTATGTAACAATCACTTTTGAAACAAAATTATTATAAATACTGCAGCATAAATGTTTCCATAGAGCAGATAAAAAGTGTTTAATCACATCAGCAAGACTTCAGCTGGTCCCAAGTGTCAAATAACATAATTAATTGGCAAGCTTGTAACCAAGTTCTTACATTATCTCAGAATAGATTGAGCTATCAGGGATGTTCTTACCCTGTGTCTTATTGGAGTACACACCTTTATCTTTTAAAGAAAAACAAAAAGCTTTAGGGTTTTTTTAAATTTCATCAAGACATAAGAGTGTGTTTTCTTTATTTCACCCACCTAACTTATCTTTTAGGACTACTCCAGAATACTCTCAGAAGAAAATACAAATTCCATACAATTTTTTCTTCTAATTCAGTTATTTTTGAACACCATTGAACTAGTAGAGTAAAAATATATGGTCTCCAAAGCAAAACTTGGAATGGAGTTTGTTTGAGTTACAGCAGTAGTTAAAAATATTTGTATTAAATACATTGATCCTTTCAGTAATTGCATAGATTTAAAATGAAACTAGTATTACTTTTCTGAACAATTAAAGCATCATTATGGGTCCTATGCTGCAGTCTGATAAATGACATTTGTTTGCATGGTACTGAAATATTTTTGGACATACAAGATTAGTATTTAAATATAAAAAGCAGTATGTTCGTTCAGGTTTTATTAATTTCTTCCCATAGATACACATGGACAATTATTTTGTCTTCATTTTCAGGTAGAAGAAAAAGCATACTATAGTTAAGCCCCTATAACATGACCTTAGAATCTCCATTAATTGAGAGGTTGGAAACCACAGCTAAAGTGTATTCTATACAACAATTTAACTCCAGTTTTACTGTCATTTATTTTTAATGTTTGAATTTCCATAGAGGCAAAGCACCTTACGAGCAAATTAAATTTAAGAGCAAGATAATTAAAACACAGGTTTAGAACTGCTGGAGTCATAGGTAGACTTTGGAATTTCTGTAGATTCCTACAACATCACTCTAAATAGTTTCATGAATACTTGTATCAAATAAGATTTTAGTATAACTTCCATACTTCTAAGTATGAGCTTTTAGGTAGATATTTAATGTAATACACAGTAAAAATTTAAAACTGGATTTTCAGTATGGCTGTGGGATTTGGTTCCACATGGGAGGATATCTCATAAGTCTGGATGTTAATTCTGAGATAACCATAGAATATCTTGAGTTGGAAGGGACCCACAAGGATCAAGTCCAACTCTCAGGGCTCCTCTCATTTAGGTCCTAGTGTGATTTAAATAGAGGCTTCCATTTAATCATAGCATCAGAACAAATATTTTATTTCAAAAGTTTGGCCAGGGTTTTGAACAGTCTGTGGAGTTTTCTGTCTTCAAAGCAAACACACAATCTATTTATAAATAGATTCTTTTTCAGATCCTGGTGCCAAACCTGTATAGCTGTTAGAAGAGACAGATCCTTGGAAACTTTTTTGCTTTGGTCTTACTATATTTTATACTCACTAATACCTGCATTTGTGTATTCTTCTTCTGTTCCTGAGCAGGTGTTTAGTGCAATGAGCGTGGAGTTGGCTGAACACATAAACACTGAGAGATTTCAGGGTTTTGCTGCAGCTGGAAACCTGGAAAAATACAATTGCATCATCTCTCATTGTGCTCCCATGTGTAACTTGCTTAAATGTCATTTCATGCTGCAAGCTCTCACTCTTCCCTTCCCCATAAACCTTATTCGCCCTGCACTCAGCCGTCATGATCGCGACGCCCGGGCCCGGAGCGTGCGGCATTCCGGGGGGATTCCTGAGCAGGCCCTGCCGATTATTGACCTGGCTATTGTTGTTTGTGATACTTACTGGTAAACTTCCGCAATCAATACAACATGAGCCCGCCTAGCTCCTGGGAATGCAAGCCTGAAACAGTGCACTTAATCTTGAGGCTGGCTCTCACTCCCTGCTTTGCTGCTAAACCGGGTAGTTGGCCTACTTGATGTGGCATTATTGCTGCAGAGGTCAGGTGTGAGCCGGCTTGGCAAGCGCTGATGAATGGCTGCTTGTGATGGAGCACCTCTCCTGCCCAACCAGAGACATTTAATAATGATGGACCATAACTGTGCACACAAAAACCCTTGTAGCTTGGTTGTGAGCTCGTATAGTAAAAGCTAAAGAAGGCAATGTGTTCTTTTGGAACATCTATTTGGGAAAAAAGAATGAATGAGGAAAGCGAGGTCTTATTAAAAGTTAAAGAAACCTTCCCCTTTGTTACAAAATTGTAGGAGTAGCTGCAAATACATATGTTTTCCTGCCATTCTACTTGCATTGGATCCTCTTTGCCTTGTATGTTAAAAAAAACATCACTGGCCTTCAAGATTATTTCTTAACACAAATTATCTCTTCAGGAACTTATTTTATTTGAACTGTGTTCTCCAATGCAAGGTATTACATTTTGTTTGAAACTGATAATATGGGATGAGACTGGGTGCTCAAATACATCTTGCAAAAATTAAGTTTCTCTTCTCTGGAAAAGAGAGAAATCTTTGTGAATGAAACAAACTGCAGAAAAGCTCACCTTAATGCTGGAGAGAGCTTTCCATGAGGTTTCTTCCTTAATAAGAAAAAGCAGAAGTAACCAAATAATAATTTCTGGATTTATCGAGTGTGTTAGCCTTTGATTCCATAGGTTTTCCACATCTCCTCTCTCTCTTACAGACATTGATTACAACATCCAAAAAAAACCCAAAGAACAGCTAGTCCACACAAAGTGTAGCACTAGTTCACCACTAAAGCCACAGGCCAGCAAGAGCTCTGAAATAGACACTGTTGCTCCATTCTACAGCTGATTCAAAGTCAGATGATCATGTTTATGGATCCAGATATTCGTAACTATGGAATCACTTCTTACAGGTGTAAAACACTCCTGAAAATCCAAAGAAGAATATCTGTGTAATGTGATTTAAGATACATTAACCAGCCTTAAGCAGCTGTTGTAAAGTCTGTTGTGAGGAGGACCTGAAAGCTGGTAGGGTTAAGCCCAACACCCTTTGTGTTCAAAACCACCACTTTATGGACAAACATCACTATTTGAGAAAAATGTGTGTTCTGTCTTAGAAATTCCAAGCCTGCAAGCTGATGCTTTACAGTAAAAAATTCAGCTGTATGGTGAAGTGTCCAGTTGAACCCTAATGCTTTTTCATTGTGGGTGTCACACGTGTTTGAAAACTGTTCTGTAGAAGGGAAGAGTTTTGCTCCAAACATTTACCTGTTTCCTAAACCAGTCCAATAATTGGATGAGTTGCTATGCAAGCCTCAGCACCCTTTCTAAAGACAAATTCAGTGCTGAGATTTTTAAAATAGTATTTGCATGATGTTAGTACTTATCTGGCCATGTGTCATCGATTACTTTGTGATATTTAACACAATGTTCCCCAAACTGTTTCATTGTCTTTTCTTTTCCTCATCCCTAACACATGGAGATGAGATTCTCACTACCATTACATTTTATTATAGAAGACTTGCATTTATATAAATATAGATTTATGGACAAGTAAATGTTGGAAGGCAGAGTTAGCTGATGAGAATTGGAACTACCCAAATAAGGCCTGTTGGGTTTAACTGAGCATAAGCCACATTATTCCTGGTCATGACTGGGCTTAGAAGTTGTGAGTATCTGGCATGAGTCCCCAGAGCATGACTCACTGTGATAGTGATTGTGCTGAAACCTCTAGTGCTTGGCTGTTTGGTCTTGCTGTGTTGCATGGAGCTGTGTACAGATTTTGCAAAAAAAAAGCCTCTTTTGTATATGCAAGCAGCTCCAAAATACTGCTTTCGATTTTCACAAAGAGCAGCTAGATGCAGTGAGGGATTTTTGTCTCCTGCTGGTTCAGTTTTTTTGTACAAAGGCAGTGCAGACTAAGAGGTAAGCCAGTGTGTTAGGTCACTCTGGGCAGCCTCAGAGGAATGAGTTTTAACTTTGTAAACCGGTAGCATAAGCTGATGTGATTTTACAGGTACAGGGGTCAGAAAAATTAGTTTGGACCAGGAAATAAAAAATTTACAAGAAATAATATGGAGGAAGCTGCTAATTTAGCAGCCCAATGTAGTCTCTCATTTCTCGTTCCTCCTACTGCAGTGCTGCCTCTCACTCGCCACAATTACTCAGAAATGTCTGAAAACGATCTCTTGCAAAAATTTAATTCACTGTCATATGAAAACTCCCATCATGCAAAGAGTGTGGATGGTTTGTAGAAGAGAACCCACCTATTTTCTTACTGAAATACTTTTTTTCTTGGTTATGACTGTGGCAGGAAGCAATAGCACGAGGTCAGTATGGAAATCTGCAAATGGTCCAAGGTACAAGGGAGAGCTGAGACATGGCCTTGTGCTCAGGTCTTTCCCACTGTGCTGGGATTCTGGTGTCCAGCAGCAGCAGCTGCAGGTTTTAGACATGATAGCATTACTGAAGAGCTCGAAATTATATTCTAAGGGCTAAAGCACCAACATGGGAGAGGGCAGAGTGTGTGTTTGCAACTGGTAAAAGAAGTGGGAAGGGTTTAATGATTAAAGATGCAGGAAGCAGATATGATCCTTAGGGTGAATCAAAGAGACCCAGTTGTAGTGAAACTAAGTATTAAAAAAATTTAGCTAAGTGTAAGGTCTATTAGATTAGGAATTGTAAAATTGTAAAAAGAAAAAATCACTAAAGCCCTATTTCTGAGATTTTAAAAACTGAACAAGTCAAAAGACCAGAAAATATACTGTAGATAGCATAATATAATGATAGGAGGATAGTTTTACTCCAATAGGCCTATTTAATTTCTAATTCCTTCGAGTCACTTAAGCTATTTATGCTTAATTTTACATAGTTATGACTACAGAGTATAATCATCCAAATTGCAATAAAATCCTTATAACAGATTAATAAAAAAAAGAATGATGTCACATTTTGCTTCAGTGAGCTAACATGCCTCAGAAATGAATGACAGTACATGCTGCTGGGGCAGCAGCAGGGTTACCAGTGATACATTTAAGTAATGTCAAGTCCTATACTCAATTGTAATTCTGTATTTTGTTTTTCCAGAAGTAAAAGCCAGAAAGCAGATGATTCTGAGTGCTGTAAAGCTATGAACTACAGTACGTACTCCAGAGCTCCTTCCCATTCGGTTCTTAACCCATGCGGATGTGATGCCCTGGCTTAGGCTTGTATTTGGGCTGGTAGCCTTAGCCAGAGGTCTTGAGTTGTGGGGTACTATTTCTGTCTTGTCCCTGTGAGTGTTGGGTCACACTTGCTGCTGGAGTGGAGAGCAGTGACCAGGAACTCCTTGCTTTGCTCCCTCAGTGGGCAGGGATGTGATGAGTGCCCACAATGTGCCAAAATTCCCAGGCAAGGGAGGGAGAAGGGGAAGAGGAGGCTGTGGGCCCATCTCCCCAAGTAGGATGGGGGCTGCTGTAGGGAGCACCCACCACAGACTTGCATCGGAACCAGTATGTTCAGGTATACTCTGTTTTTCATTTGACTCCTAGCATATTTGTTTTATACCATGGCTGTTTCCCTGAACATTGTATGACTTGGTTCCAGTATTATAAAAACAATTTGAACATCAGTATTTAATTGTCCCTTTCTCTAACACAACCACTACAAACTCTTCTTTGGAGTTATGTTTACAGCTATTTGCACAGAATTATCCTGATTACTTTTGCTTTGGTGCCTGGCTCTGACATTTGGTGCCCATCTCATGGAGGTTTTGTGGGGTTCTCTTCCTGCCCTACCCTATCCCCCTGAAACTATGTTCTGAATTTTCTATAAGCAAGAATGAACTGTTAACACTTAGCATGGCAAAAGATGCTCTGAATTTTTGCTAAGAACTCTTTTGGTGTTTGCAACTGTCACATAGCATATTTTTAATTTCCATCTAACCAATCGTACTGATACACAAGTTGTATCATCCTGTGAATGGTCATTAAACTCAGCACTAGGACACCTGATTGTGACAGAGAGAATTTTGAGCACAACAAATGTAAGTTGATTAGGAAACATATTTATTCATCACATTTATTTCAATTAGAATGGAAAGTGATGTGAAATTCCTATTTTACAAAAAAAAAAGCCATTACCTACTAATGGGTTAAAAATAAACAGAAGCCTTCATATAAAAAAAAAAAAGGCAAAAGAAACAGAGAGAAACGGTAATGACAGTTTTGAAGTATCCAGTACCTGTTGTGACAGGAATAACAAATTAATTGGGACTATAACGGATTCTTTGTAAAGGTGAAGTAAACACACTTGACTGTATATTTTTCACCATCAGTTAAGTCTCAATTGGTTCTAAAAATAAACAGAAGACATTGAACAGTTTTAATGGATTTTGACACCTAGGTATTATGCTGTCACTCCAGTATAAATGAATCATAACTTTAGACTGCACCAAGGAATTACTACACATTTGGACAAAATTTATGGTGCACCGGGCTTTGAATCATGATGTGATATCAAAACTAAAGTCACAAGAGGAAAGAAGTCTGGCATAAATTATTATTTACCCAAGCCACACATACCCATGTGAACGCAACAAGTATGGTTTGCAGGGTTAGTTAGAAATGCCACTATAATTTCTAGATGTTAACACCTCTCTGAGTGGCTGTTCTGGCAGAGCTCCCGGGGAGCTGCATCCAGAGGGGAATGGAGCACAAATGCTGGGCAAACTACTGCAGCTGCCAGATGTTTGCTGCTTCTCAGAATTTGACCTAATTAAGAGTTTACCAATGAAGAGGTTAAAAGAAAGAATTTCAGCATTTGACTTTGCAGTTATGTTAGGCTTAAATTTACTTATTTTAATATCTAATGCAGGACTTGCAGATGATTAATTTCTTACTTCGAGGTCAAAGAGACCTCTTTGTCTTTTTGTGGCTGTGAACATCTGCAAAGTGATGGGTTGCTGGGTCCAAGCTGGCCATCTAACTTGTGGTCACATAGGTAGGTAAGCCTTAAAATATACAGACACACATACAATAGTTGCACAGTCTTTCTCTTGCAATTTATTTGAAAGCACGATAATTTGTGCACTTGCTTAGACAATGAAAGCGTGCTTTTAATACTCCTAAAGAAAATAGGTATAGACAGGTATTCTTCATTTCTTAGCAGGCCCAGTTGTGTTCAATGGACAATTGCGTAGTTGTGGTTTTGTAAGTCCTCATCAAAATTATCCTGTTCTTAAAAACACTTTTTTTTTCAAAGCACAGGTAGGTGATTGTAAATATTCAATCTTCGGTACTTTTACAGCTTCCTCAACAGTTCCTTCTGGTTTTGAAGATCTTCTGAACCCATCTTTCCTAGCATTTTGCCTTAAAACTTGACTGTTTCTTCAGAGGTTATTACAAAATACTACAAAGAAGATACCCAATTTTTAAGACTCTATTAAGCAAAAAGGAGCAAATCCAAAAAAGACTATAAGCAGACAGAGAAGGGGTTTTGTCCAGAAATCCATAGTGTATTGGTTTATAAAGCTTTCACACATTCTGGCTGTAATGCTTTACAAAAGTGGATTGATTCACTATTTTTGACCTACTGGGAGGCTAATCATTCGTTTAATGACTTTGGTAATCTTCCCTTCAAGCAGTGGTACGGGTGCTGAACTCGCTACTGATGGCCGTAAGGCTCGAGGTCAAATCCTTAACTGATACAAATACTCCGTCCTTCACTGAGCCAAGCCTGGCAGCACTGCCTGACTGCCTCTCTCTTCTGCTCTCGGGTTTGTTTTCCAGGCTCCATCCAGACACTGGCCTTGTGCAAGCCGGTACCAGAGTGCGTGGGCATCCATCACCCTGCTCCACAGCGGTTTGCCTATGGAACCAAGAAACTTCCAAAATCTGTCATGTGACTGTAGCTGTTAAAAGTGTCCTGTTTCTGCAGGTGCCACTGCTTCTTGACACAGCTATTAATCTTGTAGAAGAGACCAGTGTGATGTTTGAAAGCAACTTTGCATCATCTTTTATTAACCAGGTTAGTGCTGAATGGCTGTCACCAGGAGGAGAGCTATGCAAACAACAGGAGAGGTTTGCCCTGTTGCTGGACTGGGAGGGAAGAAATGGGGAAAGAGAAGACAGATGGATTTGTTCCCCGAAAAACAGAAGAAGGAAGAAGCATCCACTATTAAAAAGTCTAAGATTTTTTTTCCTTCAGTTTAAGACAACTTGATGTAAGTTATTCTTCCTTTGCCTGATCTATGTCTCAAAGTAACTTTTAAAATGGGAAAAGCCACTTCCCTCTCTCTGAGGGCAGTGTAAGGATGCAGTTTAGACTTTGCTACAGGGAAATGGTACCATTGGCATTATTGTGCCCCACAGCTCACTTCAGTGGCCTGCTTTGTGCACCGACCCTGCCCATTTTCTCCTAAAAGGAGTCCTGACAGCTGATGACTCTCGCCTGTTCCCCAGCAGTCACTAAGCTCCTCATATGCTCTTCAGGAGGGGTTAGGAAGTTGTCTGTAAGGAGTTCCCTGTGAGACGTGGTGTTTCCCAGGGCTGATGCCGGCCACGGTGTGTTCACCTCCCACTCCTGCCTGTCGAGAGAAGTCACAACAAAATCTTAAAATTCTCAGTCTCTGTAAGTATGTTTTTAACCCGCCTGCCAGGGTCTAGTGGATAGTTTTAAAGTGTGCATCAGGTATAATGAATTGGTGAATAAACACTTTCATGATATCTATCTCTTTCCCCCAAAACTGCTGGCAAAGCTTTGCCAAGCAGTGGTAGCTGCACACAGCTCTCCCTTGGA
Source organism: Gymnorhina tibicen (assembly GCA_013399875.1). NCBI lineage: Eukaryota > Metazoa > Chordata > Aves > Passeriformes > Artamidae > Gymnorhina > Gymnorhina tibicen. Next base: position 1,933,911 of record VXAZ01008543.1, on the reverse strand, counting down.
ATCTTCAGAGGTGGAAAGTCTCAGCTAAACAGAAATATGCATGTGTTTATAAAATATACAATATTCTAATCTGGGTTGTTATGGGAGAAACTGCAACCCACTGTGAGTATAGTCTCCTCCCTGGTGGCAGCTGGTGTGTGAAAAGCATGTGGAGAAAAACATGGGGAGGATGTTTACTGTGTGCATACAGTGTGGGTTTTAATGCTTCCTCAAGCTGTAAAGGGAACCTTCCTGGGCAAAGTGGGAGACCTATGCTGAGCATCCTGACCTGGGGTGTTGGCAGGACTGCTTTAAGATTCCCGAGTTTATCTGATGCTGACAGCGTCCATCCTGAAGGGGAGACTGCATAGTGGGTGTTGGCATCCAAACATTTTTTTACTTGAGTTGTGAGCAAAAGTACTGGTACCTGAGAAACTTCAAGCACATTCATTTTTATAGCTTTTATCCAACCAGTGCGAAATGAAAAGGTGGAAGATACACAACGCATCATGACATATTTCCCCCTTTGCTTATTTCTAATATGTGCAAATGACATTTTTAAATATTAAAAAATGTTCATCTTGAGTTTATAATACTTAAAGTGTCATCTAATTGTGTCTTAGTTCCTCTGAAATTATTCTTATTACTATAGCAATTTATTAATGCAATTAATTTTATAAAGGTTTTAAGGCTTACTTCCCTGTAAAGAACCCCAAAGCATTCTCACAGTACCATTACTTTGAAGGTTCTAATTTTAGGTCTTTTTCACTTTATGCTTATTTGCAGTGTGGCAGCATTTCTTTTTTCACTGAGTACATTACTTAGGCATTATCAATTAATTCTGCACGGATATATCAGTCTAACAGGTACATTTCTCTGGTAATAGAGATAAACTATTAAGATATTTATCTTCTGGGCTTTTTCCTTAAAGGGACTATTCTAAAATTCTTCTTCTGGTGTTCTGCAAACTCTGAGGTATTTTGTTTTCATAAATTATGAAAGGAAAATGTCACAAGCTATCACTGTTTCTATGCTCTGCCTTTGCTGACAGCTGTATGATGCTCATTCAGTGCAGCAGATTGGGAGCTGAAAGTTTCATCAATAAATATGACTCTGATGGCTTCATGTCAACGGTCAAGGTAATGGCCTTTTATTATCCTGGAAACACACTTCCACAAGGAGTGTGTATATTTTTCTTAAATTCTTCTGAGGAGACTTTTTTTTTTACTTTCGCATACAATTTTAGTCATTGTCCTTTGTAACTGATATATAAGGCATTTTAATTAAAGAAGAATAATATACTAATTTTTATTTATTACTGCGTGCTGAGGAAGAAAGAAATTAAGCGAATGTTGGATTGTCTTATTGTAAACTTTATGATAATTGTAGAAGTATTTTAGTATATTTTGAAATCTATGAAAATAGAAAGGGAAACATGCAACTGACCTATTTGAAAAAGTACAAAATGCAGCACCGAGAGGCTTTCAGTATTAAAAATCGTAGAGCAGCTTTATTCTGCACTAATTGGATGAGACATAGTTTTGTATTTCATTGAATTTTTTACTTATTATTATCGTTAAAAATATTAATTTTTAAATGGAATTTTCCAGTCCATTGTACTACTGAAGAAAATAATTGTAACACATGTATATACTGCCAGGAATAGTATGCATCCATTTGAGAAAGAAATGAGCATTATAATATTTCAAGTTTTCACTGCTCTTTTGCACATTAAATACTTTCTAATATTTAAAATATTTTTGCAAGTTTTAACTTTTCTTAGAGCTTTTTAAAGTGGTCTAGTACATGTATTTATTGTTAATTAAATTAGATTTTATTAACAAGCTTAGATAGGCTTCTCTGTCTGGTTACTTAGATGGTACTCAATATTTGGCCCTCAAATACTAACTTGTAAATAAAAATCTAGGGAAAAAAGATATCTCCCTCTACAAAAATATTTCTCATTCAATGACTGTACTATGGCTTTATATTTTATCCAAGAGTTTTAACTTATATTTATAAGATTTTTAGAATATCTATCTAGTTTTAATAGGTGTGTGTTTCTCAATCATATCTGATTTGCACAAATTTCTTATTAAAACATATATTCCACAATACAGAAGACCAGCAAATTTTGGTGAATTTCAGCATATCTGGAAGAACTAACAGCTGCCAATAAATTAACATATTAGTGAAACTACTACTGGGAGATACTGCTTTGGCTCTAATAATGTGAAGAATGTGGCCTCTTTTCATGTAATAACTGTGTTCATTTGGGCTTTCTTTTTTAAACTTTTCTGCATGGGGTTTTAGCTTCCATCCATGTTAAATCATTTTGTAGACATTTTTTAATAGAAACAATATTAAAATCAAGCTGGAATTCCTTTCAGGCATTTGAGGAATAAAACAATCTGTACAATATCCATGAAAAGTAGATAATTTTTATTATGTGTGTTAGCCTTATCTGGTAGGACAGTAGCTCATTTGATATAGTTTGCATCTGGTGGATCTGGCTTTCTCTCTAAAATAATGTTTTAAATTGTGGCACCCAAATGGCACTGAGAAAATAAGACATCCCAAGTGCTGTGGTGTTGGGTACAGTCCCATGGTTCCTGTTGGAGATGTGGCCACCAAACCCTCTTGGCAGAGGGGATGCTCTGCTTGCGGGTGTCCTGGGAGCTCCAGAGAAACTGAGGGATCAGCTGCCCTGCCCAAGCTGTACCACAGGTATGTAGCTCTCTGCCAGTAGGGCTGCACAGGAACTCTAGGAAGAGTTTGAAAGCACTAATTAAAAGTTATGTTACAAGCAAGATGCTGACTCTGGGCTCTTAATTGAATTGATGTGGACCACTGAGGTGGGGAAGAGGATTGGGATTAGGTGGCCCTGATCTGCAGCAGAGACTTGTCCTTGTTTTGGCAGTTCAGGATCAGGCTTCCTTCTGCTCTTCTGGTGGTAGAACTGAAAACTTAAAATTCCAATCCTTGCACGTTAGACAGTTTCAAAAAAGTAGAGATATGAAGCAAATACAGCAACATTTTACCGAAAGTTCATTCATCAAAAAGCTGCATATTTTGAAAAGGGTAAAAGTACTACTAGACCCATCAGGGATAAGTAAAGGCTATATACTATAGATTATTTTAATCCCCTTGCTAGATATAAAAGGGATAATTACATATTTGTGGTTGAAGCCATGTGGTGGAAAAATCAATACAACTTTTTTGTATGACACTTCATTAGTGTGAAAAATTTTAAAAGCTGAAAAGAACTGCGTTGCAATTAAATGCCTCTGCTATTTCAGATTCAGTAATGGGTTTGTATTATTATCTAGTTTATTTGAAATAGTGGTTGCACTATAGCAGTAATTGGAAAACATTGATTATGCACTTGTATATAGAAAACCTGGCAAATCATTACAGGGCATAGCAACAGTTAGTTAGCCTTACTAATGAAGCACTAATTGCTGTAAGTAGGTTAACATGTTAGTGAAACTACAGGGAGATAGAGCTTTGGAATCTTTTGTCAGTTCAGTGTTACATATTTTTTTAAATCTTATTTTAAGAAATCTCATTTTGCAAACACAAACCACAAGAATCTCTTGATGCTATATTTGGAATAATTTTGTAGATTTAGTTTGTGTGGGTTTTTTTTCATTTAGATAGTCTAGCACACTTTAGTCATATTTATGCTACTCCAATCAACATGGTGACTTTAATGTATGTAAATGGCTAGCTGGAGTGAAAGGCTGGTTGGCTCGATTGATTTCCTTATTCTAATGCAATTATGTCATCCATGCTATATGCCTCTTGAACAATTTTTTTTTTTTAATTAGACTGTTCTATGTTTGATGAGGTAGTAGCTAAACTGCTATATGACTCCTTGGGATACAATTTTTTTAAAGAAAATCTTCACTTTTTGAAAACCTGAAGGCCCCAAATCTCTCTAGTAAAATGTCTTAGAAATAGAAATGGATTATTTTATTATATTACAGCTATTGACTAAGAAAGACATATTACAATTTCTTTAATTGATTATGCTACATTAGCACATTTTGCAAGCCTTTGAATCAGAAGTAACTCGAACTTCACTGCTGCTATCTGCCTAAGAACATATCTCTGAGGTGTGGCTTAATGAACAGCAGGAGGGATGAAATCCTGACCCTTCCTGAAATCCAGGGCACTTCCTGGCCATGCTCCTCACAGCCCTGCCCTCCAGGAGAGGGTTGCACGGCAGCTCTCCCACACGGTGAGGTGCTCCCTGACCCCAGAGCAAGGGCAGTCAGTGACTTCCCACTGCCGTCCCTTGGTCTCCCCCAGACTCCTGCTCAGGAAGGTGAATGCAGGGTTTGGCTGCATGGGGCAGGTTGCAGAAGCCTGTGCAGCTTTTCCTCTGCCTCCCTCCCTCCAGCCATATGGCAGAGCAGCTCCACTGCATTTTGATACTGCTTGGCTGCAAAAGTGCAGGGCCAGGATTTCCTTGTTTTAAATAGGTGTTAAATTCTCTCTCGGATTCACAGGAATAAAGCATGACCCCCTAAGAAGTTACATAATGACCCTGAGTTACAGAACATCTTGGAACAATTCTTGCATTGAAAAGTAAATGAATAACAACACACAAACTTTACTAACCAAGTGTTAGAAAATGCCAGTTGTGATTCTTACCACATACCAATTTTTAAAAAATAACCGTGTGTGGTTTTTCAAAAGATTTTAAAGGGTAGGAGGGATGTTTTAAAGGGAAAACTGCTTTCAGTTGAGAGCTAGCCTCAATGAGTTCTGCTTTGACTCAGCTTACTTAACAATATTATACCCCTCTGTTCATAATAATGAGCTGTTTTGTGCAAAGCAGCTCATTATTATGAATGTAAGGGCATGTTTGGACTAGTAAAGCAAATCATAAAAATTGCTGCCCATGTCACGTTTTTCCTATGTCAATAAAAGATTTTCCTCCGGGTCAGAAACAATTATTGACCAGAGAAAAATCTCAAGTTCTATTTGGAAATTTTACCTGATGATCCTGGAAGTAAGGAAGTGAAGTTATGAAACTAAAAGTATGTGTAGTGAACATTATCTGCAAGGTCTTTTGTGTTAAGGAAATCACGACATCTGCCAATCTTTCAAATTCCAAAGGGTAAAGAATGAGGTCTGTTAGGCTGTCATCGAACATGACAGGCTTAATGTAAAGTTTATAACAGAAAAAGGGCAATCTTATTGTGGTTTATTCAGTTTTATGTTGCTTGTTCAGTAGAAAAGCTCATTTTTTATCTAATTTATAGCATTTGAAATACCAAACAGATTTTTTACATATCTCCTGAGCTCGCAGCTCTTCTTGGCTACCCCTTAGTCATTCCTTTAGGGAGCAGTCTTAAATCCTTCCAATTTAGCATCTATGTGAGACCAGACAATTGTTTTACTTGAGCATATCCTTCAGTTGTTATAGAGCTGTTTCTAACTCCAAACATTTTAGTTTAATTACTGCTTAGAATATTTGCTGTATTTTTATCTAGGTTGCCTCTCACTTGAGCCCATTGGGCTGAAGAAAGAATTACTCCCCATGCTGTTCTGTAGCCTTTCTTGTTCAGATCTGTAATTGGCCCTGTGTTTTTGACTTTTTGCTAATAAGCAGCTTACTTGCTCTCCCACTAGACTCAACCCACCACTTTTGTTTCATGAATTTTACAAAGGATTTTAATAGATGCTTTAGGCTATGCAAAATGTTATATGAAGGAAAGCATTAATGCTCTAGCCTTGACACAAAGGATGTGTGAATGGCTGCTTATCATTACCGTCAGGTATCAGAATTTTCATTAGGAGTTCTGGAGGACAAAAGGGGAAAAAGTGTAGCTATATGAAAGAATATTAACCTATACTGTGCAACCAACCACAATTGCTTAGCATTTTACATTAACTCTCTTCAGACACTGGCTCTCATTATTTTTACACATACATAATAACTGCTTATTATAGCGGTACAGTTCACACTGATATATTGTAGATAAGGTTGTGTCAGCACTTCCATTATAAACCCTATTTTCAGAGGTTTAAAAGGCAGCTGTAAAAATTTACTCCAGACAGAAGATTGGTTTTCCAGGTTTCTGCCTCGAGCAATTTTTTTTTAAACCAATTAAAAACAATTGGCTGTTTTTTTAAACTACAGAAGTAAACAAAACAAATTAAGAGGTTTAAAGCACTTTTTGCACTTCTGTAACTCACAAACCTTTATTAAAAAAGAGAGAAAGAAATTTAGAAAGCAATCTGTTAATGTTATACTCACCAGTGCTGTTCTGCAAATGAAATATATGCTGGGCATTGCAAAAGAGAGTTGTAAACCAGGATACTACAGCTTAAAATTGACTACTGAGCGCAGTATATGATTCTTAACAAAAGAATGTTTTTAGCTCTAGAATGTAAGTCTGGTCCTTGCTGTCACCAAACATAGAGCTAATTTTTCTGAAGTGCTCACTCCTGCAAGGACTTAAAAGAATTGTTTCCTATCACGCTTCTCCTTGGGCTCTTTGGGAAACCAAGGTGTGATTTTGCAGTCACATCCGTGGCAGCAGCAGTCCCATTCACTGTGGTGTCAGGATCTCTCCTCAAAGCTTTCCACTCCCGCAGGAAGAAATTATCAGGAAGAGGCAGAGGTTAAGGGAACTTCTAGAAATGGCATGAGAGCCTTCCCATTTCTGTGCGTGACCGAGCCTGGCACTGCACCTCCACAGAGACAGTGGAGGTCAACTCCCTTCCTGCTTTGCATTACATGGATATCTATGGAGGCAGCCCTACTGGTGAACTGCTCAGTGGCGAGAGGCTCACTCAGCAGTCTCCAGCTGATTTACGGCTTCAGTCACTATGTGACACTGGCACAGCTGTGTCGTGAGTCCACACAGCCCCTCATCCTGCCACAAATTCCCTGAAAGTTCTTGAGCACAGAAGGGATGTGCCTCAAGTTGAGTTTGAGGACTTGTCATACAGGAGCTGTGATACCTCCTCTCCTCGCATCTGGAAGGGGAAAGTGTGGCTGTCATTTGCAGTGCTCCTTCCTTTAGTTAATCCTGTGAATATTGTCCAGGTGCCAGCATGGAGGATGGAAGAGCACTGTTGGATTTTGCTCTGTAACTGTACCTGGCAGTGAGAAAGAAAAATAACAGCACACCCATGGTTATGGAGGTTACTTGGGAGGTACCCAAATTAGTCAGCTTGATGTCCCAACATTTCAGCCCATCTGTTCAAACAGGGATTTATCCACTACTGTGAATTGTGCCTTAGTATCTACTGGGTAATATTATGCGTTAATTTCTGCAAATAGATTTAGGTATGACATTTCTGACAGTTGTTCAGCTGAAATGGATTAATAATGCATTTTTATGATCCTCTTTTCACTTAAAAATATATTACAGTGCAATGTATTGGAATAGCCTCTAGTTTTAAAAGAAATATTTTAAATATATTTAAATAAAGCCGGCTCATTTGGGATAGACATGGGCAAAAGAAAAAAACCACCCCATGCATGTTCTTGAAGCCTTGTCACTAATTTGGAGGTATTTTCTGTCTTTCCCCTTAAATGATTTCGCAAGGAAATGTCATGTGCCAGAAATGTGGCTTGGAAATGCCAGTGCTGTATCTTTTACCATAAGAGCAAAGGACAAAATCCTGAAGTTTTTCCTAGGTGATGGGCAAGGTCCCCATCATAGAACCAAGTAAAGTGTCTGGAACTTGGGAAGAAGTATAAAGGCACCTGGAACAATGGCAAGATTTGGAAATTCAAACATATCAATCATGTGTTTTGAGGTGCAAGTTCATACAAATTGGAAAAATGTGTGACAAGCACAACAAGAGTCCATGTTTGTTTGCTTGTTTCTTTCTGCTGTATGGTAGTGATAACAAACCAGGAACCAGTCTGTTAATGAAAGCAGCTTAGTAAGACACTGAACTTCTGACCTTATCAGCTTCCCTTAGTTCCCCTCCTCACAAGCAGTCTGCCATTAAGTTCCACGCAGATAATTACCTGTGTCCTCGTAGTTGCCGCGGTACCTGCCCACAGGGCAATACCAACCCAGAGAGTGGCTGTCGCGGGGCACGCCTGCACCGCCTGTTCCAGCCCTGCAGCAGATGATCCAGGCCGCCTTGCACTGAGGTTGTCGCAGTGACGCGCTCCCGGTGTCTGGATCATTCACCTCCTGGCTCCAGACAGAAAACCATTGCTGCCTGCCTTTCTGAATAGTGAGCTCAGATGAGGTGTGGAGTATCAATATCACCTCTGTCTGCCTTGCGAGGCAATAGCTGCACAAGCATGAGATGTAATAAGAAAGAAAATACAGAAAAGAAATGTGAAACGGTAGCGAAGTCCGTGCATCATAATGTAGTTTCTATCTAAACACAAATTTAAATTTAATTTTAAAGTTGAAGTGGCCTTGTTTATGGAGGAGCTAATAGTATCTCTGTAATGCTCATTAGGTATAAACCATCTTGTATTTTAGATTTTACAAAAAAGAAGCAATTTGTGTTTGCAATCTTCTAGAAGAACTGCAAATTAAAAATTGAGACAAAGGATCAGGCAGGCATCATCTGGGCAAAATAATTCATATTGTGTTCCAGTTCTCTGATCTTTCCTGAAAAAGCTGTTTCGTATGTGCTTATTCAGCAGCTAATGAAGATAGGATATATCTCATTAGTTTTTTGGGGCAATGCACCCAAGTGTACTGAAACTGCAAGAACCCAAAGAATGAGTGTGCAATCAGGAAGAATGGAAATGGAAAGAACAGTGTTTATTATAGTCTGGATACTTTCCTTTTTATGTATTTTAAGATATAGGTTACCCCACAGTATTTAGTGTTAATGATGCATCACCACATTTGCTCCACTATGTGGAACTGGTTCCACGAGATTTGTATACAAGGAGATAAAAATATAATGGCTGGGCTTATACGACACATTGCAATTATCTTGAAACAAATATCTAAAAATAGACCCTTTTTACAGAGAAACTTAGATATTAAATGTAGGCAAGGAAGATCTGAGTACAAATTTTGTCCAGCTTTCCATATGTGCTGTCTTTGATCACAGGAGGGCTCCTAGTAAATTGTTCTTCCCTTCAGTTCTCCATAAGCCTACAGAGGCAGTATTAAAGATAGGTATTTCTCTTTGCAATCTAAGCAGAGAGGGTGAAACCAGTTTTTGTGTTAGCCTAGTTGGCTGAGATCAACTACAGGCAGAATATAGATGATTTACCCTGATGAGCCATGGTTAGAATGGAGCCACAGGATTTGTCCCCTGGGAGGTGTAACAGCAATGGAACAAGCTCAAGCAAACTATGTCCCTCAAAAGTGAAGATGCAGCCAAAAGTGTGAGTTTATTTCTGATCCTAAATAGCATAGCTTTTGGTGTGTTTTTTGTTTGACTTTTTTCTGCTTAGTTCTAGTTTATCCTCTAAAAGAAGGAGAAACGTGTCAACTGTGGAATATGAAACACAAGGCAGGTTCTGTGAAGTGTTGGTATAATGCACACCACTTTAAATAATTGTAAACTATTCACAGAATTGCATAGTCTGTAACCTTTTGAGAGTAGAACTAAAGAAGCATTGAAAGAGCAGGGTGTTGAGTACATTTAAAAAATGTGGAGAAAACTGTATAAACTCCCCAACACCTTTGACTAAAGGTAGATATCAGTAACTAAAATGCCTCCAAACACAGAGGCACGATTCAAAAAAATAATGCCTCTAACTTAGAGACCAGTGAAAATTTATTTTCTCCCCTTATAAATTAGCAAAATGTGGTGTAAAACACTTTGACAGTGTTGTCTACAAAAGACAAACAGGGCTAAAAGCAGAGTTGGAGACAAGAACAAAACTTTCCTAGTTGGCTACAACATTGTTTAACTTGTGCATAGGGATCCACCTTAAGAAAGGTCCAAGGAGCGAGATGGAAACCAAATACAGTCAAAGGAAGTTGGGGATGTGGGTGTCAGGTTGTCAGTAATCTGACAGCTATGGTAACTACCCTCTAATCCAGCAGCTCCAGCCACGCTCTCGGCTGACACCGCAAGGACTGACTGACAGCTGAAGAGCGGGCACTTTTTACAGGCAAAAGTGACATCCAGTCTATTAAGGCTGACAAGCACAAAGCAGAGATTTGCCCTGAATGGTTTGGTACTGAAGCCTAGTAAAGGGGTTATTTGAAAGGTCTTAGAGAAAGTGTCAGACTCAAGCTCAGATGATAACAATATTGTAATGATAGCACTGGACAATGAAGTGCTATGATTGCCCATACAGGCCAGGAAGACTGCATGTGGATATTGAGCTCCAGAAGCCAGTTTACAGCAGCAGATTCTCAAAGCAAACATGCAACAGCTGTAAACCCACTCTATGTCAGAAACTTAAATATATTTTTTTTCAGTGGATAATAATCTACTCGTGCCTTTGTTACTTTTGCTCTGGTGTCTAAGGAAAAAACTAGCAAAAGGGCAATTACTGCACAGCCCCCTAAAAGATAGAAATAATGAAAGTGTCACACTCAGCATCTTGCAGGTTAAATTAAGAATGTTCTCAATATTGAAAAATACATTAATAATTGAAATTGCTGTATCCTAGTCCAAATGTTAAGTAATGGAGAAATCTGGGTGTGATACTGTACTGTAAATTCATACATAGATGTGTTGGACAAAAAGGGGCTAATAAGTAAATATGAAAAGGTTTAGCATTGTGTAGTAGTTGAGCAGCTGACTGGTATTGTGAGGCTCCAGGTGTTACAAATGTGATCCTTCGTTATAGCAGGATCTGAATCTGCTATGGACTAGCACTTTTTAATATTTCTTTTAATGTTCCTGAGATGTTCCTTTTTCAGCAAAGCTCTTAAAATTTTCTTCTGCTTTGATTTTCTTGGTTATCATATGAAATACAATATTTGATCAAATGATGAAGTGCATTTTTTATTTTTTGTTTACACAGAAACTTAATTCTGTAGGCAGCTGCCTCTTCATTTCCACCGTCCCTAGTACTATCCTTCAGATCCCTCATCTGACACCCACACTTAGTGGGTGATAGAAACCACATGTATTACCTGGCTTTTCAAGTAGAAACAGCACCATTCAATAGTTTAAGCCACCTTGTACCATCTACTAATTCTCCAAAAATCTGTATAATTGTTTTCCCAATATCAAAGTGATCTGCAGTTCGGTTTTCTTCTGTGAGGTTTTTTGTTTGTTTTAGTTTTATGTCGTTTTTTCCCCCCTCTTTTCTTCCAGATACTTTCAGGAAATCACCCCTCCTTTTCATTAGTTTACTTTATGTAGCTCCAGTCTAAGAACTGAATCTAGTCTAAAAGAGGTAAGACTCAGTTTTATCTCACTGCTGTTTATTGACTACATTTTCTGGGGAATACAGGTTTCCAAGCAGAATTAATCAGATCAGGTTTAAAAGCAGCTCAGATTCTAGTTGCCAAGGAACAAGAATGGCCCAGGAATGGCCGCTGACTGAAGACTGAAGAGTTTACAGGAAAAAGCTGCTAAAACCTGCACATGGTTTGATTGCCAGTAGATGTATGGTCAAGGCTGGAGTAATTTTCATCCATTGCTACTCATTGTCCAGTTAGTGCCTTTAAACAGATTTTTTTTGTGAAGTTGAAATACCAGTGGTAGAAGCACTTCTGTTTGAAGACAGAGGCATTGCAGCCTTTGCTCCAGGTGTGTGGAAGAGCTTGTGCCTGTAAATGGCCATAAGAGTGGGCATTGCTTTCAGCTGAGAAGCCAAGGCAGAATAAATGTGAGTACGGCCAGTCCTGCCCAGCTCAGAGTGCTGTGGACCTCAGGGATGGATGTGTTACGTGGGCTGGCTTAATGAGATCTGTAGATTCTGGAGGAATTTTTGGGCATCATTTTGAACCGGCAACGTTGTGACTTCTTTGTTGAAGTCCTTTATGCTGCCATGAAATTTCAAAAAAGTTCTGCTGTGATCTGTACAAATAATTGTTTTCATTCCTCCATGTGTTTTGGATTTCTTGAACATTTATGTGATGTAGGTTCCAATTTTTTGAGCTGGTGAGACCAATGAGTAGAACTAAATATGTGAGTGAAAGTATTCTGTGTGAAGGTCAAACCTCACTGTTTTCAAAAACAGTCAACAGGAAGTAAGTGAAAATTATATGAATATATTAAATGTAGTTAATAATCCTATAAAATATACAGCATACTTTCACGTTTGTTCCATTATATATATGTGCGTGTATATATATAGATACATGCTGGTTTTCAGTGTGATGGTTTGGTTAATTTGGAGTGGGAGTGAGTTAATGTTTTTGTCTATGTGTGTTTGGGCTTTTTCTTTTTCTTTTTTTTTTTGAATTGGTAAGCTAGGATTTGCTTTTATTTCCTTGCTGCTTAGTGTTTTATTTCAACTACTATTTAATGTGATTTTTTCAGCACACTAGATTTTACTTAAGGCAAACAAACCTGCTTACAGATCTTTATGTTTCTAGAAGCATAACACAAATACATAACTTTTGGCAAGAGTTCAGTAGAAAGAATTACCTGAAACACGATGCCAATGTGTTAGTGTATTTGCTGTTCTAAACTAAAAACCTGATCACTAACTCTGTTGTAGCCATCTGTCATTTACAAAATGACACATCCAATTTAAAACCACTAGGGAACAAAATGTTTAATCAGAATTTTAGGAATACTTGCTAACCATGAATCTTGAAGGCCTAAGTACTTAGCTATTACTGTGCAATTTATCTGACAAGGGGTGTCATCTATTGCAGGCGATGTACAAGTGCAAGTCAGCATCACCTTGGGCAGGTTACTTTATTTGTCCTTTGCCCCAGTTTTGCAGTCTGTGGAACAGGAAATAGAGATTTTCCCATTTATAGGAAAGGTATTGACAGGAGAGAAGGTTCAAGTGAGTTTTTTACATATCAGCCTTGCACAAAGTTTTTACTACATGTATCTGCCAAAGGTATTAGAAAATACTGTAGATTTTTGGATATTAGTGTGAAGCTTTATGGTGGAATTATGTGACTGGGGGATTTGATAGGACAGGAAGCCTGTCTTTTAGTTGTGTGTTTCTAATGCAACGTTTAGTGATGAAAATCTGCACAGTAGTTTTACACAGAGGCTGACTCCTCCTGGGTCCCTTTGTACCTTAAATCTTGTTAGACTTTTTTTACTCACGTGGTGCTTGGTTTGTACTACTTTGTAATACTAGCACCATAAGTTCCTGAGTTACAGAGTTACCCTGCATAAATACACAAAGCAAAATAAAACCCCTGTTCCGAGGAGCTCAGCTTTAACAGATGAGACAGTTTGAGATGTGAAGTTATTCACCCAGGAGCACCCCAGAAACAGGTGATCAGTCACAAGGTCTTTGAACTCCAGGGAGACTCAGGGTATTAGGCTGCCCTGGCTCCTTTAGGCTCCTCCTTGGAGTCATGTTCTCCTTCAAGCGTTGTCCTGTTTATCTTACTTCACTTCTCCAAATAGAAACTTAAATGTGTTGCAGAAATAAAATTTTAAATAGAAGTTATATTGGGAAATAGAAATGCCTGATGATAAAAACAGAAGGAGTATTTCCTGGGTGTGTTTCAGAAGATGGAGTTCTGACAATGATGTAAGCTGTTTAAATCAGTCATAGAGCCAAGAGAAATGTAAATCTTTGTTAGCTTCTTTGCTTTATTATACTTTATTATATGCCATTAACAGTTATTTTTAAAATATGGTAAGTGAATTCATTTTCCATACAGTAGTTGTGAAAAGCATTGCAGATCTAAAGGAAAAAAAAAGCAGAGAGAATGACCTCTGAAGACCTGAAAAGAGAAAAATTGGATAATAAATGTTCAATCAGTCTGAGGTATTTTGTAAATCAGACAACTTTTATTTGGATATACTATTGTTTAACAGCCGATTTAAATTGGGACCAGCATCCTGATTCTGGACAACATGGCTTTTATTGGAAGTCCCTGCCACTTTTAAACATCTTTAATACATTTTAAAAATAGAACTGTAAAAACCAGTAACCAGACTTCAAAGCGAAGACATGTTGTGCCAGAATTACGAAGCTGGTGCTGATTTTCACTGGTTGTAAAGCCTTGGGAGCGCCCTGCGGTCTGTCCCATGGTGACAAACACCAGGAGCGCAGGCGGCTGGCACGGGAGAGCCACGGAGGGAGGGAGGATGGCACACTGGTCACTGGGGCACTGCAGGACCTCAGACCACTGTACTCCAGCCTCACTTGTCCATTTGTGTCACTGCAGCATGGCCTGGCCTTCAGGAGGGGATCAGGGGCTTGGGGCATAGGAAAGCAGCATATTAATGGTCAGCTAGAATGGCGAGGGTCTTTTGGTTGCTTTTTGGTTGTACTTAATAGCAAATAGGGGAAGCCAAGAGCCACCTGCCTGTACTGCCCTGTGAAATGGCTGTTCTGTCAGAGTATGTTCATTTTACACCAACCATTTGAAAAGAGATTTCTAACATGGTTGCATACTGCTCTGGGAGTGGGTGGGTAGTGATTTAACAATTACCTACCTATATGATGGTGCTGGGAGAAGCAGCCAAGAGGGGAAAAAGAAAAAGCTTTGATTCTTTCTATTTTTTATGTCTCTACTTACTATGTGACACTTTTAATATGCTAAGGTGAAGGTAGAGGCTCTGCTGGGTTAAACTGGCCATGCTCAACTGAGGCTCCACCAGCTTGAGACAAAGACTGCCCTGGAGCTGGCGCTGGTGTCATTTAGTTGGTGTTTGTGGAGGAGTAGACCTGGATGCTTCTCAAACAATTACTGGCAGAGTGCTATGGTGCTTCAGCCATCCTATTTTGCTTGATTTACAAGGAGGTCCCGTTTTAATACCATTATTAATCACTGTCCTTGCTTAGGAGCTGCTACTGTGGCTACACCCTTCTCCCAAGAAAAGCACCACAGCAGAGTGCATCCCTTCCTCTGTAGCTTCCTGCAGTGGGTGTTTCAGAACTACTATAGTGCTATCCTGTAGGAAGGTATTGTCACAACATAGCTCAAGAAATCAGTTTGAGATGAGTAGGCTATGAGAACTGGTTTATTGCCATCTTCAGATAGGCAAAGATGTGAAAGGGATCTCTCCAGTGACATATCTGCAGAGAATGTTCACCTGGGAATAGGCTAATTGAACAGTTGACGCCACTGCAAACCTACCTATGCATAACTAAAATGAGCACATATTTGACAACTGCACTGCATTTTAAAAGAAATTTTAAAATGCAGTGATTATAGAGCCCCAGGGCCTGATGTATATCTGCTCAACACAGAAGATTTTATTTATGAAAGATAGGTTCTGTATCAATATTTTTGGAAAATTAGGACCCAAAGATGTGTTTCACTAAAAATTTAGGGGAAAATCTTTCTGGCAGAATGTGGATTCAAGACCATGTTAGGATTTTCTCTGGCTGTAGCTTTGGCACAAGATCTTCCTGATTTTACTGTTAAAGAGAAATAAAGCTTTTGTTATGTATTAGAATCTTATTTTTAAATCCATAGGTGTTTGGCATCCTCTGCAGAAAAAAAATTTGTGGGTAAGTGATCCCTGACACAACAGAGCTATTTGATATTTACATGTGACCATCATTATGGTTTCAGATCCTCTTACAAAACTTAAATAAGGTGTCTGAATAGCCTACAGAGGGCTCTTACAGGTCTCTCATTCTTTAGTTGCCATGTCTAAAGGAAGTCAGGATTGGTTACAGCTGAATTTCTTCTAATTTTTCATTTCCCAGCAGTGCTGTATTCCTCTAAGGTTTTTCCATCTTAACAGTTTTAGAGTTTAGTTAACTCTGATGCTGCTACTGTAATTCTGGAAAGCAGGTTACCAACAGTGCCCAAGAGAGCTGGTCTCCTCCAGATCTACTGTGTGATGTTCTCTGCAAGGAAAGAGGACCGAAAATTCCCCACGCCAGGGAATTTTGTTACTGGTGGTGCTGACCACACACGCAGCCCTGTCCCTTCCAGACTCTCCAGCTTACAGCCTGTTAGAGCTGAGTACTTCTGCCACACACATAAATCTTGGCAGGGGTTAAACATTCTTGGAAGAGATTGCTGACTGTACGCTTAGCTAAGGAGCTTTTTTGGGGAGGCGAGTGAACCTCACTGGGTTCCCTGCTGGTTTTCTTCACTCCCACTCTGAATTACTCCCTATATGGAACTCCTCTGGAAAGCACTGTTGAACCTCCAGCTAATACAAGCAATCACTGTCTGCCTGCTGAGCAGCTTTTCCTACCTGGATTGTGGGGAAGGGTGTGATGCCCTCAAACAGGACATCCAGTGGGAAACAGAGCACCACTGCTGGGTTTCCACATTCAAGAGCAGGGGGCGCGTTGTGCAGTGCACTCGCCAAGCTGGTGGCCGTGTGCCAGGGAGGGAACTCCCTGTGGCAGAAGTCTCAGTCGCCAGCGTAGGAGCTGAGGTGCTGGATGTGCAGACCCTACCTGAGTGGTGAGACAAGGTAGTCAAACCTCTTTGTGGGGGTTTGGCTGCCATCCTGGACTTAAAAAGCTTGTTGTTTAGCTAGGATGTGCATAAAGAATACTAAAAATAATGAGAAAGGGCAGATAGGGTACTGTGTGTGACAGTTCTGAATTTCTCTGGTTTTGAGTAACAAATGCTGATTTTTTTCATCACATGTTCCTTACAACCCCACTTTATCTAGCTATTGGATTTCTTGTAGGCATCACAGCATGAGCACAGAATCAGAAACATAGTGAGGACCTCAGGAGAGTGCCTAATCTGACCTTTTGCATGGAGACTAAATCAGGATGCTTGATTGCCTGGCTTGCCCTTCAGAGTGATACCAGTGCACAGATAGTAGTTCCTGGACTGCCTTACACACCTGTGGATATGCACGTTAAGGCTCTCTATCGGTTACAAGCAAAGTGTAAAGGGCAGCGGGCTGAACAAGGCACTTGGAAAGGTCTCTGGAGTTGATGTTTTCACTGGCATCTGTTAATAAGTTGGGGCTAAAACCTCTAGTTTGAGGAAGAAGCCAGCTGAGAATTTTACGGCTGTAGACAAATATCTGAAAGGATTTGGTTCATTAAGTGTTAGCAAGAAATCACACAGGAGTGCCTGAATATATTTTAAAAACAAATAAAGTGTAAGTTAAATACACAGAAGGCTTTTCTCTCGGAGAATAAATAAAAATTTTCTCATCTTTTGTGAAAGGTCTGCAAGCAGAAGCTTTAATGAAGTTTAGAAAAAGTGTACGAATAAATGTATATGACCATTTAATTTCTGACGGGATTCATTGGCTCACAAAACTCAGGAGAGAAACTAATGTTTTTCTGGGATCTATGGGTCACCTCAACTCTTTTTCCTCAGTGCCCCTGAGACTCTGCTACCCATGTTTCTGTTTTGTGAAGAAAGTGGTTAAGTAACAAGTGATAGGCTTGAGATCATTCCAGCAAGTAAGTATTCAGAATTGAAGTGGAACTGGGAATGATGGGTCTTGGGCTCCTCAGTTTGTTGCCTCTGCCTTTTCTTCCTATAACGCTCTGTACTATAAACTTTAATTATTACTGCATGGCAGGAATCTTACCTTCATTAAACTGAGGGAGGTGTTAAAGTTCTCCTCTGATCAACATCAGAGGAAAATACCTGTTTGAGGAAGAAATAGAGTATCTGTATGAATTGAACAATTAGAACATTGCAGTGACTTATTCTTTTATATGTAGTATCTGATATCAGGACGCTTGTTGTCTGGTAGACTTAGAGGTTGCCCTTTTGAGCTGAAGTTCTAGATTGGTTCAACGCCATGCAAAATTAAAACTCAGCACGTCTGTGTATGATATAAATGCTTGAACACTTTTACAGCTGTTCATTTGACAAATTTGGGGAAAATAAGCAAATAATGCTTAGCACACTCATTCACAGTGCTACACATTAAAAAAAAAATTCAAAATGTGCAAACTTAGTTAATTGTAAAAATCCTGAAGAAAATACCAACAACAACAACAAAGCAGAAAAAAAAAGCACCTCCCCATAATGCTGTAGACAATGGAATTAATGAAGTTCTGCAACTGCATTATAATGTTTCCTTTATAAAGAGAGCATCCCCTACAATTCTTTGACTTCATTCAGACTACATTTCTTTTATGTGGGGAAGAAGAAAGCGCTACAGTTTGTATCAGTAAATGCTACTTATTTATACAATGAATTTAATCATATATGAAGATAATCCTTCTGCTTTAACATGTAGTCTTAAAGGTTGATACAATTTTGTCTATAGAATAGAATATTGCCAGTATAAACTCAGTCAAAAGACTGAGTCTTGGAATGAATATAAAAGTTATGCTCCTTCTACAGACAAACATATTAATAACTATGAATGTTTTATCTCAGCATTTTGGTTTCTTTCTTTTATTAAAAGTTACAGCACTCTATATTATACTTTGTTTTAGCAACATTTTCTGGAATGCTGCCTAGCACTGTTTTTCTTACAAGTAGGTAGAGATTAAAAGAATATAAAGGTGCCAAAACTAAATAGTATTGATTATTCTCTTTCCAGTGATATAATCCTTCCAAACCCAAACTTTTAATTCCTAGCATCCTTAACCTGTCAGGCTAAGTAGTCTAAACTAAGCTGCTCTTTTATGTGTTAAAAATGAGCTGTAAACTACTAAAAAACAATTTTCTTTCATTTAAACTGTGAGAAACCTCTAACTTAGGGAAGCTATGCTTCTCCAGAGAAGACATCTTGACTTGGAGGAGAAAGTATTTTCATTGCATTTAAGAAGTTCGGATATGATGAAGTTCCTTATGTGACACATGAACTTGGGAATGATCCTAGCTCTAGATTTTAGATACCTGTGATCCCCTAGGAAAAGTCAATGAATGTCCTGAACATGTAAACAAATTTGGCTGCTGTGGCCTAAATATTGTTAAAAATCAACAACAATGGTGAACTGTTCAAAACTGCAGCCTCCCCTGCAAGGGTCATGCACAAAGGCCTTTGTGAAAATACTGCTGTAAACTGAGGGTGACAAGAAAGGAGAGGGAGCTGTGTGTGATAGCAGGATCCAGCCCAGCCCATGCAGATGCAGGTGGCTCCATGCTGCATTTGTTAAGCTGCCCTTGATACTGCTCAAGATTGTGCCAAGCGCTGTTTACAGCAGCTTTGAGCTCAGCGATTGGGAAGCATTTTTAAATTGTCACAGGAAAATTAGTCAAAGCAGAAGCAATATTAATAATGGCATTATTATTCCTTTATTGTGGTATTTATCCCCACACTTAACATCTCATTTTACTATTAGGTGCTCATACCAGTGAGAAGACAGTCTTTATCTAGAACAGTTTATCAATCCTTGTTGGTTTGGACTGTAAAGGAAGGCTTATCCATATGCCCTTTGTTCTCTTATTTTCTCCTTCTTCTGCTTACACTAGAAACTTGCTGGGGTTGATGGCCCTATCTGGCTAGTTGGACAAAGCATAACACAACTGATCAAGAAAAAGGCACAAAAATGAGACCTGAAATGGAGTAATGACAGGATATAGTCTTCAACAGGAGTTACCCTATGGGGGTAAATCAAGGAAATAATGCGGAAAAAGAAAATCTAAATAGATGTATAAAACCAGGGAGATTTGTTAATAGAGTATCT
This sequence comes from Gymnorhina tibicen, assembly GCA_013399875.1. Classification (NCBI taxonomy): domain Eukaryota; kingdom Metazoa; phylum Chordata; class Aves; order Passeriformes; family Artamidae; genus Gymnorhina; species Gymnorhina tibicen. The sequence goes on along the minus strand of VXAZ01008543.1, from coordinate 1,914,329 downwards.
GAAACCACAGAGTCATACCTTCCTAGTTTCTACTTCGGTCTGCATTTTCTTACATGATTTTAGAGAAGGAAACATACTTTGAATAAACTGCTGTTGTCAGTGTGAAAAAAAATGGGTTTTGCATTTGTTTTGGAGCCTACTTGGTGAATTTCCTTGAAATCAGTGAGGTTTGTGTAGGTCACTAATTTCAGATAATTAGTTCTGGAGGTAAGCCAGCTAAAGGGAAGCTCATCTTTTTCTTAAAATAAGTGAGCAGTGCAGCATGACAAAGGAGGGAAAGGTCTGGTGATTTGTGCCCTAATGCTTATTTCTGAGAATTGAATTTTGGATGTGTTATGTGAGAAAAGAGTACGAGTCAGAACTTGGAATGCAAAGAACATATGTATTGGGTCTTGCCACTGCAGTGGGCTGCTGACACGGTCCATAAATTTGGATTGGGATGAGTAAGTGTTTAAGAGGAAAGTAGGGTACAAGTTTGAGAAAAAACATAGGAAGCCTTTCAGTTTAACTACATCCAAAATTTAGATAGTTAACTGTATAATAGCAGAAAAAAAGCAACAATGCTTTATTTTCCAAGATCTGGTGTAGCAGCAATAGCCCGTATGGAATGGCTCCCATACTCCTCCTACTTCTGCTCTTGTCTGCAAGTCATTCTTGCAATAGGCAGGTAAAGACGAGTCAAGTATTCCTCCAGATTTTTCTCAGCAGAGATAGATTCTGACACATGCAAAGGCCTGAAGGAAGAGCAGTTCTGCCTGTATTTGGTAGTGGCTTTCATTGCCAAATAGGATATACTTTTGCCAATTTACTGTGGCAAAACTGGTGGTGTCACAGATCAAAGGACACCATCTGCTCAGTGCAGAGGGGAAAAGGAGGCAGCAGCAGGGCGATGGTTGAAGGGTGAAAATATGAACTCTTAGAGCCAAACCAAAAAATGCTTGCCTGAGTGAGGTCTTCAGGACTGGGCCCTTTGGGAAATGCACACTGATGAATGCTCTCTCTTACACTTGGTTGTAGAGAAGATCAAGCCTTGTGCTACAGCTTTAATTTGACCTGTGGTGGGTGCACACCATGAGCCTTTTTCCTACTAAAGCAGCTGTGATTTTGAGTTTCTGAGTTTGTTTTGACTCTCTTTTCAGAATTACTGTACATCCTTAAATGCCATTAATTTTGGATTGGTTGGTGCCTATTAAAATCTAAGAATCTCTTAGGAGACTCCAGGTAGATTGCTAGAAAGTGTTTCCAAAATAAAACAGATTTTTTTTTGTAAAAGACTGACTGCTGAGAGAATATGTGTGGTTTTTGTAGTAGAAGTTTCATAGAAAGCCAGTTCACAAATGAAATTGTCATCAGATACAGTGGATCAAGACAACATATATAAAGCCTTCAATTGCTGAGCCAGGAAAGCCTGTTGTTAGTGACAAACTTTGGTGATAGCCCCATATGACAGGTCTATCTCAAATGTATTTACTTGCCTTTTTTATGATGGTGCATTTCAACTGATGGAAGCTCAACACTTTTGTTAATGTTAGTGATGACATAACATCTGCTGTACCAATCATATTTTTTCTGTCACAGGATTTTAAAATATGTTAATTAACATCTTGGCGGAAAATGCAGTATGGCAGAGCTTCTGTCACCCAAGGACCCTTGTGGGGTTCTGTTAGTTCCCACGCAAACCTAAAAAATAAGCTACAGCAACAATGGGTTCTGGTAGAATATAATGAAAGACTGCTTGCCTAAGTAGGCAGGCAAAGCAGCATTTGATGCATCCCTGCTGTAGAGCTCAGTCTCTGTTGTATCAAAGTGCAGCTGATGTGCTGGACTTTAAGTCACTATTTCCTTACTGCAGAAGAGTGTACTCCATGTGCATAGCTATGTGCAGAGTTAAGCATTTGCTCTCCCAGTTGTGGTTTTCTCACTTCCAGTCGTTCTGTTTGTGGTAGCAATTGCTTCTTGGTAGCCTGCTGGTGACCTGGGATAATCACCTTTTTTAGTTAATTACTTTGGGGAGCAAACATGGGACCAGATAATTTGTGAGTGATTAGTGGCTCTGGAAATGCGAGGAGGCTGATAACTTTGTATATGTGTGGAGGTGGAGTGTTTGTTCTTCTGCTCCTCTGTATCGCCTATTAAAATGTTTGACATTGCTGTAGTAAAAAAGGGGAGTTTGAGCTCAGTGTGATGGGTCAGAGTGGTTGTGATGATGGTTTCAAAAGAAGGAATCAGACTAAAATCACTAGAAATCTAGGTCAGCATCTCAAATCACCTTATGAATATCACTATAACCTGTTCAGCAGCTTACAATATCTATTTAACCCAACTTGAGATTTATTTAATTAGAGAGTTTCTTTTAACAGTTTGTAAGTACTAATGGATGTGAATTTTATAAATTTACTCACGTGGGTGCATACAGTGTGCACTTTGTGTGTCTGCCAATGCAGACCCATATGCTATTTTTGAGATTCTTGATTATAGTGTGGTTAATGTATCAGCAGTACTTCTGCTGCATTAGTAAATGATGTTTATTTCTGTATGATCAGGATCACTTTGGGTCTGAATACACAAATATGCAAGTTTAAAATTCAATTTTTTTACCACTCACTTTCCAACTAAAATATTTAATGGAAAGTCATCAATTAACCACAGCAGTAGGCATGTTTAGGTTCAAATATGGGACATTTGATGTCATAAAAAGAGTTACAAATGCTCTTTGCATATAATTAGCCTTGTACTCAGGCCCTACTATTTCAAAGACTTGGATACATATTAAATCAATGGAAATATTCATCTATGAAATGTTAAGCAAATGCATAAATGTCTTTGCAGGATTGGGAAGTAATTAAGTGGAACGTTAAAAAATACCATTATGATCTTATCTAATCTAAAAGCGTGCAGTATTAATGCTTGCTGTTTTAGTTGGTTGTGCACGTACCACTTTCACAAACACTTGTATATATGAAATGGATATTTTCAAGAAAAATACTCAGAGGCTGGTCTAATGGATTTTACATTTTTGGCTTTCAGTATTAAAATGTGCTGTTACCACATTAATTTCCATCTAAGTGAACAGCAGCAATATGCTGCTGTTTCAGTGTGTATAAGCTTGGTGGCAGATTTTTTCATCAGTGGCCAGGAACTATTTCCTTGTTATTACACTGAATTAAAAATGCATTAAAAATGAAGCATCGCTGCTTGCTGTAGAGAGACAGTTTGTCATGCTACCAGTGTTAAGATACTGTTATTTGTTCTGAAGAGCAAGGAATTAAACACTCTGTAAAAGAGGTCTGGGGAAGACGGCCAAAGTTACCCTGTCAATAGCAGCAATGTATCCAGGACAGCCGTGCTACTCCACTGATTGGGCTTGCAGCATTTTTTAACTCCTTTCTCATCTGTTCAAATGTAATTTTTTTCACCTGCTTTAAATTCATTAATAGTATCCATTCCCATTTTTAATATTGTATGATCTTTGGTTAGATAGCATGATATAAATGCAATTTTGTATTTCAGATGGTAATGATAAGATTCTTTTAAATATTTATTAATTGGCTTCTTAAATGGTCACCTTGAGGATACACCCACTTGTGTCTGGTAAGCGTAGTAGATCAGCTATTAAAAATGCCTTTTCCTGAAAAAGTACAGCTTTTGAGTTTTAGCAGTGGCCAAGAAATTGGTTTATGTCTTCTGTTTTGTTTTGTTTTTAAGAAAATAGGTGGTGCTGTCTTTTGCTAATTCTGATTCAAAGGGATCTAGCTGAAGTCATGGCCTGATAATTGAAATACCTATACATTATCAATATGTGCACAGTTGTCTTTCTGCTATAAACTGCACATGTTAGAAATATGATACTGCATTTATACAGTTAAAAACGGGATAAAAATTTTTGCATGTGTTCTGTATTCAAAATAAGCTGGCTGATGATTGCAGATATTACTACCCAATACCTACGACTGTCATTGCATGACACATTTATGCTTGTTCAAATGAATCATGCCTTTTTAGTTTAAAAAATGTGCCATTTGTATCTGCATTCCTGCTACTAACAACATCATTAAAGTTTTTGCAAATCTTGTAATAAGATAAAACACAATGTTCAAGATACATTTAAGATATTCTGTGCTGTATCTTCCTGAAAAAAACATTATTCCAGACAGAGCAGTGTAACTCTTTTGAGGAAGTTTTCCCCTAAATCACAGAAGTAAACACTTCTATCCATTTCCCATTCCACCAGCACTATTCTGTGAGAGCTGGTGGTAAGCCCAGGCTTATTAGGCACTGAGCTGAACTGAAATTTTTCTGAGACACTGCCCATTAGACAAACAGCACATCTTCCCTGAGAGACATCAGGGTCATGGCAGTAGTTAAAATTCATTCTCTCACTCAACATTATAATTTTTTTCAATAACAAACCGGTTCACTTCAATAATGTACGTAACTAAAACAATACCTTTTATTCTTTCCGATTTATTTCAAGTAATCACTTTTATTTCAAATAAATTTAAAATAATAAAAATTAAAAACTAAATTTCAAAGTTTCAGTATCTGAAAAAAAGAATTAAAACTGTAAAAGTTTCTTGGAAGTGTCAGTAAGACTGAAACAGCTAAAATGAAAATTTTCAGCTAACATGAATTTATTTTATTTTCAAAATCTGAAAAAACTAAGATACAAAAGAATGACTCTCCAGATACCACTTGTACTTAATAGATATATTTAACATTACTTAATGTTGTAAGTATTTGAGAATGCTCAGCACGTTAGAAAGGTTGGAACCCAAACCCAAATCTTACAAGGATCCGAGAACCTGCGTTTAGTATTTTGGTATTAAGTCCAATTTGCACAAATGGGAATGTATCCTGAATTGATCAACATTTGTGTGGTTGACAAAACTGATTTTTCTATCAGAAGATGACAGGTCATCAAAACAGATTTTTTTTTTGTTGTTAATAGAAACTTTTCACTTTGATTAAATATTTTGAAAAAGATTTTGCATGTATCAGATAGGATTTTTTTTTTTAAGAGTAAAAGAAATTAACAGCATTATGAATAAGGTGCCCATTTAGGGAGTCAGATATCACTTTATATGTTGACTGACTTGGTTCTTGTTAGGGTTTATTTTAATGCTGAACAGAGATTAGTTTCAAAACCTCAATGTTTTTCACAAAACACAACTGTTTTTCAGCCCACTCAAGGTTTGAGGGCTCTGACTAAGTGCAAAAGGTATTCTCAAGCTTATAAGACAGGAGTGAATGTGTTTATTGATGCCCTTGAGGATCACATTGTGCAGCAAGGATTGGTGAAGTGAATAATCAAAAAATAGAAACATTTGAATGCATAGACTAAATTCTGTGTATGTGTCCCAAGACCGGCTTAAGGATTTGACTGTAAGTATTGTAAACTAACTAATATTAAATGAAATTTAGACTTGATTGAGTCTCAGCATGAAGATGCCAACATTCAAATTGATTCATTAGCTGACCTGAATTCTCTGATAAAATTTACTAGCAGGCACAGTCAGAGGATTTATCCTGGATGATGTTCATGTCGTTAACAGGAACCACCACCGGCAACATACAAAATGTCAGCCCACAAAAAAAGAGAAAATAATAGACTATTTAAAACACTGCAGTTATTTTTTTAAAAAAAAGAGCAAATCTCTGTCATGTTAAAATATTGTTATTTTTGCTTTACTTGTCACTTTGCACCCAGTGTAACAGCCAGAAGGTGACATAATGGAAGTTTTTGTGGAGCAGAGTGTACTTGCTTCAAGGAGCTAGTGTGCCAGTAGAGGCACACACCAAGAGAAGCTAACATACTGGGTGAATTATGTGTCCCATCACACCAATGACTGCAGAGCAATAAAACCACCCTAAGTGTTCTAGTTACAATCAATTACATCATGCTTTAATCACATTTTAATGATGTATTAACCAAGATTTCAACAGCAATTAGTTTAATGGGTGTTTGCTTTTTTAAAACTATTTTAACTGTGGCTATATCCAGTAAGATTAAAAAAAAAATAAAGCATTGATTGTGACCTCCTTCTTCTCCAGCAATTTTGTGTGATGGAACTGAAGAGGGAGATTTTTCAGTTACTAAGTATTCATGACTGTTAAGTTAATAACATGCTATGTGATTATATACTGCTAAATTCTTCTCATCTGCAAAGATTCTGCGAAATCTAGCACACTAAACTGGAAATAATTATTGCATCTCACATCCTTTAGGGCAGAAAGTAATACACTGGCTATTGCTATCTAGGCAAAGATAAAAGAAATGCAAAGTAAAATTATTAATCATACTAATTTTTAATAGAAGGGTTTAGAAAACTTCTGTGGCTGCCTGTAATATTCCCATTGATACATAGTTTCCATATAGAAAACTGACAAATGTCTCTGAGAATCCAGCTCTCTTTAAAGCACTCCTAAGGATATTAACAGATAAAGAAAAGAGATTTCACAGCAAAACCCACATAAAAGCCAATATTAGGAATGATACCAAACTTAAAGAATGTTGTAAAATGAGCATGGAAAAATGTACAAAATGAATTCATGCCCATTTACATGCTTTCAGTCAGGCTACCAGATAACAAAGCCTCTGTCTTTGTGTTAACACTGCAGATTAGGTCAAGTTTTTACCCCTCTGAGCTCTTTTCCTGTAAATGACGGGTTTTGATGTGAAACAAGCAACATGTCAAAGCAAGTTGAAAGATGTAGGCATTTTATGCCATGTCACAATGACAGGCCGGTGAATATTTGGGCCATTAGGGGCTTATTAGTGAATAAATGACCAGATGGTTCAGTGATGCACAGAGATGGACAGAACTGGATGCTACTAATCAGCACTGTCTGTACTTGATGTCAAATCACATGACACAGTAACCCATGGATACCGAATAAAAGTTACCATTAGCAAGTCAATTTGATATCTGTGTGGTGTAAACAGACTTATAACTGCACTTCAGAGCTGCCTGTTGTTAAGAAGAAATAATGGTAGGGTATTTAAATAAACACACTCTATCTTATCAAGTTATGATAAATATAAATAGAATTTCAATTCCCAGGACCTCCCTTTTATTTTGAAGAAAATGTGGAAGCATTTACATATTAGCCTATCTCCACAGACAAAAAGGCTGGGCTGGAAATGCTGTAAAAGAGAAGCAAGAGGCACATTCTTTGAACACCATGGTTAGCAACACCAAGTGATGCTTTGTTTGTGCATTTGTCACAGGAATGCAAACTTTGAGAACGGGACCCATTTTCTGGGGGGAGGTTGTTTGCATTTTTGTATATTCATGCTTTCATTTTTTACTGATGTTGATATATGTTTGCTTGCTGCTGCCTTAGATTTTTCCCATGTGTTTTTAAAAATTTTTTTGACAAGCCCTTGTTAGCAAGTGATTTCCAAAGCATTGCACCAGGGTCAGAAGCTTTGGGCATTTGGTAAGGACCAGATCCTGAGCCAGGGGCTGATCTTGAACCACTCTTGTAGAAAAAGCAGTGCCAGTCTGAGTGGAAGGGTTGAGCCAAGGCTGGGGACTGGGGGAGGCTTCACTGCTGCACTAAATCTCCATGAGCTTAAACTAAGTAAAAAACCTTAAAATTCAGTTTTCCCCTGAATTTGGGGAAGTATGGTTGTAGGCATAGAGATTTTGGGTGTATGCTCATCTCCGAGCCCATGGCAAACACACCAGTAATGCACTTTCTTTGAGGAAGAAGTACATGCATATCTGAGGGATGCTTTACTTCTTTCTTACGGTTCTTATAGCACATGAGAACAAATGTAGTATTAGGACTGAGGAGGATTTTTGATTATGTACTAATGTGATTGATAAGGTGTTTTGAAAGGGTGAATAAACCTTCCTTGAATTCTTCAGTCTGAAGTATCAGATGTAACTATATGTGACCCTTTTCTAGGATATCCACATATGAATTTTGCATAGTGGGTGAATAATGTAACAATATTTTGTGGCCTTAGTTGTGTTTAACCATGAGTTACCCTTGATCCTGATTTTCTCTCTTGCATCTCCTTTGAGAAAGAATATGGGAAGAATTTTATGGCAGGAGTGGTCATTAAGCTTGCTGTTCCCATGATTAAATAAGGAATCAAGTAAGAATTAGGCAAGTCCAATAAAAGAAGTACTCCTATGTGAACAGCCAAAAATATGCTCGCATTTTTGAATGTACTAATGTACTAAAAACTTGGATTAACAAGAAATGCAGCAGGATGGCTTGAAATTGTGACATATGTTGCCTTTTTAAAAATCTCTGTAGTGGCTTGAGTGTGTTTTTATATAGAAGATACAAAGATAATAAAATAGCAGATACAAATTAAACAAGATTGTCCTTCAGGAACATAATGCTCAACTGCTTGTATTGCTAAAGTAATTGTTGCAGCATTGGATCAGCCAAAACCCTGGTATTTTTAACTGCATCTGAGCCAGTGATGATATGAAGATGCCTTGGGAAAAAGTGAGAGGAAACAGGACACACATGAAGGGATTCTTCAGCTGGAATTCACAGTTTTGTGATGTTATGGAGGTTGAAAACCAAAATGGATTAGAGAAGTTTGTGGGAGAGAGCTCACCAGCAGTTTTTCAGAGCAATGGACTAGGCTCATCCTCCAGCTCATGAAACTCCCACGCAATCAGCTGCTGGAGGCTGGGAAGGACCATGCCAAGAGTGCTATTAGGTTGGTCTTGTGCCTTTAATTTTTACCTAAACATGCTCCAGCCATCATAGCTTTTTTTTTTTTTTTTAGTATTAANNNTTGGAAAAAAAAAAAAAAGAAAGTGCTTTATAGTTTATCTGGTTTTTATTCTTTTTGATACTACACCTGGAAATGAGATATGCCAACAAGCTTTACCAAAAGTTTGTTAAATGCAGTGATTTACCCAAAATGTTCAGCTGGCCATCCCTGAAAACTGCATTTCAGTATGAAGTAAATCTTGAGTGGATCTGGGATAATTTCACTGATCTGAATAGAAACCAGTGCAATCTTAGTAGTTTGAGCACAGACTGAATTAGAGTTTGTACTCGTCTTTTAATTTAAAAAAAAATCAAAATTGAATTCTGTAGTTAAGAAACTGTACAAGGAGCTAAAAACGAGTATTATCTAAATTAATGTAAATACTGTTTTAGCAAAATTCATGTATTTCCGGAAGGTTTTATTTCAAAAGTAAATCTGATGCACAGGGGCTACTGATCAGCAGGTACTTGCTGTTAGGGACTTTCCCATTCCAGTTGTGACAGACTGCTTCTACCAATATTTCTTTCTCTTGATAGCTGGTTGGCTATGAGCTGTTGGTACAATGTAACTCTTGGTAGGTGCCATGACATTCAGAGAGTATTCTTTTTCTGAAAATAAGGGTGTTGTCATCACGTTTTCTTGTTGGTGACAACAATGTTACACCAAAGAAATGCACCTTCCTTAGAACAGCAATATCTTATAGAAATGCTTCATTTTTAGAAAAACTTACTTTGGATGGAAAGAATTTTTTAAAGTTAATTTCATGGGAAGTCTGCCCGTATTGCTATACATAACATTTTCATGGCAGTGATAAATAATTTTGAGAAGAGATGTAGAATAGTTGTTGTCACTTGTGGTGGCTGTCATGTCAGGTGGGGGTTGTTCAGAGGAAATGGTCGAAGGCCCTCAGCCAAATAAACATAGAGAATGTTTATTGCTGTATAGAATGTATCACTGTAATGTAGTGAGAAACTAAGTGTCTGCAGCCTCACTGCAAAATGTAGTGACCTGACAAACACATTGTAAGAAAGGATTAATGTGGGTTTGCATGCAAATGCGATAGATACTTTCCCCTCTGGCTTTCAGGTTTGAAGGCATATGCTGGTACCTTATTGCTGGCTGGAGATTGTTTAGAGTCATCAGAGTCTCTGGAAGAAACTTTTCCCTCTCGAGCTTTGTGGTGTGACCTTTCCACCTGACATGTATAGCTCAGACAAAGATTTGCTCTGCAGCTTGCTGGACACTGGCAAGGATGCTGTGGTGATGCAGAGGACACAGGCAGTGCAGGAGAGGAGAGCAGGTTTTCCCAGGCCTCTGGATCAACACTGCCTTGATGTTCTTCAGTTTTCTTAACTCACATAACTCAAACCAATGTAAGGTAAAGTGCATCAAATAGCGTATATTTGTAAAAATCAAAAACTTGAAAACATAGTTTTCAAATGTTTATGAATGGCAAAAGTTATGACCAAAAAAAAAGAAAAGAGAAAACTATGTGTAGATTTGCTTAACTAAGATCACACCTAATGGCTCATCCTTGCCTCAGTGAGATTTGGAACACTGACTCCACGGACAGAGATGAAATTTAGTTCCATGTAATCTTCTGTAAAACTTTTTTGTTCAGTGGTGACTGTTCTAAAGCAACAGGTATCTGAGCAGTTTGACTGGGGTGAAGGTGAATTCTAGCAACCTTCTGGCTTGGTGAGAGGAGAAGGAAGGAAAGGAAAGACCCAAAACACACCTCCCAGGGGTCCAGCAGTAGCCAAAAATGTAGCCAAAAAGCACAGAGAAATAGAAGACACCCTTGCAAAGTAGGAAGCTGAAAATTTTACTGTACATTTAGTAATCTCTGAGTAATCAATATTCAAAGATTAGGCAAATATTTTGGAGGATACATTTCATGGAATACTAACAGCTTTAGAGAAAGATTACAAAGAATATATTAAGTAATTGTGTATCTAAGTGGAGATGGAAAAAAATCTGCCTGCCCACTTAATGCCCATTTCTGTTCCCACTGCAGTCAATTGGAGTTTTGACATTGCCTTTTGTGGAAAAAGCTTGACCCTGTATTTGGTGTGTTACATTGAATAATTGCTACATACCTGCAGAATGACAATGAAAAAAATTATGGTTTTGACCTTCTGTCTCTGGTGGCTTTGTAAGTTTGCTGAGGATGGAGCAGCTTCATATAAGCTGCTGCTTATTTACTAATTAATTTACCTGTGAATATATGAATAGCTCTTATGCAGTGGTTTCCTAGCAATTCAGTTCTGATATGCATCCTTTGTTTTCAGTGACAGGATGCGTGGGTGACTGGGTGTGCATGACCACAGGCTTCCCTGTCATCAAATGTGGGGATAATTTCCATGATTACCTGTTCTTTTTGCAAATTAATTTGAGCAAGTCTCCTATTTGTCTTATACCTTCAGAGGTTTGGGATTTGAGTCAAACTCCTATCAGAAAAGCAAAGCGGATCATTACATCTCTATTCCATATTCGAGTTCATTTTATGAAGTTTATAAAGGAAGGTTTTTTAACACTTAAATAAATATGATGGCTTAATTCTGCCTTGACAGAGAGGGTATTGGTTGGTGTTACTAACCTAGCAACCTCTTTCATCTAAACACCAAGTTCTAGTTGTGAAGTTATTTCAGCATCAAAATTTGCAAGCGTGTGTCTGTTTTGTAAATGTGCACACATGGATTAGGTGAACTGCATATAGGAAATGCTATTGGGTTTGTGTGGCAAGGTTTAGGTAGTGCGGAGGGGAGGGCTACAGGGGTGGCTCCTGTGAGAAGCTGCTAGAAGCTTCCCCATATCCAGTGAAGCCAAAGCCAGCTGGCTCCAAGACAGATCCACCACTGGCCAAGGCTGGGCCCATCTGAGATGGCAGTAGCACCTTTGGGATAACAGATTTAAGGCAGCAAAAGAAGTTATTACTCACAAGCAATTGCAGCCAAAGAAGAGAGGAGTGAGAATATGTGAGAGGAACAGCTCTGCAGGCACCCAGGTCAGCAAAGGAGAAGGGAGGAGGTGGTCCAGGGGGAATCCAGAGAGTCCCCTGCAGCCCCTGGAACACCCCATATTGGAGCAGCTGGATTCCTGAATGAGACTGTAGGAAGCCCCTTCTGGAGCAGGCTCCTGGCAGTATCTGTGGACCAGTGGAGAGAACAGCCCACACAGGGGCAGGTTCATTGGCAAGACTTATTGACCCTGTGGGGGATCCATGCTGGAGGAGCCTGTTTCTGAAGGAGTAATAAGTTTTAATATTAATTTTCACCTAGGCTGGGGCATGAGCAGCTGCCTGAAAATACCAATTTTACAGAAAAAGACCAATTAACTATATAAAAGAAGAAAAGAGGAAACAGAAAGTTCACTATTTTCTATTTCTTATTCTGTTCTTTTTCTCTCTCCTGTTCTTCAGTCCCTCAATCTTGAATTAATTTTCTTTTCAACTGATGAGGAATTATGAAAAAACAAGTCTGACTTGTGTGTCAAGGTGGATGGAAAAGTGTGATGTTCCCCTTATTGACTTCTTTGGGTGAACAGACAAACTATGAGTGAAATACCTCCATAGCAAGAGTAAAGAAATCTGGAAATTTCTTCTTTTATGACCACATGCAGGTGAGAACCCAAAGCACTAACAAAACAGATGAAATATTTTTTTAATATTTCCTATTCACATTGGAGTTCACTCTGCCTGACAAGTTTTTAGTTATCAGCTGGTGAAAGAGAGGAGAGCTGAAGAGACACTGGTCTCGCATGACAAAAAGAGGAGAGGGAATTTTTCTCCCTGTTAACATCAGAGATGCTGTGGCAGTGCCCTTTCTGGGTTGAACACTAACCCTGAAGCAATGCATTAGGGCTTTGTGTAGACAGCTCAGTGCAGGAGAGCAGAAGAGGCTTACTCAGCTCTTTGTACAGATTTTCCGTCCAAAGAAAATGTAACAGACTGTTCTGTTAAGTCTGAAAAATTAGATGCAATATAAGTGTTTCCGTCAAGCATCACAGCTCTTGAATACGGACTGAGCCATAAAAGGCTCCTCCCTGTTCACTCCATTTTTTCATTTTTTTTGCCACATGGGTCACATTGCTTTATGCTTTTCCTGGCATGCCACTTTCAGCAAGCAATATTAAAGAGCTTCATCTGCCTCAGTACTTCCTAAATGTGTTAAACATATGAAAACCAATATTCAGATTATCCTAAAAAACTTCTCTGAATTTTTTGTAGGTTTGAAATATTCAATACTTGCAGTTTGGGAGTAGTATTGATTGCTACCTTTAAATAGCCCCATGGTTTAAAACAATTATGTAATTTGGGGAAATCTTAAAAAAACCAGACTTCATTTCATATAGAAAACACTTTATAGCCAAAGAAATATCCGTTTGCATTAAGTCTTATGCAATTATAATATTGTTTTCACTGGTTGTGACTTGGCTCTAGGATATGAATAGTATCATGTTCAGAAACTAGCTTAAAATTCTGATTTACAATGAGCAAGGCATTTAGGTGTTAGGATGGATGCCTGTTGTAATAAATATCTTTAACTGATGACCTATCAAGAAATAGAATAAATCTAAAATAAATAAAGCAGCCATACGTGTAGTGGTAACTCAAATATGTCTAGCAGCAGATAACTTCCACTTTTAAAAAATTGCTTTTGGTTTTCTTACCCAAACAGAGGCTTTCAGTAGTCTGAGTCACAGTAAGAGAGGGCAATTTATTAGTTTTTCACAGCTGGAGATGTTTCATACAACAGTTACTACTGTTGGTAAACAAGCTTTTCCACAAACTGACTACACCACCTGTGTTTGCAGAAATCTAGATGTGGCTTCTGGTGGCAAAATTTATTTTGTGATTGGGACAGATTGAGGGGAGGAAAAACACCATCTCTTCCAGTGATGATGATGATGAGAACATGGAATACAACCGAAAATTCATTGAACTTCATTTCTGCTTGAGTTGCAAGGTACGGTTCCATTGCCTGAAGTGTCCATGAGTTGTTCCAAATGCATAAACCAAGTATGCTCATAATTCAGAGGAATGTGTAGGAATTATATTTATGTTACAGCATTTTGGAAAGGCAAATCTACACACAGCTGCATATTCCAGTACTCTGTTCAAAGCATCTAACTTTGTTTGAAGTCCTTTGCAGACGCTGGGCTCTGAGCAGGGAGCCTATCTTCATTCACAGGTATGCCAGCTTGATGTCTTCAGTGACCCTCCCTACTATCAGAACACATGGAAAAAAAGGCAAGATGCTGCCAGTGCCAGGGTGCTGTTGCAGAACAGAGTTGTGAGCCTTGTCCATGATCCTGGATGATTTTCTTCACTTCACTATAATGACTGGAAAATAGGAAAGAAATATTGTTGGGAATTCAAACATGTCAAAAAGGAAAGCACGGTTTTGTTGTAGCACTAATAAGACTCTTCTACTGTAGTGACTCCTGTTTTGTCCTGCAGTCAGCTGGACACGAGTGAGTTCTCACGAGAAGTCCTTAAGTTTTTACTTTTTTTTCTTAGAATAACTAGGTGTTAGCAAAATTATTTTAACAATATGCTTGCCTTCGGTATTTTAGGCAATATCTGTGGGCAGGCAATGGAGTAAAATAACACCAAACATTGTCTCTAAGGTAGAAGAAAAAAACCTCCTCCTACCTTTTTTTTTTTTTCCTCCTTCCAAGAGAAAACATGGAATCATTTTTAAATTCAGAGGGATTTTGAGACTGAGCTTTAAAATCCTGGGGTATATGTGTGAAATAATCTACCAACTAAAAGCTGTGGGCTGGTCAGCTGACCTACAACCCCTGCTACTCTGCTACTCTCCAGTGTGCAGTAGTATATGATTCATATGCACTTACATCTGACTGTGTTCATCTTCGAAATAATCACTTCATTCTAGATAAATGTATTCAGCGCTATGACTACTCCATCCATCATATTAGGTAGGGTTGTGCAGCTGAATGCAGCTCTATTCCAAATAATGATGGTCTCTAATATTTTCCTGAAAATGTGGGTAATTTATTATCATAGGCTAATTATGCCCAATACGGCTGCAGGCTGACATTTATTGCAAGAGGTGGGCTGAAGGGAGCCAGGAGGTATTGCATTGTCACCAGAGCAGTTTCTGGGAAGGAATTTAGCTGCTTGTCCAGCATTTCTGTCAGAGCTCTGGGAAGCATTTCCATTCCTGCAGTGTGCTGGATGAACTTGCTTCTCCCCTGTTTCAGGCAGGATTGATGGTTACCCATACCTTTCCTTGGTTGGGGATCACAAAAGCTCCTTCTCTCCCCACATGTGGTCCTGGGTAGGAGAAACACAGCTGCTTTGTTTCAATGGCAGGCACATTCCTGCCTAAATCAGCCTCAACAGCGACCTGATTTGCAGGGTATAGGTCCCCACTCCTACGGCCTTGGTTTCTTGTCCAAGTGGCAGTGTTCAACAATTTCTCTTCCCTATCTCTGAACGCACAGACAGGGACATAAAGCAGTAAAATCTTGGTTTATAGATATCTGTTTCTCACCTGTGAAAAATACAGCTTTCTGTGCCTGCCCAGGAAAACTCAGATCCAGAAACTTTCTTCAATATGTGATCTGCCAGGCAGAAAGAAGAAATGTCACCTGTTCTTTCTACTGTAATTTAACCATTTCTTTGGCTTGTTTCTCTCTTCCTTTGCTGCTTTTGCTCAGAAATTAATAGCTGAGAAAAACATCATTTTAATGGCTGTGCAATCAGTTTTTGTTCATCTTGGGAATTTACTGTAAGATAGCTCTACCTAATTCAGATCAATGATAATTATTCATTGACTTCAGTGGAAATGAACACTACCTCTATTTTTTATTATCTGTTCATGAAGTAGTTCAGTTTGCTAAATTCTTTTTTAACCCTGTATTTTTGTTTACACTCCTCTTTTTGTGAGTGTCTTGCCACTGTGAACAAATTATCCCTAAGAATGTTATCAGTGCCTTCCCATAATTGTTAAAATGTCTTTTAGGTCACATCTGTGGCTCTTACTTTCCAGGCAGAATTACTCAACCCCCCCTAGCCTTTTCTTACAAGTGAGATTCTAGAGACCTGTTATCATCTTCACTGGCCTACGGTGCACCCTCTGCAAGGCAGTACTGTGCTTCCTGCAGCACAGTTGGCAAACAGGTCCGGGTGAGGTCCATATGGGTTATAGCTATCAAGGATCATCTTCTGTATCAAATATATCACCTCCTGTTACTGCTTTATCCCCTTGCTAATGCCACTTGATGTTTGCCTCTGCCTGCTGCTGTGCGCTAGGTTGATGGTTTCCGGGATTTTTCTACAATAACTCCCCAAAGCTATCAGCTGTGTTAGGGTGCTTCACCCAGGAATGGACTCAGCCATTTCACCACCAGGAAATTTATGCTGGGTAGTCCTGAAAAATAGGAAAAACATATTAGTTAAAGTGCTTTGTGAAAATACTGCTCTTAGTGAAAGCAGTCACTGAAGAGTATGCAATGATTCTGAACTGTGAAAAGATATTTGAGGCCAGAGAATAAAAAGAAATCATTTTAGCCATTCATTTTGGCAAAAATAAAACTATAGAAAGATTTTTCCATTATTTTTGTCTTTGTGGAGCCATTTAAAAGCAGCACTAGTATCAGCAGAGTGCACGACTACTTTATTAAAGGTGCGGTTCAGAGGTGTTTGATTTTGAGGTTCACTTAAGGTGAACAGTCAAGACAGCAGAAACCATCCTTTGATCTGTCAGATGGGAGAGATAATCAGACACAATCAGTAACTTCTGTGCCAGTGATTAATTTACTGAGACTTTAGGCAGAACTGTCTATTCTTTAATTCTCTTTGAAGACAAAAATAAGCTTGGGGTTTATAAGCAGATTACATATGTTTGGGGTGAATTAAGGGGAAGTGTTCCTCCTTGATTTAATGATTTGTACTGGGAAACAAAAAGCAGATTCACTTTTTAGCCCAATTGTGTTCATCTAATTATTGGAGTTTAGAGTTCACTGCTGTCATATGTGGGGTTTACTGGAGCACCCGTGGTCCAGCACTTGCATGCATGGTTCTCTCCAAGCAAGGCAGTACCCTCACCTCTCCACCTTTGGTAAATGGGAAAAACCACATAACTCCCTAAAATCTTCTAAAATCTTGGCAAGATGAGAGAACTTTGTCCAGGCTAAGTAAAAGGGAGAAGCAGTTATCTGAATGAAGAAGGGTGTGTTAGTGAACACCTAGGATGAATCTTCATATTTATATCATACGATTGTTGTACGTAGGAGTGAAGTCCAGCACTCAGCCATTGATTTGAGGCAGGGTCACTTGAGGTACTGTCAGCCAGTGGCATGCACACAAGACTACTTGGGATGCCTTTGATTTGCCTTGTTAGCTGTAGGTAATGTTACTCCTAGATATGACTGAAGAAACAAGTAATTTATTTTCAAAACACTGCACATCCAGCAGTTTTTAATTTTCCTTTTTCAGCTGCATCAACCTACAATTTAACTCTGAATTTCAGGTAAGCACCAACTGCAAGTCTGTGGAGCATGATTTGGAAGGTGCTGTACGGCTGTGTCAAGGGTGGGCTGCCATGTCACATGTGTCTCCTTGGCTCTGAAGACACGGGCTCAGCTGGAGATTAAGAGAGCACCTAAGCCTGGAACTGCAGGAGGTGAGCAGGCAGCTCAGTGCTCAGTGGGGCCACTGCAGTTTGGGGTGGGGAAATGGGGTGTCCTGAGAGCTGGTGCAGCCGTGTACTTACAGGCCATTTTTCTCACTGTATGGTTAATTTTTTGATTCGCAGTCTTCATTGAAATAAGTGATTGTGAATAAGTTTGAACTTAAAGTCCATTCAAAACTGTGAGAATCCTTATATAAATATGCAGTATCCACATGGTCTGAAGTACTGCACACAGACAAACAGATTTATATCAAACCATACTACACAGTAATCTTTAAACCTTCCTGCTTGTTTAGAAAAGTAATGCATTTTGTTTCTTATTGTTTGTATGGTACTCTAAACTGCAAAAGAGAAAGGATATAGGAATATGTACGAGCTAATGGCAAACTTTAAGTACTGTATCAATAAAGACATTAAAGAGGTGACAGAAAATAAGAGACAGGGTCCTTTCTATCGATTGCCAGACCTGGGAATGTGTGGTAGCTGTGGGCATTGCTGTATTTCACCACAGCCACTGTCCTATGCACCCACTGCAACAGCAGAGAGTGACGTGGAGATGTTATTGCTGCTCCTGAACAAAATATCAGGTGATTAATTAGAAAGTTATTATTTGCAGGCAGCATACTATTGAAGCATAAGCTCCTAGATATCGTTATTATTAATAACCACTCCTTTATATTGCTGCAGAACCATGCCTTTAAACCAGACCTTCCTGCTTGTCCCAGAGAGTTTGCAGTCTGCTCCTAAGCTAACAACTCGAAGTCTCTACAGAAGGAAGGTAAGGTAGGAAATGTGTGCCAGGCCCAGGCTGTGTTTTGGGCTTCCCAGGCAGAGAGGGAACTGTGGGTCTTGCTCCAAACCTTCCGCAGGCATTGCAGCCTGTCCAGCACTCTGGTGGGGCTCAGAGGTGCTCAGCATGTGGTTCCCATGCTTTACTAAGGTATAGGATAGTCCTTGAGGAAAGCTCACATGAGGTAAGAGGCAAGCAGTGTTTTATCATTTTTGTTTTGTCCCCGTTCCTCCCGCTACTACCCTTCTTGCCTTTGTTTCTGAGGTGTTGAGAAAAAAACCCCACAAGATGCCTGGACATAAGAGGGCTGGGAAATACTTTCTTTTGCTGTTCTTTTGTCCTCTATATTCTTTAAAGGGTGTAAGAAACACCAGTAACCATTAGACTTGCTGCTCTTCTGTCAAATTTTACTTTATACTTTTCTGTCAAATTTTCTCAAAGTGCACTGTGAAACCTAGAAATGCTTTCTTTTTCTATGTATCTGTTGAAACCATTGGAAATATAACCAACATCAGAACTTCTCTGTAAAGACCCAGAATAAAAATACTTGTTTGTTAAAATTCCTTACAGTGAGCTGGCAGGAGGAAAACCTCCCAGTTAGTGGCAAGTAACTTCTTTTCTGTGTCTATCTCCAAATTCCAGGAATCTCTGATGGTGTTGCTCCTCCCTGTATGCTATTAAATAAAAGATCATTAAGGAAACAATCATTACTGCAGGTAAACCAAAAAACCATTAGGCTTACACCAACTCCAAATGTGATAAAAATTGAGTTAATGAGTTTTTAGGTGACATTGTTTACCAAGAATTATAATTTACTTGTGTTTTTGTCAATTTAATTAATTGAGTAGTTAATTAAATATTGTCTATAGGAAGCTGTCATGCAAAAAAAATCAGTTTACTGCAATCTCACTTTTTAAAAAATGAATTTCATTGCATTCAAATAAAAAATGTGTTTGTTTCCTCTGTTTAAATTCTGCTTCCTCCTTGTGAAACTGTTAATATGGTAGAGCCCTGCTCTGAAATTGCCTACAAACTCTTAAAAACATGGCTAATTACAGATAGCCCAATTTAAACTTTACAGCATTCTTGATTCATTCAGAATGTATGGAAGGTGGTTTATGCCAGCCAGCAAGCAGAAACACATTGTACTTCTGTAAATTTGGAGATGAAGCAAGAAGGGCTCCTTGTGCTGACAGAAAGTGAGGCTCACTAAATACAAGTGCGAAGAAAAAAATTAAAAATTATGGTGTTAAAGGATTAAATTTTTGTAATAAATGGTGGTCTTGGTTATGGATATTCCTCTGCTACGGAGTGCCGTGCAGGGGTAAAGTGATCAGAAGAGCAGTGCTGTAAGCACACTGGATCATATTCCAACAGTATCAGCAAGTAACTTGCACCTAATAATGGTTTGTTTGCATATTGCTTCAGAAAAGTTCTGGGGGTCATTCCTGGGAGTTTTGTGGAGCTGGGCACAAAGACTGCAGAAAAATGAAGCTGGGAAAGCAGCAAAACTGGACCAACGCTCTGGATGTCCAGCAGCCTTTGGCAAGTGACTCAAGATGGATTTTTTTTAAATTCTATTCTATAAAAGAAATAAAATTTATGTATCTTTACTGCTTGTAGGTCAAAAGCCTTCTGTGTCAGGTATCACTACTAAAGTCTTTAGTGGTGCAGAAATGTTGTGCAAAGAGCGTGGCAGGATGGTGAAGCGTAAAGGGGCAGGATCTGGCAGCCAGCTTAGAGCTCTTTTCTGTCACAAGAACTTCAGGATCACAGGATATTGTAGTGTCTGAAGATCTGTAAGACGTTGCATTTATTCTGAGATCGTACTATTTGACATTGTTTTCTTAATTTCATCAATTTAAAATTGCTTAGCATTTCAACTCAGGAAAAACGATGTTGTTTCTACAACTCTTCCAAAGATTTGCCAGAACTGTAGAACGTGTGCCTGCCAAACTGGCCTGCAGCACATGTTGATAAGGAGAAGTGCAAGGTCTCTGAAGCTCTGTTGTCCATGGGTCCGTGTTGAACAGCTGTTAGCAGAGGATTGCTCCTGGGTGTGTGGTCTGCACAGAGCAAATAAGTGCTGCCTTCTCTTACCTCCCCGGCCCACACACCCAATCTCATTTTTCTCTACTCTTCTGGGAAGAGTAGATTTGAAGGAGACTTCCTCTAGCCTGCAGAAGGCATCCCCAAGGACAAGAAGGAGGTCCTGAAACTGCTGAGATCCTGTGCACTGTCCCAGCTGTGCTGTGCTAGATCATCCTGAGACTCTGGAGGAGGACTGGGATGCACAAAATCTGCCGCTCAATGAGACGTGTGCAAGGTGCTGCACATGAAAAGGAGGATCAAGACTGTGACAGCCTGGAGGGAAAGAAACCAGGGCACTGAATGACTACTGTTTGCTTTTCCAGGTAGAAACAATTTTGGAGAGACACCTTTTGCGCAGGAACCACCTGATGTTTTCTCTCGACCTCTCAGAAGTTCTGCTTAGGAAATTAAATGTAAAACACCTTTATCTTGTTGTATGTCACTTCCAAAGTGACAGCTGATTACATTTTAGGAATGTTTTCTCATTTTCTGAATTAAATCAGTTTGGCATTCTGTAGCAGACAGTACTCATTAACCTTTTAAAGATTGCCAAACTGGTTTGAAGCATTCAGTGGAGGGAAAAAAAAGCAAAAACCCCTCCGTTAAACATCTTTGTAATGTGATGCTTCTGAAGCAACAGGCAACAAAGACGAGGTATTCTTGCTGTAATGTATTAGATGTGGTACTGGTTTACACTCTACTTGAGCAGACTTGAAGAGGGTACAAAATATGAACCAAGCTTGTGATGTATAGTAGGAATGTAATTTATCATCTTATCAAAGTCTGATGTTTAGAATGATACTGATTTTCATGATTAATGATTCCGTATAACTCTTGTAGACTGTTGAGAAGAAAAGTCCACTTTCTAAGCCTCACTAAGCACACATAGCAGAAACCAGGAGATAAGGACCTGCAAGATCTCAAACCACTGGTGCTGATGTATTCATGAATACGTAAGTAGAACTAAATGAGAAACTTAATGTGGTTCTGCAGGTTTTTTGCTTCCTTTACCTCTCCCAGCCCTCAAAATACATTATGGATAGTGACTGCATAATATCCAAGCCATGACTATTACTAAAAAGTATCTATTGAGTTGGTGAGTGAGGGGAAATGTTTGAAAATGCTGGTATTATATGATGTTTGTGTGTCCGAGCAACATCTATGATGTTTATCTTGTTAGTCTGTCTGCAGTAACTGTTGGTCCCAGATTCTTCAGTCCTGTAAAGACTTTATAATATCTGTATTTTGGGGAGGCTCAGTAATAAACTAAAGCTACACAAATTAATCTGTTACTTTGTTTATATCGTACACAAGTACCTTGTAAGCAGAAAAGGTCTGTAGCTACAACCCCTGATAATGTTGCTCTTCCATGCACAGCATGTGTGTGCCATCACAAAATGTCATCCGTACATGTTTTGGTGGGCTCTTTGGCTAATTAGGTTTTAAAACAACATGGTTAAATCCCTGGCACAGCCCTTCTCCCAAGAGTGGAAACTGGCTCAGACCCATTACTTCGGAGACCAATCAATACGGATCAATTCCTGCAGCATGGGGCTAGAATGTTCCCAAATCCAGACTTCTTAGCCAGGGGGATTTTGCTTTGCCACCTTGTAAAACAATGAAGGCAGCTACTTGATCATTTGGCTCATGAGGAGTGCAGTACTTAGAGATGAGTATGCTGGGGCCTTGGTATCAGCCAGCTGGTCATAATAAAACCAGCCAAGGCAACTTCAGGCCAGCTGAGAGAAATCACCCTTCCTTCCACAGACCTTGGCAAGAGGAAGTACTGTCCTCAGTAGATCCATGGCAGAGAGTGCCATTTCAAGATACCTTCCTTGCTGTACTTTCCAGCCCATTTTTCCTCTTCTGAAGGTAAAAAAAAGAGGCAAGTAAAACTGTGAAAATGCTAAAACTTGTTCCTCACATTCCCCACAAACCAACTTGGAACAGGAAAAAAAAGAACTTAGAGGACACCAGCGTTCCATCCATTCAGCATTGTCAGAGTGAAGATACATCCTTAGGCTTTTTAGGAGGCTTCTATTTAACCAGCATCCATTATCACTGATATTTATTTAGAGTATATGGTGAGATTCTTTTGTGCTGCTGAAAGAGTCACACTACACAGTGAAAAAGTAGGAACTCTTGTGATTTAAAGAGGTTTTATGGTTCCTTTAAACTGTGTCCTGGTGAAACAGTTGTGTGGAAAACCTTAAGACACGGAATTGTGAATTAAATCTTTATAGGAAATGTCCCTGCAAATAGAAGATGTATTTCAACTTGAAGTAAGCACAGTATAACCACAATCATATGGACCGAACACCAGCAATGGAAGTGTTCCTGGGGATTGAGTGCTTTTCAAATCTGTTGTAGATAACTTCTCATACCAGTAGTGAGTCTTGCCTAATATGCATTGGATTTAGAATGGGTCTTACTAAAGGGAAGTGTGGTGCACACACCCCACACCCCCTCCCTTGTACCTGCCTATTGAATGCCTGGCCACCACAGAGGAAAAGAGGCAAGAGCACACTCCTTGAGGCATGGTTTCCTGCCCAATGGCACAAATTTCACTGGGTTGACATGAAGGTCCTGTCAAGCAATGACTCTTCCTGAGCTTAGGTGGAGTTTTCTGGCTACCAGAACACATCAGCTAATTAGTATTTCAACATCCGTGTAGCAAAGGCTGTACACACACACACACTCTTATGTAACAGGAATATACAGGTCAGAATTTCTCTCCCTGTCTTAAAAACCACAAAGGAATGAAAAAAGTCTTATATGTATATGGTGTCCACACAGTAAAAGCAATTAACAATTTAGAGCATTTTGAGGCAGAGGAGCCCGAAATGGACACTGGTAGATACTGGGGAAGAACTGAAAAACTGCATCCAGCACACACAGAGCAGAGCTCTGCAGGCACCACGCTGTGGCTGCCTGCTTAGTCCCAGCCATTTGTACTCCTACACCTTCTCCAGGGACAGAGACAGAGCTTGCCTAACTTACCAGAAGGCACACACAGTTATTTATCTAGAGTATGGTTAAGAAGGCAATCCATCCTCTGATGTTGTTTTGCAATTTGTCCCATCCTGGGACTAATGTGTAGCGACTGGAGTATTGGGCCGTCCTTCCCACTGCCTCCGAACCGGGCTCGATGGAGTTATAAGGAAGGGTCTGGCTGTAGAACCACTGCTACAAGATGCTTTTAAGAAGATGGTGTTAATTTCTTAAATACGTTTCACCTTTCCACATGCATGAGGCTTCCTAACTGGCAGCCTTTGGATTTTGTTGGTACTGGCCGCACACCTGCGCCTGTCTGTGCATTAAACCTTGACTGTAGGACTCCCGTCACAAATGAACTGTCAAATCATTACTACGTTTGATGCAGCATAATCTGTCTTGAAACTAGAATTGGTCCATCCAGGCTCAAATTTCACTTGCTACTGAGGCTAATATGCTGTTTTGAATATGCATTCATGGAGACTCGCATCCATTGGGATCCAGAGGGAGTACAAGCTAAGAGCAGATTTTCTGAATTAGCATGTCGAGAGGGAAGGGTCTTTCATTTAGACTGCTGCAGATGCCTCTCCCTCTTGTTCATTACAATTGCATTTCATCAGCTTTATGATGTCCACATGTCAATTGAGTGTGAGGATTTTGCACACAAAAGAGCCTCAGGGAAAACGACTTCACTAGCTAATCAGCTGATTATCATACCTCAAATGGGCTGCAGTGTGCTGCTCCAAATACTATATCAGCGAGAGTGGAATTGAAGATTAAGACAGCAAAAAGAAAGCTCTACAGCCCAGTTTAAAGAAATCAAACAGGAATTTGTCAGGGATAGAAAGAAGCAAATATAGGCAGGACAAGTGCCTTGAAAATATCCTGAGGCTGATTAAAAAAAATAACAAATGCCTTTCTTCGAAAGGTGTTGGGGGTGAAAGGTTAATTAACTGTATTATCTGCCTGTTTATGCCCAGCTGTGTAAAGCTCAATAACACAAGCTCCCACCCTGGTTTTAACATTGCATCCAAGAATCAAGACCAGTTGCAAGAACAGCCTCTCCTAATAATTTAATTAGCCTCTGAACAAGCTGGATGTTCACAGCAAAGCAGACTTGTTCTCACAGCCTCCCTTTATGTGGCTCTCTGTTCTATTTGGATCTGCTGTCTGGATGGGGTTCTTAGAGACCAATTTCAATAAATGATCCAAACAGTAATGAAGAGGCTACTACGGAGTCTCGCACAATAGCTCCTGGTTGCTCATATATATGGATTCCTCCAGCCCATGAATACAGATCTATAAGAAGCACCATTTAATGGTTAGTGCGGGCTTTTACTTTTTGTCTGAAATTTACCAAAGTTTTATCCCAGCTCCCTGGAGTCCTCCCCAAGTCTATCTAAAATGCAGTTAGAGCAGAGGCTGTCTTTTGCTTCACAGAGCGTCTGCCTTATGCTTTCATCAGAGTAGTCTAACTCACACAGATGCACTATTTAACAATGCCATCCCCTGCTTTCATCAGAAGGGGGAAGGTTGCAGAGCTGAGCCCTGAAGAATAAGGGGGGCAGGTCCCCTGTGATCGGCGAAAGCTGAACATCGGTGCCAGTTTCCATCTGTCATGATAGCCTATCTCCGAACCTTCAATCTGTCAAAAGCTTGCTGCCTAGCTGAAGGCTCCAGGAGATTTGGTGCACTAAACACATTTGACAACAGCATTATCACTGCAAGGAGCCCAGCAAAATGCCATCAATGTGTTAATTGTAGCCGGCTATGTAAAATGTCACTTCCCATATCATTTTACAGCGGCTTTGCCTATTTTGCAGCTCCTAATTTTCCACCCTTTATAAATACGTGGATTGTTCATGTGGAAACGTGGTTCTTTTTCATGTCAGCTATAGTTTGTTGGGTTTTTTTTTCCTCCTTAAATGGAGGTTTAATTTGGGTCTAATACATTGCTCCAAGAAAGCAGCAGTATCTGTGGAAAAATAAATAAAAGGCATTCATGGAAATGAATTGTCTGTACATTGCTGCTGTTCTAATTTTATATCTCAATGGAGATTTATTTTTGGGTTTGTACATTCTTTAGTGTATAAATGATTCATTTTGCTGCTGTTGCTGCAAACTCCCTTTATCAAGTGCATGGTATTTTTACATTCCTGAGAGTTTTCCTCCATCATGATGTAAGAACACTTTTGTAATGATAAACATGAGAGTACAGCATAAATAAATGAAAAATCCCCCTTGAAGGTATGAATGTGCTTTTTAGCACCCAAGTAACTAATATTCAATTTCTAGTACAACCAGTGCCAGGTGTTAAATTTCTCTAGTTACTGTCACTAATGCAAATTAGATTCTTTTTGTGCTCGTAAAAAATCAAATCCACATTAGAAATTAGCTATAAAATGTAATGACTTAAATGCTATAGTGTTTTACAAATCTCCCTGCATTTCTATAGCAGATAATGCTATAAAACTCGGAAAGGATAATAAAATATGGTAGAAAGTTGGGTTATTTAAAGGTCTATTGTGACTGCTTAGTCAGGGATTTGATGTATTATTTTGCTTTCTTTCCTTGTTGGCTGAAATAAGCATGCTTATGATTTCATTTCTTTACCAGATTAGATGTAATCAAAATGCTCCTTCAAATTTCATGTTACCCTAGCTGCAAAGGCTGTTTGTATTATTGGAAAATAGCATGTGGTGAAGTTTATAATGTATTTGCAACTTTTAATCACTGGAATTGTAAATGCGTCTGACAGCGGTTAAGAAAGTTGCAGTGATCTTATTAGTAGTTGGAATACTGAGCTATATAGGGCTCTGTGACAATTTTCTAAACAGATTTTTTTTTTGCCCCCAGCCCCCCATGATCTTTCAAAAACTCTGGTGAAAATAACTAATACAATGTTCATTCTTTTGTATATTGTAGTAAAGTATTTAAAAATTACGAAAAGCAAAAATTGCGTTTGTCAACCTTTAAATCCTGGGTAGTATTGCCTATTGTGCAAAATGCCCATTTTGTCATCTCTTGCCAAGTGTTTAATTCATGGTATTAAAACAAAATTGCAGTAAATCTCTTAAGTCCTAGATGTATAGCATATTTCGTTCATACTAAAGGAAGTTTTGATTAAAATTAACATTTCTGAATTGCTGCATTAATATAAAGTGGATTCAAGCTCCGCAGTTCACATTCTGCCTCTTTTCCATAGGAAGCATAAAAGAAATGTCATACAGTCCCCCTGCAGCCATTGCCATGGGATGTGACCAGGGCACGGCACTTTCTCTGCAGAGCTCGGGCCCCCTCTCCTTTAGAAAACATTTTCCCTATCTATTTCCTGTGTTCCCAAAACAAAAGGCATTGGAGTGCTGAAGTATTTTTGTTCCACATACAACCTGTTATGCATCCCAGTCCTCATTTCATTATCATGCATTGGATAGTCCTAATTCGGGTCCCATCTAGATCTGAGCATAAATGTATGGACTGGCTCAAACCCAGTCGGGAAGACCTGTAGAAATTCCTTTTAGGAGTAAAGGTGATGTGACTGCAGTTCTCAGCCTTGAGTGACTGTGGTAAAACAATTAACTTTGTTACCTGCAATTGGACAAGAGGTGAGAGAGGAGAAATATGGCTTTGATAGCTAGCTGGGAGAGTGATTGTTCTTAGAGAATGATCCTGTTCAAGATTGAGACTAGGGAAAAGCTGCTGAATGGATTACTGTCGCCCTGTTTCACAGTTAACAGTCTGTTGTGACATCTAAAATCTGTGTTACGCTATTCTTTTTCTCAAATTCTGGGTTTTCAAAAGTGACTAGGAAGAAGGAAGAATGAGAGATTAATTTGGGAGTCCTGATACAGCCTTTCTTAGAAAGTGCTATGGACCTTCTCTCCAAAACTCATCTGAAGTGCTTCAGGTACAACAAGTAAAAATATGTGGTGCCTTGAAAATCATGGTACAAAGATTCAGCAGAAAAGGTCGGTCAAAGCAGAGAACATGCAGTCCTTGGGTACCTGGCTGGTGAGTCTATCAAGTACTTCATCCCCAGTACCACAGGTATGGAATATTAATACAAAATTCATCTTTAAAATATTCAATAATTTAGAACAAAAAAAAAAGTACTGGAACATAAGGGGCAGTACCTGCTATGGAGATCTCTTGGCTCCACCATCAAGAGTGGGTTTAAGGGCTGAGGATGGGCAGAGCACTGCTCTGTGCCACCCTTTCCTGCTGATCCATCCGGCCCCAGCCAAGTGATCTTGGGGAATTGTATGAAAATGCAAAATACAAGAAGGCTTTGGTTTTGTTGGGTTCTTTTGGGGGGTATTTTTGGAAATTACATCTTTTCAGAAATTTCCAGTAAAAGACTCTACATTTCCACATCAGGACACCATCAGTCAATGTCTCACTCCTACATGTTGAGTGAAGGAGAGCTTGTAAGACATACGCTCATCTCAGAGAACTTGTATGCGTGGCCCCAAATTAAGGAACCGGTGATTGTACCATGCGATGTGATCAAAAGCCATTGGGAAGTCCAGAGCTGAAATCTAATGCACGGCAAAGCCTGTGACCAATTATAACTGCTGTTAAACAACCTTGGGGTTTTCTGTATTCCCAACACCACACAATCCTGTTTAGGCAGATGAAAAGGTAAATATCAGAAATGATTCTGTTTCTGACTGCTCAGCTCAAAAGGACTGCATGAGAAAGAGTCTGTATTTCTAGCAGACTAAAGTACTTGAATTCTTTTGTCATTTTCCTGACAGTTTTCACTTATACATTCAGGCCCCATGTATGTCTTCAAGGTATTGAGATGCTGCAAAATTAAAAGTTAGTTTTATTCTAGCCAAACTTTTCTAATATTTATTACAAGTTTCAAATACATGTTGTCAGGGCAGATCCTGAGCTGACACCTTGCTGCATGTTCTCACTGGGCCTGTGCTACTAAATATTTGTCCTGCCTTGTAACTAAGTTTTTCAAGATTTTACAGCAGTCAGGATTTAGCTCACACTGCAAGAAGTAGAAATTTAATTTGTATGTGTGCACTTGAGTCTGAGCTTCCAGAAGCTTGAGCAATGGGACTACAGAAAATGTTTCAGTTCTACTCAATATTTAATATGTAGCCTTTCCATTTGCAGTGCCATAAACATGCAAAGAGGTAGGCAATATTTTCCTGTGACTGTCTGTGGTTAGTTCCTCCACTACAAATGTTGAAATCCTATTTCTTTATTTTTACAGATATTAAAAGTAGCAGATTGACAAGTAGACACTTCTGCTGTTAATGAAAGGTAAGGAAATTTTCAGCCATAAAAAGAAAAACTTTTGAAATTTAAATAACAGTAGCAGAACCCTAATTGTAAAAATAATGCCATCATAGTAAGAAACGTAAATAATAGCATGTCATCTTCTACCAAATAAATTGAATGGATAACCCTTGCATTTTAAACAGCAAACATTCTATTTGTTGTTTTTCTGTTTAACAGTTATATTTTAGCAAATGACTTTGTATAACACATATACCTGCAAAAAACATAAACTCTTTGGAGGGCCTGAAAAACAAGGAAAAGGCACCTTTCTCTTAAGTATTTAACTGAAGTTTGACTGTTAATTTCTGAGTTATAAAGAAAGTTACTATATTTACCTGAAAGGATATCCAAATGTTTTGGTCAATAATTATCACCTTCTGACAAATACATTATTTACTCTGAGATAACAAAGATAAATAGTAAACAAGATGAACAAACACACAATCAGAGGTGTGATCTTTCTTTTCATGATCTCTATATTGATGTCACTAAAGCAGTATTAGGCAGATGCATTTGGGTCACCTAATTCTGATTTGGTTTCTGGACAGAATCATCTGTTCGTCACCACAGAAGCCACTGGGGTGGCATCTTCCAGTTCAGGATAGATGGCATATAAGTCTGAACTGGAAGGTTTGGGTTCAGGTAAGTAAATTCTTCCTCCACCAAAGCCAATGGGAATGTCATCACTGACTGTGGGAACAACCTCACCATGGTGAATCTCAGGCAATTTCTCATTTGTTTGAAACTCGTGGTGAAAAGGGTTACACATGCTTTTCCAGTCAGGACCTATGCTGAACCATGAGGAGAGACAGACGTAAAAAGCAGAGATTCGCTATTATTTTTTACATGAGTTGTCATTAAGACCTCATCTTCACTAAAATGAGATTTTTGTACTCTATCTTCTTTCACCCTTTTTCTTAATATATTTGTACTTTGCAGAAAATGCATTTTTCAAATCAGGCTAATGATAGCACGGGAAAAGGAGATCTTTACTTTCATACCTCCTTATCAGCAGTTTTACAAGATAGCAATATACATGTTTGGCATTGCTACCTATGACAGTCTTTGTTATCTGCTAAGCAGAACGTTATTTTTCCAGCAACATATAAAGCAGGCAAATGGCTGCTCATCATCTTCTTTTCAAGGATGTTGTACATACAATTCTCTCCTGGCTAATAGCTCCTTCTATTGTCCATGACTTATCATTGTCAGTATTCTTTGCACTTCCTCCTTATCTATTTTGCTGGAAATCTGACCATTTTCAAAGTCAGGCTGAATAATAAATAGCCCATGCAGTATAGTTTCGTGTAGACTAAAGCGTATACTGTTTTAGAACATATAAGAATATAACTTTCACTGGTATGTTTTTGCTCCAGTTCTTTCCTCTTCTCTTCCTCTGTCTCACTCCTTTTTTTTAACTCTTCTAAAGCACTATAAAGTAAGTATCAAAGGTATCCTGGGTAATTAGCCATTACAGTTCTGTCACAGAGGCTTCTGCAGTCAAT
Source organism: Gymnorhina tibicen (assembly GCA_013399875.1). Taxonomy (NCBI): domain Eukaryota; kingdom Metazoa; phylum Chordata; class Aves; order Passeriformes; family Artamidae; genus Gymnorhina; species Gymnorhina tibicen. The sequence continues at coordinate 1,884,242 of VXAZ01008543.1, read as the reverse complement.
ACAGAGATAATTTGGGCAATGGTGAATGACAGCATTGTCCAGACTTTTGGGATAATCAAGGACACATCCAGCTGTACCAGACATCTGTCAGACCCATGAATCATTTCAAGTAGCTTTGCAATATCCAGGCAACTCGAGCAAAGATAAACACTTCAGCAGCAAGCAGCCACGGAAAAATACTGCTGCCACAAGAAAGCATTTAGCTGCTCAGTGCTGCAGGCCTGTCTCTCAAAGCAGAAGAGGTACCACACACATCTTTGTGATTTTGAAAGGGCACACATTTGTAACATTACCTACTGTAGTACAACTGAAATAGCATCCCCTACACATGCGAACACATATTCGTTAGAATTAACTGAGGCAAAAAGAGAGCAAAGGGAAGAGTCGTAAAAAAACCTCAGAGGCTGAAGTAATCTTGATAAATACAACACGGTCTTTTGCAAATAAGGGTATTTGTACTATTTATATTGGCCTGAAATTGCTAGTTGTATATTTCCTAGATTTTGCATACCTGTGCTGGAACTGTTACTCTAAATGTGCATCAGGATTAACAAGGAACTGGAAAACTCTCTTGTAGTTCCTGTTGCTGTCACCTTAGTCATGTACTTGTGTGGGAGAGCTGAAAGAAAACAAAGGCAGTGCTGTGCTTTGATGTCCTGGGTAAGTCGTGGGCAAAGTCTGGAGTTGTGGGGTTTGGGCTTTGCTGTGCTACAGTCACCTGCGTGGCTGTGGGGAAGTATTCTCCAGTCTCTGTGATTTGGATTCTCCCTCTGATTATCAAGCCCTTCTTTGCAAAGCCCACTGACACCCCTCCATTGGATTAGGTTATTCTCACTGCATTGCAGGTGGACGGGGATGGTCGCTCTGTCCTAGCACACTGGCTCTCAAGGATGAGTTAAGATGAAGGGAAAACAACTGGCAGCATGAGGTGAGCCAGTTTCCCTTTCCTGTTTGAGGTGACCACAGACTGTGGAGGTGAGCAAGGAGTAGCCCAACTCAGATTCAGACAGTGTGGTTTTTGCTGCACTCTGCAGGCAGAAAAACTATATGGAATTGCTCCTAATAATTCTATAAAAATGCTATAATTACACCAGAGAGGAAAGGAGGTTTCTGAACAGTTGTGAGGTATCTGTCATACGAATATCTGCCACAGACTTCTTTGAAATGTCACACTTCACACTGGAGTTGAAATTGGTTGTGGATTTCCCTTGTTATCTTTATATGGCACTGATGGGAAAGAGTATTATTAAGATTTCAGGGTAGAACTGAAGAGCTTTGTTCAACTCTGTCCAAGAGCATGTGTCTAAGAGCAAAGTAGCACTGGCAGAGAAAGCTCCTGAAAGCTGTTGCCAGTGAGTGGAAGGGCAGCATGGAAGGAGCTGGGCTGGGAGGTGCTGGAAGCAGTTGGTAATCTGGCAGGATGCAGAGATTGATTTGCTGTGAGCGCTGTGAATGCAGCAATTGCTTTTGGAAAGCAAGAGGAAGAATTACTGGTGAGACATCAAGGGCTGTGACTGACAGATTGGTAGCTTTCCAGTGACAGAATGAGGGGCACTGAAGTATTTGGGGAGAAAGAGTGAGCCCGCCACAGAGAAAATGCAATGCATTGATGTAGCTTCTGATTATGAAGATGTAGAATTGCATCTTGAAGAATTGACAGAGGTGTTGACAAACTGTTGCTGCATCCTCTAAACTTACATTTGTCTTTGTTCCCTGCTTTGGCCTTTCCCTCTACCGCTACCACTGCAGTTCAGTGTCATTGTCACTCAGCTCTGAAGTTTGGGTAATTTAGGAACATGGGTTCTGTTCTTAGCAACAAAGGTCTTCCTCTCATTTCCATACACAGGCATATTTTTCTGTTGTGGTAGAATTGTGGTAGATTGCCAGTTTCTAGCAATCCTTGCTGGTAGAGGACACTGGCTCAGGGCAATCAAGTACACTTTAATAAAACAGTATACTTGAGCTCACGTAGTCCCACCTGATTTCTGAGTTCTGACACCAACTGCTGGTAGTTCTGTACTGACCTACAGTCTAGACAACTCCAGTTCCTAATCTGTAATGCATTGCCCATGCTGTTTTGAGATGATGTTGGCCATACCTAAGTTTTTTCCTCAGTGGTTATTCGAACACACACGCACACACACCCCCCCCAGATCAAAGTCAGTGGGCTTTGTGGCATGGCTTGTTCTCAGGTTTGCAAGTCTATGTGCCAGTGGGAAATGACATGGTTGTTAGGGATCGCAACATCCCTCCAGTTGTGTTGGGTCTTTAATGTCCCCATTTGCACTGCTAAATAATTTGATCATTGATGAGAGTAGTTATTGATTGGAATAGGCAGCAATAACACTGCCCTCACTATATTTATTTAATTTGTAGGTCATTTCTGCTATTTCAGTTTCCCAGGTTTATGTGTAGAAAGACATTGTTGAGTTCATATATCCAGCTGAAGATTTGATTTATTGTGAAAACATTTTTAGCATCTCATAGTAGCAACCTCTTCAGGTCGCCTACCCTGTCATCCTCAAGTGTTCTTTCAATATCTTTATGGAATTGTTCAGACCTTCTTTTGCTTTAAAATAATCTCTTGTTAATTGCAATTCATTTCCCCCTGTAATATTCTTCGAGCTTTTGCAGTTTGTGCAAATCTCCAGAACCAGACTTCTCCCTGCAGCCAAAAGCCTTGAGCACGTTCATTATTTCTGTGCTGAAAGCACTTCACTAATTTTGCTGTGTTGCAGCAGGGAACCTTTAAGTTTATTTGCTCTTATACTTGGCTTTGCACAGTTGTGTTCATTCATAAATGTGGAAACTCACTTCTCTTACTTCCTAAAGTGTACATATAATTCTTCCACTGGAAACTGTGCAAACTGTCTGGTTATTTTTACCTCTTTATGGAAACTACCTCTCTTAAACACACTGCTCTCACATGATAGATTCTCTAGGGCTGTTACTGCTATTTATTCTTGTGGCTGGTTTTCAAGAAAAATTGCTTCAAGTCAATGGGTCAGACTCTTTGGATTGGCAGAGCCCTGTCAAGTACAAACAGCAATGGTCCTGAGGAACTCCTTGCAACAGGATATCCCAAAGACCAAAATGATTAATAAGTTTTTAAAGTGATTAGGTAAATTCATAGGTATTTGAGCTATTTGGTCATAACTAAATGAAGAGATCCTGAGAAATCTTTAAATACAGCCAGTCCATAAACACCTGGTTACTGGAAATTAGGTTAATATCGCTGAGGAGAAATTACTCTGCACACATCTTAGATTTTTTACTTTCTTCCTAAGGAACCAGAGCTGTCAGAGGACATCTGTCCTAACCCAGTTTATATTTTCAGACAATATTTGTGGCCTTTGGATTCTTGTAAGATCATTTTTAGAAACAGGCTAATCAAAGATACATTAAAACTGACCCGAAGTATCCTAAAAAAAATTACAAGAGTTGCTACAGCAATATGTCTTGTCTGAGCATGGGCAGTTGAGTTACTGCGCCTGCAGCAACGGCAGAGTCTCGATAATAGAACTGGCCCCCCAGTCATTACGTGATCTCCCATCAGGAATGGGTTCAAAGGTTCCCCGGAAATGAGACTTTGCCTCCTCAGAGTTACAGTAATCTCTAACCCATCAGCATATGGGAAGAATCTGGCCCTGCACCTTCAGCTCACTTTAATCACACAAAGACCCAACTATCTACTATTGCTTTTTCATAATCTGCTCTAATTGTCATTGATTTGAATGTTCAGAATGTGCCCTGAGCTAACGGAAGCATTTTGTCTGTGTTTGTGGCTGACTGCCTGTGCCGCAGTCCTCGAACTGCTCTTCTTTTCATCAGGGGTCCCTGTTGAAACCTTTTTCTGGGCAACACCTCTGTGTTTTCCAGGCAGGGTCTTGCAATGCAAGGATTACCTGAGGCAGGTCCCTTCTGCACACGTTTGACTGTCAGGTTTTTACCCTCTTCCTGGCTTCCATCCTTTGCAGTCATCCACACTTAAAACAATGAACAAACACATTTTAACAAGATAAACTGGCAAACAGATATTTAATCAATTATGTAGGAAAAATTTATCACTGAGAACAATCTGGATAGCCACATTTAACCAAAAGGACATGTAACTTAACGTTTGCAATGAAAGAAACAGTGTTTAATTACTTGAACTCTACAACTCCAGTGGAGACTCTAATGTGATCAAGAAAACATTTAACACATGCAGGTATCTTTCATCTTGAAATTTACCATTTTAATTTACAGTTAATCTTCTGGGCATTTGAATAATGCACAGTCTGATTTTTAGTAATAGAGTTGCTGTGTTTCAAACATTGTTCAGTACTTTGCTGATTTAATAGATGAAGTAAGTTAACTGGGCAAAATCTCCATGCAAATAAAGGATGGGTCAAAAGGACAGAAAGAGTGATTCCTTCTAAATGTCACGTGTCATGGTGACCAAGCACATATTGGGCCTATTGGTCATACTTCTACCACCTGGAAAGAAGCGTCATTGTCCCTGCTAGATCTTTAGTAAGGACAAAGCCTTTCACAACACAGGCAGCCTGCAGCAAAGATCCAAACCGGACAAGAAGATGGGTAGTTTAGTTGTGTGAAATGATTAGGATTCAGTTTGAGTAAGCTGAGGCACTACCGCGAATTTTTATGAGACCGTCTCATTTTGATCACCTACAGTGCCACCCCTGTGGTGACAGACAGACAATTCTATGCTTGGGGCAGCTGTGAAGGGATCGGCTGGTTTGTGTCTCCGTGTGGAGAGCCCGGCTTCAAACATGAGGCAGAGGTTCAAGAGAGGGAGCCGTTACATCAGTAAGTGGGACCAAAGGTAACCCGCATCTCAGGAGGGACCCTGACTGCCACAGGCACCTCCTTCTGACAAATAGAGCTGGGACAGCTTTGGGGTCTGGAACACTACCTTCTGTGCCAGCAGAAAATCTTAGTAAATATTTCCGATTACTTACAGAAAGTCCGCAGCAAATACTAAATTTTGCAGCTTGATCTTATTTCTGCCACTAATGGCAACATAACAAAATAAACACTAAGAAAAGGGAAAAATTAATTTGATTTTCTGAGTACCTATTTCTTAAAACAATTATAGTTATTCTCAATGATGAAGAAATAAAAAGTAGAGAATATGCAATGTCTGCTTAGATTAGTAGAAAAATATCTTGTATTTCACTTGTACAGACAAATATCGCGGGGAAAAATTTACAGCACCAGGCAGAGAAAAACAGTAGAATTGTCTGTGTTTTCTCTGTGTGAGAAGTTTTTCTCAGAAGAATATGTCTTAAAAAGAGAGAGGATCATCACTCGGGAATGATCAAGAGCAGTAACTTCCAATATTTCGTATTTTTAAAAGCCTTTATCACCTGATAGAATTGTTGCCCCTCATGATGGGCATATAGCTTGCTGATAAAACAGCTTGCTTGTCTTTGCTGCCTCTTGCAGGTCTATATGTAGTCCCTGGATTCTCAGTGGTTACCAGAAGCTGCTTAGCCATCGTTGTAGCTAAATGTCGTGTGGCCTCAGTGCAGGGGAGCAGGATTCCTGGAATGCTTTAAGCGTCTCCCATGTATGTGATTTTATAGTTGAACTTTATTGTATCTTCTTAGTAGCACAAAATATTGGCAGCAGCAGCAGCAACAAAATCCTACTAAATTTATGTGGTCCAAATCCTTGTTGCTACAGAAAATCCTGCAGGAAAGGGTAAGGAGAGAAAAACTGCACACTAGATTTGGAGACTTCTCACAGCCACTTGTGTTGTGAACTGGGAAGAGACTCAGCAGATGGAAAGTTCTCTCTTTCCGATACCTTTCGGGATGAGACTTGTGGGAGGTCTCCAATAGGGAAAAAGAAGATGACAGAGGCTGCTTAAGCTGCTTTTATTTTCCCATGAAATGCTAAAGGCACAGGGTTTTCTATGTAATGTCTACATGCCTCAGCCACTTACCTTTGCATTCCACTTTGAAACACAATGGTGGTGTACAAAGGCAAATCCATAAACTTGGCAGATAGAGCTGCCCGAGAACTGGAAAAATGTTGCTTAAAAACATCCCTTTTTTGTCCAGTGATGCAATCAGTATTTTTTTAACATCTCTAATAGTGACTTAGTAGACCTCAAAAGCACTACTGCAGCGAACCCAGGGGGAAAATAACGTTACTTTGCAGAGCATTTTCTCTGATTGTTTATTCAAAGTACTGCTGTGGCTGTGGTGTAAGCACAAAGAATTAGACAATTCAGAACTTTTGTTCAGATCTACTGACATTGTCATCCTTGGGTAGCCTACCAAGGACAGTAATTCAGACTTCCTTAGGAGGAATTAAGTAGTCACAGATAACCCTCAGTGTATAAAACATTTTAAAAGTGTCTATAGCTATATTTTGTTTTCGACACTTTTTTTTTTGACTATAGTAAACTTATTTTGGTGATACAGAGTCATTTCTACAAGCCAAACTAGACACATGACTCAAAGTTACCTGGGCTTTACCTGGGTTGTACTTGCTTGAACCAGGCTGAGTTCCGGTTCTCTGTGTTCTAGAGGAAGTTAGAACTACGAAAAAAGATGCAGATGCCCAAAATTCCTTAAACCTCTAGATCCTAAGGCCCTTCAGGTGCAGTGTCAAATCATGCCAATACCACTTGATCCATCTCTACTTAGATAATTTGAAAGTTAGTGTTTCTGTATTGCTCCAAATCTGTGGGATGGTAGGGGCAGGGGATCCAAACAAAAGCAAAACCTAAGACACCACCACCACCTCAAAATATCCAGGTATCCCAGCTTTTAAACTTAGCTGCCCTTAAGTCCTGCAGCACAATTCATGGATGAAGAAGAGGGTTTCCCTTGTAACCAGGAAAGTAAGAATAATTTAAAAGAATCTCTTTGAAGAAATTTCAAATCAATTACAGAAAATAAACAGTGTTCATTAAACTGGAACACAACAGGAGCTTCATGTGCACGTTCAAAGGCAGGATTTGTATCCTAATCTGTATTTGTCCATCAGTATGGCATGGAGAATACAGAGCATTAATTTACTTTGAAGGAGAACATACTAAATTTATATGCTACTTTGGCACGCAGTTTTCTGAGCTGTTATTCCCAGTGTACCCCTCCCATGAAGGTTACTGATAACACCCAAGAAAAGATTGCATTTCTTTGAAATGTAATTGAGTTTTTTGAGTTCCTAAACATTTATAGCATGCAAAACTCTCAATATGTTGTCTGTAGGTGACCACCATCTCAGAAGCTCAGTAACCCCTTTTCTGTCCAAAAAGCTTGTTGGCCTTTGCAGCATGCCAGCAATAGGAATATAGAGTATCTGCAACGAATCATTTTGTAAACAAGCAACTAATCAGGAATTATTTCCTTGCATTATAGTACAATAACTTCCAATAATGAATGTATTCAAGAAGGTGGTTGTCTGTTTACAGGTAATTCACAAACTGAAAAAGTGTTAAACCATATTTTTATGAAATTATTAATATACTACAGCAGCTGGCTTTGCTATGTCATTGCAGTGTTTTGAATATAATTTAGACTTACATGAGAAATAATATGAAAAATACATTAATTCCAAATTCTATAGGCCTATTCTGTATCAGAGAAAGCATGTTAATTGTTCCCTGCCATATAGCTGAAAATAGAGTGATCCCCTCCCTGTTCTTTTCACTGTAAGTTGAAGACCAAACTAAGAAAAGATGTTAGAAGACCCCACAGGAAAGATCTCTTACATCATCAGGTTACAGATTCCAAGTGGAGCGTCTGACATCTTCACGAGATTCCTCCCTTTGCTTGGGACTGTTTCTAGGCTGGCCTTCCATGTCCCTTGAGTACAGAAAGCTTGGGTTTTTCTTTCGTGCAAAAATCATGTATGGGTCTGCTTTTTACGGAGACATCTGTCCTGAAATTCCTGCATGTAAGTTTTTGATTTACAAATGAAAAGTATGTTCACTTGTAAGCATGTAGTTGTACATTTGCATTTGTAAGAATCTGCCTCTATAGGTTTCACTTAGCATGGTGACCATTTTAAGCTGTGTGTAATTAATCTGCCATGGAAATTAATTGTTTATTTATTACATAAGTATGCCTTTTATTAAACCTACTTTGTGAAAACCTAATTGCTACTATAGTAATATAGCATAACAGTTCCTCACATAAATACATGATTATTATGTACAGTCACTTATCTGTGAACGAGCTCTGCTACTACTTTCCTTAATTAACGATACAAAGGGCTCCTTCATCTTTGCATATTCCCTAGCTAGGACATTGATACTCATTATTTCCTAAGTCCAAACACTGAAACTGTGTCAAGAATGCATCTATCACCAGATGGGTACTTGTAGTCAGCGGAATTTTCCACTGTGTCAGCAAATTCAGCAATTTGCCATTTCTGTATGTCTGAAGTGTTTTTATTGGTGAAGATCACTTTCAAATACCAAGATCATGAGACTGATTCCTTGGTTAGTCTCTTCAGCAGTCAAATGTAATGACAGTAATTAACAGCCTGTGATTAGCAGCCACTCCAGAAACTGTTTGAATGTTAATTTGCTTCAACTAATATGCACCACTTCTGTGTAATGAGAACTATGCTATAGGTTCATGGTGAAATCAAATTATTTTCCAGCATTTAATCATACAAATGATTCTCATTTAATCACTTGAACAGTAAACCTCAATGTTCTAATAAGTGACATTTGTCATTTGATTTATTACAAATATGGTATGGTGAATCGAGTACCATTTCTTCAAAAAAGGTCAAGAACACACCGTATGGATCACATAGTAGCCAAGGTGATCTCATTTTATCTTTTGAAGCAAGGCATTTTCACCTTTCCTTTATCCTCCACTTTTTGGTTCTTTATCCTCTCTCTTTCCTTGGGGTGTCTTTCCATGTGACACCTGAAGTGTACCCCTGAATTGCACTTCCTCTTTTTCAGACTGTAGATTCCCAGGAAAACTGAACCAGTTGCACTTCAGTGCACTTGAAGAGGGTTGAAAGGAAGCAAAGCAGAATGACCTCACCTTGCCAGTGGACAGGAGAGACTATGAGAAAACCACAGAGGAATCAGGAATTACCCATGTGAGTTGCTGCATTCCTTTTTGTGTTTTACATCTGCAAAGGCAAACCATACTGTTGAGAAGAATCAAATTATTCCTTAGGTGGAGGAGTCAAACACATTTGAAAAAAAATATGCATACTACCTAAGTGTAAACTTGAGAGAAAAGGCTTTCGCTCGTCTTCTGGCAGTTGTGGGAAATACGCATTGTGAGCAGTGGCACTACAGCTCTGGGACTCAGATGGGCTGCTTGCTTTCTCCTTCTAGAAATCTATACTGACCAGAGCCTCCTGCATCAGCACTGTCCCATTGTGGACCCTGAGGCAATACCCTCCTCACTGCAAATATGTTGTCTAGTTCAATTCAAACCTGGGAGAAAGGAATAAAAGAATATAATTTGAGAGATATTTTGAGGCTATTTTAAATTTATTTTTAAAATTCAAGTTTTTAATATGCAAGCACTTGCTGGTTTGTCCCTCCCCATTCTGGATACCTTCTCTTCTAGCAACCTTGCTCTAAGCCATCTTCTTATTCAAGTCTTTCTGATGACAGTAACACAGTTCTTCCTCTTGAAGAACTGCAGCAAAATTCGGTCCTGGAGTGAGTATAATAAACAACACCTTTAGCTGCGGTTGAGGCATGTATTAGCCCTTAATGCCTTAAGAAATCTTCTGAATTTATTGTAATTTGACTGCTGGATGAAATTTTCCCTCTTGGAACTTAGAGCTAAAATCAAACCATGTGACAGCCACGCAGTCTCTTTTATTACTCCCAACACCCTTGGCGTTGCACAGGAAACTCCACCTGACACTCCTTGCAGTGTCTGATGCCTTGTTCAGGAGAGAGCGAGTGGAGCTCATAGATCTGATTCTGCAAGCTGGCACCTGCCAGTAAGGACAGGTTTGCAGCTTTTTTTAGCATTGTTCACCCAACACAATAAAGAGGGGATTTTGGAAGTCAGCATTCCTGAGGATAGGTAGGATGAAGGGGAACGGTTCTAATCTAATTGTAAATGCCCTGTTTTTAAAACACTTCTTGTCAATAAATCTTTTCATTAACAGACATTCTGGCAGCCCGCAGCACAGTCAAATCAGGAGTCCGGCTCCAGTTACGATATTATATTTCCATTATCCAATGCACAAAAAATTTGTGGAAAGTTGCATTGAATTGGCTGATTTTAAAATGTGTTCAGTCTTCAGAAGCTTGTTTTGGTAGAAATAGTAAGAATTTCCCAGAACGTGGCATATTTTCACCATTCTGCCTTTTACATTGAGCTTAGCACCTAAAAAAGGACCTGTTCAGAAACCTATCTACAGACTGAGTACACGGCCGAGAGTGGGAGGTTTTGAGCTACAATTATGTTTTTGCAGCCAAGTTGCTGTGTGGGCGTAAGCAGCTAATTTTCCAAACATATGGTGAAGGAAATAATGCCTCTCCATTCCAGCGGTGAATAGTGTTGGTTTATAACTAGTTAATAATTTTAAACATTTGGATTTGCCTTCGAAGATGTAAGTAGAATCCTTTTTCCCACTATATTGCTTCTATCCCTATAAAGTCAGACATGGAAGTTGAGCTGAGTTCTCTTTCTAACAACTTTTATGTTAAATTTTTGGTTGCTGTCCAGTTTTCTTCAAACTGCTGTCAGCCTTAGGCAGGTAGGGGGTATTCTTAGTTTTCTGTTTCTTTGCTGCTCCCATGTCCCCCAGCCCTGAATCTGCCTCCATTTCTCTAATGTTGGCCCTATGCAGAGTATTGTGACAGTTCTGGATATTGAGAACTGGTACCATGTATAGCTTATTAAGACAAGGCCTAAGTGGCTGGGCCACATTCAGGTTACTCAGGGTTAAATCTAACTCTTAAAAAAACCCTCCCAAACCAGTTTGTGAGGTAGTTTATCTCATACACTTTTCACTTCTTTCTTATTTTAATTTATTTCTTCTGTTCAAAATCTTTTTATTAGAAGCAGGCAGCTCCATCTACTTGTGGCAGCATTCCTCCAATGCTATCATGAGATTCACTAGTGATGTTCTATAAATGCCAGCCAAAATCTATCTGCAAGAACATCTGCTCAACAGTGCAAACCTGATGTAATTACCAACCATCATCTTTTATCCTCCTGCTGGGGCAACAGCTCCAAAGATGACTTTTTGCCCTGAACTAACAAGAAACTTGCTGTTATGTACAAAGCCTGCCACAGAAAACTAACATGGCTTATACACAAATTCTAACAGAATCTTCCAGCTACAAGAGATAACAAATTCCCAAGTAGCAAAAGTCTTGTGGAAATACTTCATTTTCTTTTATGTTCTTATTGGCTGCATCTGCTTCATACATTGTTGTTCCATGGGATAATTTTTAAGGGTTGGCAATAGTCATACAAAAGAGCTCTTTTCAAGAAATATATAACAGCAAAAAAGATGTTGCAGATGCTCAAATTCGACTGTAATTAAGTTATACTAGGATGTCATTTATGTGTGTGTGTAAACAGGTGATAGATACTAGGAGATGGATATTCCGTACATATAAATATACACAATAAATGTATACTGTATTTGCTTGTAGGAAAAACACAAATTCGCACTCTATATGGTACTAATGGCAGATAAATGTTGCAGAAATCTTTGATATACAGCCCATACGTGGCAGCAGCTTTCTTTGTGGCTATATACTGATACCTTCCTCCCTGGGAATTGTTTCCAACATTGCAAACCTCCAAGGGCTTTCAACTAATTACAATCTTCTCTCTCAAGCAATCTGATAGACAAATGCTTCCATTTTCCTTGCACTGTATAACTGAATTCTAGAAGAGCCACCTACCTTGGTGTCCAGTTTCACATCCAGCCTCTGGCTGACTTTTCAGTCAGTAAAACTGTAATGTGCATCCTAAGAGTAAAACTCTGATCACCCCAGCACAGGAAATATTATAATTACAGGGTCATACATTTCTCAAAAGACATTGGTTTCACCTCATTCCTTGGGAAGAGCATCCAATTTTGACTGTACCTGCATAACCTTGTACCTCAGGTGTTTAGGGGAAATCACCTCAACTACAGTTTGCCAGTTATGTTGTTTAAAAAGGCAGGGAAACCTGGACTACTGAAATACAATCAGGAAGACACACCAAACCAACATTATTTGATGTGCAAATGCAACACGTACAGGATGAAGTCTCCACTGTATTTCTAGATAAATACATTTACAAACCACAGCTAAACTGGAAGAGCATCATGTGAGCATTGCCTGCCTGCTTAAAAATACGTGCCTGTGGGACCTAAGGCAAGAGCTCCCTGTTCAGCAACCTCTCTGCTTCTAATTCTTTATGACTTCCAGACTTGTATTCTGGGTCCTGCAGATTTTGACCATCCCTTAGGCCTTTGGTGGGATGATTTCTGCATAGCTGAAGCAGGTAGGGCTGTGCTAAAATGGGCTATTTTCATAGATTTAGCAATGTCCCAGGCACACAAGTGGGGATTCCTTCTTGGAGGTAGCACAGGCAGGTGAATAGTGGCACTAAGGGGCATTGCTTATGATATAAATGTATTTCCATGCAGAATGGTGGGCTTTGCACATTCTTGGCTATATTCTGATCTTGAGTTACTCTTAATCAACCCATTCTCAGTATTGAGGCCCACAGGGCTGCACTATGCTGCACCAGCAAAGAACTTCTTGACTGTGACTTAATTAAATACTTCAAAGATGTCTGCAGTGACATTTATTCACCTCTTCATGCGGTTGCCCCAGACTTTTTGTTAAACCTGTTGATATTTTTATTTCTCTGGATAGCCTTCCTATTGCTGCATGTCTGTAGTTTATCATCTGAGGAAAGAAGCAATTGCAATGACAGAACTAGACCTTGTTATGCTATGAGTAATATTACACACAGTCCAGCACTTCTGGAGGGAATCTTGAATGCTGGTGCTTTATATACATGATAAACAAGGGGAATTTGGTTTGTATTTGAGATAATTTATGGTATAGGCTGCTTCATGTGTAGCTGCTGCTGTGCTGTTCTTTCATGCCAAGATTCATTACCCTTAATGGGTTGGCTAACATCTCTGGGACTTCTCAGAAGGTCTGTTAAAGAGCCCTAAAAGAAAAGTATACAGATTATAGCTTCACATGTTTTTCATAAATGTTTTAGACATTTGGAACACATCATTAAAATTTTTCAAAAGGAACAGAAGGAAAGCATAGTACTAAGTATTTTCTTCTTCCTAGTCATTTTTGGGGCAATGAATTTTCTGCTTATTGAAGCATATTTTGCCTATTGTTCTTTGCCCGTTGATTAACAAAGAACCAGAACAGTTATCATATTGCTCAGTAGCAGCAGCATTGAGTAGCACTCAATGTGTATTCCATATAAACCTGCCTCCCTAAAATTGTGGCTTGTGCTTGTGGAGCAAGAATATAAAATGGAGATAAAAGCCTATTGGATTAGAACGGCATCTTCTAGATCCACTTAGCAATTCTTTTGCAGAGGGATAAATGATAGGGGAAGGGTAAACTGGGAGATTCAGGTTATAGCTACCAGTACACTAGACAATGTGCAGTCCAATTACAAAAAATGAGCTAAGTTCTGAGCTACTATGCAGCTGAGGTTAAATACACATCACCAGTGAGACCTGCCTAGAAAGCAATTCTAAATATTTCTATGCAGAGCGCGTTTGGAGGCTCACTTGTGTCAAATTTTGAGCTCATACTGAGAAGTGTGTGTGGCAGCCGACACCAATTCTTGCCTCTTCCCCTGCAGGGAACTGGCTGCACCATCCTGAAGGTATCTGACACAGAGTTCTGTGAAGGTGATGGAACAACAGAGGAGTGGAGAAGAGGTTACAGGCTGCCACGTTCTCTTCTGTCTGCATGCGGCCCCAGTGTGAGTAAGGAGAATCTTTAGAGGTTGGACACAGGGTCATGGGTGGGTGGTGGCACAGGGACAAGCAGGGCCACATAAGGATAGCAGGAAGCTGGCAGAGGGATGGGAAGTCTACATCTCGTCTGCTTCGTTCAGTGGTTAAGTCAAGCCCACTCCCCTGGTCTGCTGGCCCCCATGTGCAGCTCCTAAATCCCATTTGTGTTTGGGTGAATCTTTTTCATCTTTGATCACCCAAACTCAATGTGGATGACACGCCTTTGCTAATAATCAGTCTGGTATTCCCAGCTCCCTGGATTTCATTTGGGTTTTGAGTTAGTGGTCCTTAATTTTTAGAGTAAACCTTTGAGCCTCCACTACACCACTTCTAATATGGGTTTCGGTATTTATATTTTCTTTAAAACACAGGGCTTATTATCACAGTGCTTTTAGAGTTCTAATACACACATAAAATTTTTATGGTGCACTCCCTTCCTGAGAGAAGGCTCAGGTATATAACAATCTTTCTGGAGGAAAAAAAAAGCATATAACAGCCCTGCTTTGCTAATTTTGGTTCCACAAAAGTCTCTTGCTATGCATGACTGGTATCAGTGGAAACAAACCTCTGTGGCTCCAAGAACAAAGCATCAGAGCATTTTCAAAACCAGCTTATTTCTGTGCCGGCCTCAGCCCACCAAAGTTTGGTGCCTGGGAGCAGCTGCTGATGGCTGAGCTGGAGCCATGCTGGCCACCTCCCTACAGTGTCACCCAGGTACATTTCTGGAGGAAAACTGCTGTCTTACTCATCTCAGGTGAGTTTAGTGCCCTCTCCATGCATTCATTTTTCCCTCTGTTTCAGTTTCCCACCCAAGAGGGGAAGGTGAGGTCCTCACAGCCCAGCTGTGACGCAGTTTCAGCCCCAGCAGCAGGAGGCACAGAAATGCTGCACTGCTCCACTGCAGGAGCACCAGGGGTTGGAGAGCCCCTTGGCTGGGACCCTGCACAGGGGTGGGGGAGATGCCCAGGCTGCCCTTACAGCACTGCTGGCTTTCCTGTCCATGGTATTTGTAGGCAGCAGGAGGAGTGATGGGTATAAGATGTGTAGGAATCAGATGTTTCCTTTCTGTCCCTTCTGGTACAGTGCCTCTGTTGGCACAAAGCCCTTTCCCCGAGGCTGTTGTCAATGTGTGTGACTGAAACTACTGCAAATTGCAGCTGGAGGTCACCTTCAGGATCTGTACCTGTAATGCTCTTTGCATCTGGGACAAACAAAATGCTCCACCACTTAGAGGCACTTTGTGTTCTCTGGTAATTTTTCTTCCATATGGAAGTTCCTGCTTTCCCAGGGAAGTGGTGGTGTGTAACATTTCATCAAACATCAAAAGCCTGAATGTGCACCTACCGGGTCTTCATCATGGGTTTATCTGTGGTCAATTACAGCAACCTGAACTTTTCTGCAAAATTAATCAAACCAAACCAGGTCCTCTCTTAGCAGCTAATCATACTCTTTGGAAAATTGATGCAGGTTTCAGATAATACTTCAGTGCTTACTTAATTATCCTTTTCATCCACTTTGACAATAGACTAGAGTAAAAATACTAATTATTATTCTTACTATTTTCATCTGAAAGAGTAAATAGCATTGGAAAGGTGTGTATAACGTATTTCCCCAAGGCTGAGGTCAGGAATTACTGGAAATATAACATCAAGTTCTATGCCTACAAGATTTCCAGACCAAAGTTATTTAGATACACTAAGTTACAATTTACAGATTTTTATATTAAAAAACTAGGTCAGCTGCAATGTATGAGATTTGGATTTTACTAAAAGAAAGAAGTACATTTCAAAATTAATTATGCATTCTTGTAAGTATATGCAAGTGAACACCCTTAAAATCTATAGACAGATTAGATTTATAGAGTAAAATTCAATAGTATTTTACAAAGCAATAAAAGTACTTGTAGATTCTCATGAAAAACATCAATATATTTTAGTTTTAATAATGACAATGTTTAATAAATAAGATCCAGTTATCAGCTTCATAGATAATGCAACATAAAATCTTTACTCACATATCTATGCATTTCATCTTTATTTTTTTATTTCATTTTTATTTTTTACCAGTCTTCTCAATTTGCTTTTACTATTACTCAAATTTTTCTTTTTTTTTACAATAGACCTTGGCAAATTGTTTTACTCCTTTTGCTTTGAATTTCAGGATGAACTGTTTCATGCAGAAAGGTTATTTATTTCTGTGAGCAAGTCTGGCAGGGAAATGGGTGTAGCTTGTTTCAGTGATTTTTGCATAGAGTATGACATAATTATTTTTGTATCTCTTGGCTGAAAAAGAATCTTGCAATCTACTGTCTTTGAGAACTGTTGTCTTGGTATTTTCCTGTATTTATTTTGGAAATGCAATCAGTGCAAACAGATATAAAATAATCCAGTTTATTTCACTGGATCCTCTCTTGCCTATACCAGACTACTAGCTTTTATCTACTACTTAACATCAAATGGTGACACAACATTTAAAGGAAAAAGTTATTTTTCAGAGATGAGGTTGTCTTTTCGTCCAGGCTTCCTGGGGTACAACTGCCCTAGGAGGGGATATCACTGATTCTGTCTACCTTATATGTGATCTTCAGATTAGCACAGAAGTTATTTCCCTTTGCTAAAATCACCACCTTTGAAGAAACTCCCCATTTCCATTCCTTCTCCTCTGAGCTGTGAAGAGGAGCTCATAGTTCCAGAGTGGCCAGACATCTGTACGTGGTTATGTAAGTACAAAGTATTTGGAGTGAATGTTGCAGTGTGTGATTGGTGGTGGGTTTTAAACTGTACCCAGGTGCTGGAGCTGAAGCAGGAGGTGTTACTGCCCATTTAGCAAAGCACTGGCAGGACCCCTGTCGACCTTCTGTGTGTGACAGTGGGAGCAGGCCCTGCTGTAAATGAGGATCAGCCTCTTCAATTGTTTTTTTCCTTCTTGCCTTGGTGCTGTGTTTGGGAGCATGCATTAAGTTAAATCTTGTATTGGCTCACTCAGCTGGTGCCACTCTGCCTCCCCAGAGCCAGAAGGACAAGCGGACAAGTCGTTTTCTGCTTTATTAAGAGATTTGAAGGTCAGAGCATCAAAATGGTAATTTCAATCAGAGCCAGTCTGGTTGCTCAGCAGACTAGCAGAGCTACTGTAGGCTGCAGATCTTAATGCATGCAGAGACTGTGATCTAATTCTGAGCACTGCTTCTTGGGTCAGATCTGGTTGAGTCAAATTGCGATGCACCAGCCCATCAGGTCGTTTCTGAGAGGCTGCCTCCCACCTAGGTGGCAGCAAATAAAATACAAAGAAGAAAGGAAATGGAGACCTTGCTTTGCTGAACAAGCACAAATTTCTGCATTAAGGATTAGCACTTAGAAAATAATCCACTGTTCCCTTTAATGTAATCTCAGTAGACATACTAAATTCAGTGTCAAAGCCTTTGCAGGTACTGTCAAGTACCAGACATAGGCACTCCTTGCAAATGGATGGGAGTAGAAAGCAGGGACTGGAGGAAAGAGAATAGATTAATTTCTTATTGTGTCTCAATTAATCCTTGTAGTGCCAAATAGCATAATGTTGACTACAACAGGAGACATTGTTAGGAAGTCACAGTTTTATCCAAAAAGGAGAGAGGGATTGCAATGGCTTGTTTTCAGGTGTAAATATAACACTTTTTCCTGACAGTATAATAACTAATGAGGATTTGTAGGCCCTTGAAGGAATAGGAGTATTTTTAAACAAATATATATGAGTTTTTAGACCCTCACTACACCCCTTCCCTGATGCACAGGTCTTTGCCCAGCCCCAGCACACTAACAATAGCAGAAACAGCAATTATATAGCAACTGTAAGTGAGTAACATTTTTCAGACACTGTGGGTACTGCATTAGGAGAAAAAAAACCCCAAGCAAACAAATTAGCAAAATGAAAGTATAGCACAGCACTTAATCACATAGTTGTCTCATTTAAATCAGTGGGTCGACTCATTTTTGTGTAATTATGCATGTTTTTAAGACATGCTTGGTATGTCATGCGACTGTGTAATCTTATAATTGCAGCCATTAATTTCCCTTATGTTTGCCCTACCTTTGGAGGAAGGAATGCTCTTTTGTTACTGGTCATGGGCAGCTGGTGTATGAGGTGTGGGCTTGCTAGCAGGAGCTGGTAAGCATTGCAATAGGATGCACAACCACAGTCTTAGTTAACAAATAACTACTTATTGTTGAAGAGATGGTAAATTACAGAAGTTGCTTGACTGCAGTGATACTACAGCAACCCTGCAGTAGACAATGAAAAGTGGGAGGGTAAATGGCTTCTGCCACCTTCCCTGTACACTGCAAAATTCAAAACCAGTGGAAGCCAGAGCAGGTAGGCATAATTACAAATGGGGAGCTCTGGAGAAGATGGAGTGCAGGTGGTGGGGGAACAGTAGTAAAATGATGTGGTTTATGTTACTGGTGTCCTGTCTTTTATTTATTTTAGTCTGCTGGCAGGATGTTTGTCTGTAAACATTACCACAAAACACTTAAACAGGAATAAAAGTAACTTTTATTGAAGGAATTTAAAAGTAGTCTCTGGAAAACATGCAAGAAACACCATGTGGACTCCACATCTTCTTCAAAGTAGAGCGAACACAGTGGGGATCTGCTACTGTCACCAAAACCAAATCAAAACTGCACCGTTTAATATTTATGTAATTGAAAGTACAAATACAGTTTACTGCCTGAAAGTACTAACCTCTCACAACAGCAAAAAACTCATCTTTTCAAACTTGTAATAACATCAAATTAATCGTGTAGTTTTGGCATAAACCAGCAACATCAGGAAAAGAGGGCTTACCACATATTGCAAAATACAACTTTCCATTCTTTAAACTAATTAGAGAGGCAGCTAGTAGCAACACTATGGTTCTGTCAGCATTTCCACAATAAAACCCCCTTTTCAGGGCTTTATAACTTGGCTGTAAAAAATTAGCTTCAGGCTGAAGCTTGGCATACCATGGTTCACCCCAGCAGCAAATCAAGCTGTGCATGTGGTTATGTGTGTGGTTTGTTGATTGTTTCCTAAATAGAAATTTTAATTAAAATTAATTTTGCCACTTCCTGGAAGACAATGATAAAATAAATGAATTTTTAAATGAACAAAGTTACATTATTTGGCAGGCTCTAGCAGCAAGTTATTAAAAGTATGGAAGTTTGAGGTGCAAAGAGTACAGCCTTGTGATACTTTTTTGTTTGAAATTAAATCATCAAGGGAAGCTTGAAAGCAGGTTATTGCACTTGCATGATGAACTTATTTCGCGGGGTGTGATTGACTGCATGAAAGCCACCAAGCAGCTTTGACAGAAAAATTCCCTATGAAAGCAACTCACATGAGGACCCTTGGAACAGCTGTGCCAAAGGGAGGATCAGTGTCGCCTGAGTTGCAGGAGCGTCCAGGACACTAAAATGCTCACGTGGAGCAGCCATCAGTGCCCTTCTCTGCTTTGCATGTAGCAATGACAATGTCAGCCTTTCCCACAGATCAAACCGAGTCGTCTCTTCCAGTTGTGGGTGGCAAAGGCCTGATTGTTGAATTTCCGTATTAAGGATGCTCTCAGTGCATTACTAGTTCATAAGTGTTCACATAACCCATTATATTCACACATTTTGCAGTGAGCTGACTAGCATAAATAATCTTGACTGTAAATGCTTCTGTTTCAGCTTCACTGTGGTCTGTAAGAATGCCCAAGAAGTCAGGACACTACCATGCACCTGGAAACACTGCAGCATGAACAGAGAAGTGGAAGTATTTGAAAGCAAATCAGAAAGACTGGTAAGAGGGGCAAATCTGACTAATTCTTTTTTATGGGGAGTTTTCTTCATTTTACTACAGTTGCATGTTTTGTTATTTTTCTTCAGCATTTTTAAAAGTTAATAATAGTTGATTATTAAATAAAAATAGGTAAAATATGCAAGCCTTGGAAGCTAAATTTGCTTCTTCCAAAAAAGCAAAGAGAAAGACTCTAAAAACACATAAGAGACGGAGAATGTCATCAATATGCAGTAACATGCTCTCCAAATCATTCTTCAATATAAGTGTCACGAAGAAAACTAACAATCCACATCCAGTATTCCTCGATCAATGAACAGTTGAAGATGAAAATTAATATTATAGAGTAGAATAACCAATTATAAGCCAATTCAAAAGTCTATTCATCATGGACTCATTTTTGCAATGGGTGGATGAGACTTGAAAGGGAAAGTGAGTGAGTAAGCAGCACTGAGCCAACTCAACTTGCTTCCCAAGCACAGAGCTTTGTCACTCCCCCAAAACAGTTTATGGCTGATGAACAGTGAAATATTTGGGCTCAGCCAATCTCCCCAACTACAAGGAATCAGCTAAGAGCAGCCTCTCGTGCAGAGGTAGGCTCAGGTTCTCCATTAGATCAACAAAATTTTGTTCCAGCTTTAATTTTCTCCCAGAGTAGCTGCCAGGATATCCTTGAACACATAAACCCAATTAAGCCAAGCTAAACTGATCATTAGGCTTTCAAGTATGTGTCTGCTGAAATTTTATAAGGCTGTAGTCTGCTTAAAGTTTCACCTCCTGCAGCCACTCGCAGTTGACCCTGGGAGTCCACTGAAACAACAGACAGAGGCTCCTGAATTTCTGGGAGAGTCTTTGAGTTGTCTCAGAATTAGAGAGGCTGCCCAGATCACTGTGGCTCACAGGAGAATTGCTCCAAATTTTTTTTTACTCCTTCCAGCTGCTGAGGTAGCACCCACTCAGAATAGCTGGTGTGACTTTGACCTGACCTACACCTGTGGGCAACCCAAGAGTGTGCAAGTGGAAAAGTGTGTGAAGCAGATGTTGTCAGAAGCCAGTTTCACTGACCCAAGCTACGAAATCAACATCAGTTCTGCTCATCTGAGCTTTGTTTTCTTGCAAGGTTAGTTAATACTTAAATAGACTGCAGGGCTAGGTGAGCAGACATATCGGAGAACACCTGGAGAGATTTTATACATAGCCATGGGCCAACCCCAAGGCCACAGCCAGTCTCTGTCCGTCCTCATGTTCACTTCTGCCTGTCTTATTAGACATTGTGAGCATGAAGACATCCTCTCTTTTTAAATGCTGTGTTTCTTCATCCTTTAGTAGGTCTTCTGTGATAGTAAATGTCTCACGTACAGTTTTGCTTAAGAGATGTATGCTCCCTTTGATTCCCTCCTGGGAGTGCTCAACAGCCGGCTGGCTTGAGTCCTGTTTTCTTAAATTTGGGGATGTGCTGACTACACTACATGATGAGCCAAATGCAGTCAAAAACATGTAAGAACATTATTTAGCATATCCCATTAGGAAAAAAAAAAAAGATTTTTACATGCAAAAATTCATTTATTACGGTAGCGGAACAAAATATAATCTTTTGTGGATCAGTAGGAGTTTCAGGCCATCAATATCCATGCTATTGTGCTGTTGTTGCCTAGGACTGTATGGCCTCTACAGCTTCACGTGCTGAATAAGCAATTCCCAATATTTAAAGATATCCTTTGCCTATTTGGAATCCCTTTGCTTGTTCTATTTTTTTCTGAAAGGCACTGTCTGGCTCCTTTTTCCCAGCAGTTTTGATTTCTGTATTTCTACAAGAATCTTCTCTACGATTTCTGAAACGTTGCATACAACCCAACCGAATGGGAACCCAAGGTCTGCTGCCAGTGACTGCTGAGAACTCAGGAGGGTGGAGGAAGACAAAACTCAAGTTTGGTCTTACATAATTCTGGCTGCTGGAAGAAATACACACAGAGGGCTAAAATCAGAGGTGGTGTAAGAGGTAAGTCAGGGCAAGTACCTGTATCATAAACTAGTCTGAATTAAACAGTCAAAACTAAAGATGGAACCACGTGTAATGAAAAGGGAAATACAGCAAATGATAGTACAAAATATATTCCTATTGCTTTTTGAGTTTCAATTATCAGAAAATGTGTACTTCAGGCTGAACCTGACCAACCGGATATATACTGGATGGTTACATTATGACTTCTGACGCTGCCTGTGACTGGTCGGAAAATGTGTACTTCAGGCTGAACCTGACCAACCGGATATATACTGGATGGTTACATTATGACTTCTGACGCTGCCTGTGACTGGTCGGAAAATGTGTACTTCAGGCTGAACCTGACCAACCGGATATATACTGGATGGTTACATTATGACTTCTGACGCTGCCTGTGACTGGTCTTGCACCAGCGCAGGGGTTGAAAAAACAGGAAGAGAGAGTAGTAGTTTTTCAAATGTATATATTTGTATTTTTAAAAAATTCATAATATTCTTCATCAAAATCTAAAACTTAAAAATAATTTAAAATAATTATATGTATATATTTGTAAGTAATATGACTGTAGTTAATAATAGTGCCTACAGTACTACACTTAGCTATTACTTCCTTGGCTTTCTTCCTTAAACTGAAGCCAACTTGGTGGTTTGTAGCATTTTGGCAGCCAACAGGAAAGAGCAGAAAACATCCCATCACAGTATTGGCACTTCCTGCCTTTGCTGAAACCCCGCATCATTGCACTGTACTGGTTGCATTGTCCAGAGGGCCATCACAAGTTTCCCTTCTCAGTCTATGTTCTCCAAACACTCCCAAGTCATGCTGGCAGGGAACAGTGACTTCCAGGGAAATCAGAATGCTGTGCTACTGATGAATTTGGTCCTTTGTAAAAAGAGACCGATACCCTTCTTTTCCTTCTCTCTCTCTCCAGCAGGAAATTCTCCTTTCCAATCCAATGATTCATACAAATCTCTTCATCTTTTTATGTGAAGCTCTCAGTCTCACAATGAAGAACAAAAGCTAAATCCTACAAAACAACATAAGGGAGATGCCAGTTATGATTAGGCTAAATTTAACACACTCTCCCATGTATGTTAATGTTTTATGTACATCATGCATGCAGCTAAAGGTGTAGATATAAAAATAGGCTGGGAAATGGAAGAAAACTAAGTTCATAGCAAAGACTGTTTCCCCAAACAGAAAGACTGGGAATTGCTTCTTTCTTTTACTCTAAAAGAGTTTCCCTCCCAACTCAATCTGACACCTTTCTGCTAACTCTCATTCTGCTTTGTTATCAGCTTGCTTTTGTTATCCTGTTCATATGAAAAGAAAGCAAGCAGACAAGACTGGAAAGCAGTTAGATGAGTATCTGGCAGTGTTTCACGAGAAGCATGTCCTAGAGAGCAACAACAATCTAGATAAGGTTCAACTTTTCTTTGTGCTTGTTTTAAGGACAGTTTGGCAGTTCCATACTTCCTGTATATGCTTTGCAGTTCATGCATAAACGTAAACTTCCTCCCCTGGGTAACATCCCACAAAGAAACAAATAATAATGGGAAAAAGTTTGAGGGAGATACTTGTAAATTATAAAAATCATGCATCCATAATGATATGTTTTACATTAAGATTTTTGAAGCAGCCTTTTTACGCTCATGTAAGAAAGGCAAAATGCTTTTTTTCATAACGAGTAACTATACAGATAGTTATGCTGGAATGGGGAGGGACAAACAAACCTAAAGATGACAGATTTCTACAGAAAGCTGTTAGTATGCCAGATCTTATTACAGAGCAGTGGGAGGCCTTGTACGCTACGTACCAGCTCTATAGGGACCTCCATATTTAAAATGATGAAAAAAATGTGATTTGAAAAACCCCTCATGGGCAGCCTTCAAAGGCACAGACAGGTTCTGACTGGATTAACATTTATTGACTGTTTAAGCCTGCTTTTTTGCTTCAGGACAGAGATACACGAGTTTAATTGCAGAGGCTGTTCTGCCAACTGATCACTAGAGTGGCAACCAAAGCTTTACTAATCGGTCCTTCATTAAAGAAAAGTCTCTATTACAAAACAAATTAAGCATGCTCTGATCCCAACCCGCAGGTCCAATGGCATTACAGCAAAGTTTAGGCTGCTAGAGCACTGAAAAACTTATTAAGGTTTAGCGCTGAGATAGCACTTTTGTATTGATTTTACAATACACAGGTATTATGATTTATGGAGTGCTAGTGTCACTCTAACAAGCTGAAGGACACACAATATCATCTCCAACATCATTAAAATTCAGAAGCCTCTAGAACTAACTCATCAACCACTGTGCATTGTCACAGGCTATAGAGCTGTATTCCAGTTGGAAAATGCCCTGAGTTTCCCGGACAGTTGTCTTCCGGAATAATTAAATAGAAAAAAAACAAAAACAAAAACAAAAACGGGGGTGGGGGGGGGAGGGGGCAGGTGAGAGAGAATTCAAACCCTGCGTATGTTTTAAAGCCCGTCCGAGAATGTGTAGTTCTGTAGTAGCAGGCACTGTTCTTTGCTATCGCCTCTTCGAACCGGGCTGCTCCGGCTTCTGCTGCCCGCTCTAAGGCGTCGCAGAGCGCCAGGGCTGCTTGAGTGATGCAAACCCAACGGGGACCGGTCGGTGACAGCCGGCCGCTGTTCTGCCTCGGTCTGTATCCCGAAAGCTTTATTTTGCCTAAGTTTGGGTGCGCATCGCATCCCAGCCCTCCCGCCCAGGCGGCCGCTCTTGCCCTTTTCACGGAAAAAGGCAAAACTCGGCGGTTCCGCATCGCGCCCGATGTAAACAGAACCCGGCGCCGCCACCTCCAGCTGCTCACCACCCCCAGCCCGTCACCGCCGGCCCGGCCGCGGCTGCAGCGGGAGCGGGAGCGGGCGGGCCCCGGCNCCCGGGCGCGATTCCCGCCGCGCGCGATCCCGCCGGGAGCGGCCGGGCTGCCCCTCGCACGGGCCCGCTCCGCCCGGGGCCCTGCCCCCTGTGCCCCGCTCCTGAGCTCCGAACGCCAGCCTCGTGTGTCACAGCTGCTGGGGGAACACAGAAAAGGCAGAATTCTGCCTTTCTTCTAGCGATCTCCACGCGCAGAAAATTCTCCGCCTGGAATTTTGTAACTGGGATGACAGTAGTACCTATAGCATTGAGTGTGTCTGGGCTAGCTGAAGGAATCCGTCTTGGCAAAATCCTGTTTTCGTGTGCCACGCTGCACTAAGTAGTCACAGTTTGTAATTATGTCGACGGGAATCCTCAAGCCCTGTTCTCTTATATGCTGCTCTTCATACACCGATGGCATTTACATCAGCACTACCAAATCACTTAAAAAGGGGATGCAGGAACGACAGTACGAACCACCTGGGTACAAACCCCATTTGTTTTTAATGAGGCAGTGTACAATGCCAGGTATCATATTATAAACATTTCCATTCTTTTACTCAGTGATCACTTGGTACGTTATTTCCTCCCCCAATTCATGAAAAGAGTTATATTGCTATTAGATTTGCTATATGACTATAATCAAGTATAGAAACATACATTCTACCACCACTTTTGTGTGCAGCTCCCATTTTAAGCTGTGTGAATGTTTCATATGAAAGGACTTCCAAGTCAGGCAATTGGGTAGCTAAACTTATTAGAAAGCAGCCTTATCTGAGGAGTTCCAAAGTGTCCTAAATTGACAGAGCCTTGAGATGTGCCCCATGTTTCTGTTTGGCATATAATTACCATTTTTTTCTCCCAAATTCTGAAATATCTAAATATTTTTACCTCTGAGTATGCTTGAAAATGTAATTTTAAGTTCTAAAATGTTTCCTGAATGATTTTTCTGACTAACATTAAACTGGGGCTTATTGATCACTTTAATCTGAAATTATCCCTAAAGCTCTTCAGATTTACATCTTACATCGATATAAGTCTTAGTTCAATCGTGAGAGTCTCTTGATCTCAAATTTCAGAAGTATCATCAGCATAAACAAGATCAGGATCAGCCCATAATATGTGAGTAATAAATGTAAATGACTGAATGAAAACCCACACAAAAGTATATATTAGCATTTCTGTCTGCTGAGAATTCAGTACCCTCCTTTTTTGGATCCCCTACAAATGTACAAAGACTCAAGCAGTTCTGCAAAATAATACTCCAGTATGTACAGCTGAGTAACAGCTAAAAGAATAAATTATTTTAAGTCTTCTTAAAATTATTATAATGTATATATCAAAGATTAGACGTTTTCCAAACCTGTGTAAATATGTATTGGACAAAGACTTATTAGAGTGGTAGAAGTTGTTTATATTTTTGTTGTTTATGTTTTTAATAGCATATTATTTCTAAGGAAGGAAGAAAAGGCTTTTCTTTCTAGTATAGCCAAAGATGCCTGATTGCAAAATTCAATCAGTCCTAAAATTAAAATTAGGAGGCTGGATCAGCATGAAAGCAATTGTGTTATAAGACAGTGTTAAGATGTTATTGATAGAAAAGCTAATGCAATACATTTTCTTCTGTTACACGTTTGTGGCCCAGAGCAATTTGCCAACCAGCAAACCACCTCAGCATAAACACCAGGGAGCCCCCGCTGGGTCCTGGAAATCCCGCTTGTCTGCAAGTGCACAATATACAAGGCAAATCTCCATAAAGCTCAGTGCCACAGTTGAATACAAACACTCCTCAGGTCCTGCTGTGACTTGGCATACCCCGCTGGACAGCTGGAAACTGAGAGAAAAGGAGCTGCTGCCAGTAACGGGTTACAGGGGATTGTCGGTGCAAAGTTTCCTGGAAACAGGCAGCGACTGACATTATTATTTTGTTGGAGAATACTGATGTGATATATAAGATATATGCAATGATACACAGTTGTATTTGATAAATATTCGATAGGACATACAGTAAAACAGCACCTTTTTGATATGATCCATGTGCTTTGGCTAGGAATTAAACCCCGAGAAAAACAAACAGAACTTATCCCCACCTTACGTTCTAGCCAGTGTAATTCTGGATATCAGATATTGCCCTAAATGTCATTTTGTTATGTGTATCAAAAAGATTTAGTATGCGAAGGGTCATGAACGTGTATCTAACACCTTTGCAGCTGCAGTTTACTGTAGATAGTTTGCATACAGTCACTCTTTCTTTTTTTTTCTTGGAACCACTTGCAATGAATTGCTACCAGCAATCATTAAAAAAAGATTGCTCTTTTTATGTAGCTTGAATAGAAGAAATGCTACTATCTGCATTCTGGTGTGAATGGCTACAAAGATAATTCAAAGATATAAATGAAACAGCTAAACTAGGGATTGGCATACATGATCATCATTAGTCTAATGTAATATAAACTTTAATGTAAAGAAGCTACATTTTCTAACCCTGAATAAAAGCCCAGCATTCTCTATGTGTTATAATAAATTAAGGCAATAAATACAGGTACACTTATCCTGTAAAGAAGCTTATTAAGCAGACTGCTAGTGCTGCAAAATTCAGCATACAGTAAACAATATTTTTTTTGTTAGAATAATGACTTACAGTTTATTCTTTTATACTGTGTAGCACTTGGGGACCACATACATTTACCAAAATAATACCAAATTAGCACTGCAAATATTGAAATCAGACCTTTCAGACTAACCAGTGGCCTAATTTTCTCTTCAATCTGCTCTTAATCTCAATTCATCAATAACACTGCCTTATTATAGGACTTTGACAGTGAGCAGAGCTTTTGATAAATTATACATCTCAAGCCAGATTTAAAATTTGAAGCTCAAGTGCTAATTATCTGTACAGGCCTAGTTAATAACGAGATTTCTTGTTAAGTATCTGATCACAGCATGGGCATCATTTGTCAAGAACCTCAAGTCTACCTTGGAGACTAGCTCTTCGAATCCTCCCTTGCCTACCATATGTAAAATTGGGATCTTTGTTTCTATAATAACCTTTTATTAGGAAGCTGACATAATGATTAAGTTCACTGTAGACACATACAATGAGTTAGACAATTACCCTTGCTGCTTTAAACTACTCAGGCTCCTAGCAAGACAAAATAATTAATATTGAATTTTAATTTGATGTGTTCCACATTTAAACCCCAATTTGCAAAGTACACCTGGAAGGCTGCCGCTGTTTCCTTGCAGTTTGTGCTGATGAAATAAAAGCTCCTGCAGTTTGAATGTAAAAGCACAGAAGGCATGATGCACCACAATCACTTCTCAGTGGAGCAAAGAATTTTCGAGCATTAATGGGAAAGGTAATTACCTAGGTCTAACTTTATAGCCTTTTCTCTAATGAAACTATAATCTCCCAGGCCTACATGGTTTAAGTATTTACATGATTTTAACGATTTCACTGCCATAACAGTTGTCACACATGGTAATTTAAAAACTCAGTGCCTTGAAACAAAGATGCTAATTATATTTCTATATTTTTATTATTGAAGTAAAGCTGGACTGTGTGAAGCAACAGAACTATAATAAAAACAGCCATGCGCTGTGTTGCCTAAGTGGAAGGGGGTTGGGGGACATATTTGTTTGCCAAAAAAACGCACCTAAGAGCCTTCCCAACTGTACCTGTTAACTGTGCAGAGCAGGTTACTTCCCCTGAGCTTTGGCTGTGGGGCAGAGCACACCCTGTGCTCTGAGGACCTTCAGACTTCAGGCAAAACTCCTACTGTGCCAACTTGTCCTTTCCTTATTAAAATACATATGGCTCTCAACCGTAATCACCTAAAGACGTATCCCATCCAGACAGTACTGGCCTTGTAAGGAGGAGTCCTGGAGCCTTTCCCCTACATGAGCCCCGTGCTCCCATGCTAGCATTACTCAGTCCTGATGGCAAGCACTTCCTCCCACATATAGATGAATTGCGCCTGAAACGTGGGGAAATGGGCTTTTTGCCTCAAGGACTGGACAGTGCAGCTATTTGCAGGGTGTATCCTGTAATGTGGTTCCAGTTTGTCAGAACGGTGCCTGGAGTGTCTGCTGGGATGGGATGGGGCTCCCACCCAGCTCACATCATCTGCTGTTCCCAGCCTTTGCAGTCCCCTCTACATCTCTCTCTAGCCTCTGCTCTTACTGTGCTGGGCGGCTTGGCTGTCACCTCACCTCTGTGTCAGACACGTAGGCTGGCAGGGGAGTAACAGCATTAGGAAAGTTGGCTTTCCCGGTGATCTCAGCTCTGGGGTTGGGACCCCTGCCTTTACTCAGCTCTAGCAAGGCTGGATGACTTCCTCCAGCCTTGGCTTTTGTCTGTGCTTGAGAACCTCACACCTTTAAACAAGCTGAAGTAATCGCTGCTACAATTCCCAGGACAATCTAATTTGATGCTCCTTGTCATAGCACTGCTTTATTTTACAAAACCTGCTCAGATCTCCTAGCTGTGGGCCTCAGGTGCAAAGTTTGGATCCATATCAGAACATGAACTTCCCAAAAAGGTGTGGAGATGCCTAATACAGATGCCTTCTGATTATTATTATTATCAGCTTGTGACACAAAATGACACAAAGCGAGACACTTAAACAGAAAAATCAAAAGCCACTTTTCTGATAGGAAAGTGAGTCTTAACACACATTTAGAGTGTCACTGGGGAGCCAGAATTTCCATTTTGTAGAAAGTTCAGATATTTCACTTTTTTTTCAGTTCTTTACTGGAATGAGAAGACAAGAAAATAAAAAAATATTTATCAAGATTATTCTTCTGGCTGATTGGAAGCTACTGGTCTTCAAAATGAAGTCAAGACTGTAAGTAGTGTCTGTTGGCTTACAAATTTAAGTGAAAGATGCTGTAAGAAGACATCTGGTAGAACAATCTCAGAGAGGTAAGCTCTGCAAACCCCTGGGGAGTATCGGGCCTGAAGGATGAAACCATGGACAAAGAAACATGAACAATTTAATGCGGTGACCAAACACTGATTTCTGCTTTGGCCCCTGTAACAACTGTGCCGTAAGAACGATCAGACAAGACCCTTGGATGAAACTGTGTGGATCCTCTTAGCCTCAGCCAAAAAGGGGAACAAGTATCATTACTTAAGCTGGCACCAAAGCAAGAAGCAAAGCAGCTTCCAGGCTGGGGAAGGACAAGAACATAGTACTGGACTGTGGTTTTCTTTTTTTTCTTGAGGAAAATAAAGAATTGTAATAGTCTTCTCTGCCTTCGCTCAAGGGGGACACTGCAGACCAGGAGGAAGATCATATGGCGTAACAATGTGTGATGACAGCAGGTAAAACCTCTTTTGACAGGTTCCCAGCTCATAAACTGGGCTATATCGTTCAGGGGAAAAGACTTATTAGTCTTCTCATCTCTTAACACTTTGAAGGAATACACCAGAAGGCTGGATACTGAGGGAGAAGCTTTGTACCCCAGTTTTAAGGATATCAGCACGGGAATATCAAATGCTGTATCCGTTTCAACACTAGATGAGATTTTATGTTATAGGATTTCTTTTTCATTTGAAAGCATAGATTTACAGAAATAGGCAGATGTTAGAAAAGATGAAATAAGAAGGTGCATTATTAAGATGGTAAAAAATGACAGACATCTTTTTTAGCTATTCCAGTGTAGCCACTCACTAGCAATGTTGCCTAATTAACCTCCACCTCTTACCCCAGGGAGGAGAAGCTCTGTGAGCTGCTGTTTTCCTGCTCTTCCTCTTCAATGTGACAAACAAAAGCAGCCAAAGCAGATGCTCTGAGCCACTGGCTCCTTCAAAGGTGAGAACAGAGTGAACACCTTCTACTGCTTGCTTACTCCTAGCTTGCATATAATATAGTTTATGTTTTATAATGTATGTAATTTTCTCCCTTGTCTCTGAAACATCTCTATTACCATTGCTACTGAGTACTTTAAGGCATAGATCCACGCCTTTTGAAGAGGCTATGGAAGCCTTATGTTTTATGGTATGAGACATATGAAAACTTCTTAGTAGATTCATGACCATTTCTTTCTAAAAGTTTTATAGAAAGAAGAAAATTATTATTTTACTAATAATGCATTTCTGAATGGGTTATTCAGATTAGGAGATTTCTAACAAAAATTTCTTCTTAGTTTTAGAAAGAGGTCCTTTCAGGGTTCCCATGACAATTAAAAATTACTTTGTAGGACAGGTCTTGCTGAACTGACAGTCAAATCGTGAATTTTTAGGTATGTAAAAATGATGTAATACTCAAGATATTAGATGTAAAACAACACTAGAATAAAGTTTAACTATATGAAAAAACATTAGAATTTCAACACTTTGCAGCAATACAGAAAATTCACAAATATTTATAAATGCACACAGGCAGCACAAATCAGACAGCCCCTTTTTAATTTAGATATGCATTGGATTTTTTAGACATCATATTACCATGCACTAAAACAGCCCAAATGACTTATCAAAAACACTGCCAATGAAAAAAACAGGTTTGTCACTTTGCTGGTGGTCTTAGCAGATAAAGCAAAATTGCCACTATACATCATCCTTAAAAGAAAGACAATACCAAAGGGGAAGCTGCCAGAAGGTGCCATTTTCAGATGTCAAGATAAGGGATGGACGTCTGAATTAATGCAAGACTTGTTGCATGTTTTCTGTAACAGACAATCTGGTGCCCTGCTAAAGCAGACAGTGATGCTTGTGCTTGGATGCATTTCTAGGGTGTATAACTGAAGGAACCTAAAAGAAACTTAAGAAAACAAATACTAGTCATGGTATTCCTGGAGGCAACTGCTATGGGTTCTTAATGGTGCTGTAAGCAATCCTTTCAAAGGTGTATGGAGAAACAATGCAGAGATTGAATCCTGGGGGTAACAATCCATTGGAAAAATCCATTAACCCTAAGGGTATAAATCGAGAAGCCACCTTTGGCCCTCCTGGGACAAGGCCTTCTAGGAAAGAATAACTGATGTCTGTGTTGTGAACAGACTGTGTAAGTACTGTATGTCAGATACTGAGGGTGGGAATGTTGGTGCCATTGGGCAGAACAAGGTCAGCACGCATTGCAAGGAGCAATGACAACATTGACAGTAATGTAAGAACTACAGTAATCTTAGGGATGGGTAAGTGTTTCCTTGGCAAAACAAGTACCCACTAGGGCTGGGGCGGGTTTCTGCACATCAGGAAGCACAGATTTGGAGGGTTATTTTTTTGTATGAGGTATAATTGTGACAAGTGTCAAGATTACAAGGAGCTGTTGTCTACAAAGCTACCTCTGCTCTTAGAAGCAAGGAAGGGACCTTCGTGGAAGCTGCAATGCACACTTGGGCTTGCATATAACATCTTTCTGAACCTTTCTGTATGTGGCTATTACTTGAGTTTGCTGGACTTAAATACAATAACCAAGACAACCTAAAACCTCTGGGGTGTTAAGGGTGGATTTGCACCTATTATGGAGTTCTGAAAATGAATGGAGATTAATCAATTTCATTTTGACAAGAAAATACATTTCTCTGAGTGCCTGGGAAATTAGAATTAATATTATTTTGGCCATGAACTTTTCAAACAAGTTACTGTCCAACAATCTAAAGCTTCTTGAATGTGTCATTCTTAAACTGAAGAGTCTGCCTGAACTGCTTTGCTTTCCTATGTCTCTACCTTGTTATATTTTCAAGTTGTTGATCTTTCTTTAGCTATCAGAATTGCATTTCTGGCACAAACACAAGCCTGATGCCAGCTGGTCCCCTTCACTGGAGTGTCCTCATGGCAGAGCTATAAGAACATGGAGTCTCACTAAGTTCTTCGTGTACCTCGTCTTAGAGAGATGAAGGGTCCAGAGCAGAGGTACCTGTGAACAGGACACTTTGGTACCCTGGAGCTCAGAGCTGCTTCACCACAGCACTGCAGAGCCAGCAGGAACAGGACAGTGATGTGCTATGACTATAAAATCAGTCCTGTGACGCTCCTGACAAAGTTAGGCTGTTATTTCTACAAAGCTGTGATATGTTTAAAAAAACCTGAAATCTAAAGTATTACCATCTCCTCACTAACACAAGTGTAAATCCTGAAAACTCCTCTGATACTGGGGTTTGTGGCTGAGTTTGTCTGTACTGAGAGAACCGAAAGCAGAGTTTAAATGTTAGTCATATTCCTTCACCTATAACTGTGCTTGAGTTGGCCCTAGAGTTGGCTTCAAGAAAAGAGTGTTGTAGTGTTAAATGTATTTAACTGCTAAATCTTTGAATTTTCACCGGTCATGTACAAAGCCAGAGAAATACCTGAATTACATTTCTACTGACTTATACTCTTCACAAATGAAAGCTGGTGAGATGACTTGCTAACTCATGCAGTAATTAATCTTCAAGAGGGTAGAAGTACAGCATTAAATTGGAGCTCAGGTTACAGAGATGAAATCAAATGAACAAGTTCAGTATCTCTAACATCTTACCACTTATTCCACAAGCTATCTAAGTACATCAAGAGATTTAATTAATTCTGAGATTCCCTGATCAGTTGCAGGAAAAAAAACCAAAAGACAGAATATGGCAAAAGAGTTCTAATCAGACCGACCCACTGCGTGGCACCAGAATTATCCGTGTACCTTTATACGTGCTGCAGATGACGTACTGTCTCTGCCTCAGACTGTGCTGAGATTCAGACCTTCACCACAAGTTCCAGTACTCAGAAGGGTGATTGGAAGAACCTGAGAAGACCTTAATGGATCAATTTGTCAAGTAAATGACGTTCGCTGTGAAACTTTAAACATAAACCAAGTTTCTCACAAATGCAAGACACTCCCAGCAAGTACAAGCTCTTTCTATGGATTAACTAAGATTTCTGTGCTGGCCACCCTCTTCCCCAGTATAAACCCTGTAAAAGCCAAG
Source organism: Gymnorhina tibicen (assembly GCA_013399875.1). Classification (NCBI taxonomy): domain Eukaryota; kingdom Metazoa; phylum Chordata; class Aves; order Passeriformes; family Artamidae; genus Gymnorhina; species Gymnorhina tibicen. Next base: position 1,850,702 of record VXAZ01008543.1, on the reverse strand, counting down.
CCCTGCAGACAGCTCAGGCCTCTGTGGAGGAATGAGTGAAGCTTGAAACTGCCCCAGGAGGGAAGGGAGGATGTTCTTCCCACCACTTTATCTGACTAGACAGAAGGGTTTGCCCTGTCCCTAGCCAAGAGCTCAGCAGAGAGCAGTGTCACGCAGGGTCTGTGTCTGTCTGGCCCCAGGGGAAGCTGTCTGAGCAGCATGGGAGCAGCAGGTCAGGCCTGGCTTGGGAAGCACCTTCAGGTTCTGGTTTAATTACCTGCTCTTTTGACTTCTGGAAAAGAATGGAAGCGTTTTTTTGAGATGTGGCAGGTTCAGAAAGAAATCATAGTGTGCTGGGGAGTTTAAGTGGGGCATGGCTTATTTAATTCTCTTTTCTCCACATAGCAGCTGGGCTTTGTATTCCAACTAATTTAGGTAGGAAGCTTGTTTTTATTTCATTAACTTGCAGCATGAATGTCACCAACCGTAGCTGATAGCAGTGACCACTGCCAGAAAGTCACCAATACTTTTATGTTTGTAGATTCACAGTACTCCTTGTTATGCCTGTAAAACACATAGCAGAGGAGCTGCACTGTTTATTCTAGAACAGGAACTACTTAATGCTGAACTATGTTAAAAATGCAAAACTGAAAAAAAATGATCTTGCCTCCATCTCTCTGACAGCTATTGTCATTGGGGAAGGACCAACTTCAGAGCCTATGACAGTGTTTTCTTATGAGCTATTGGCACATTAGAGACCTACACGTTCACCTGAGGAGGAGCACACCTGTTCAGTCAGCCCATGTGCATGATAACGTACGATAATCGTGCATCAGTGCTTCTGGGGACTCTGTCATTGCACCCAGACTGCTGAGAGATCGTCCCATCTGTAATGCCAGTGCGAGATCCTACACACAGAATAATGTTGGAGCTTGTTTGTTACTCTTTTCACATACTTGTTTTGGTAAGGAGTAGTTGACAAGGTCATAATCTAAATTCTCAATGGTCTTTTGATTTCAGAAGAGCTTTAGTAGTCTACAGGAGCCTAGAATTTGGCCAGCTTTCTACATCATGTTGGTTGTTTAAGGACTATGCAGAATAATGTTTTTTCTTTAGAGGCTGATAAGTTCAGTCTTCTGAAGAAGCTGTTGACTACCATTAGTAGTGGGTTCATTTGTTCTCTGCTGGACACTGTCAGCCAGCAGGGGTTTAGGCTGTTGTGCAGCTCCCAGCTCAATTATTTCTCAGGGCTCTTTGTTTAATATAATGGGGTCAAATTCAGACTGTAGGTGGCTGATGATTTCTGGTCCAATTTACAATAGCCTGTCTGCAAGCCCACCTTGAATCCAGTTAATCTCTTTTGTAAAATGAAGTGAAAACTCTGCAAAGTGTTCAGTGTTTTGGTCCGATATTTACGTTTTATAATGTGAGCTGTTTAGCAATTTTTTCTGTTCAGAGTGGTTCTGACATGTTTATACAGCTGTGTTGATAGAGGCATTATATTTATTTCCCATATTGTAATGCACTGCAATGGGAAGTTTTTCTGCTGAAAGATGAAGAAAAGGGAACAGGTTGAATACTACCAATATCTACCATTAACTGTTTTGTAAACCTCAAGTTTACAATTAATCAAATGCTCCTGATCACTGTTAAGAATGTAATTTGATCTAAAGGCCACAGTACTCCAGTTTGTCAGTATTTAGGCATTGTACCTGACCAGCTGGCTTTTCAGAAAAGGTATTAAGTTGCCACCTTGGCTGACTTACAAACACTGAAAAGGACTGTGAGTCTTAACTGCTCCAGCTCAGCCCAAATCTTTAAGCCTGGAACATTACAGGAGGGAGTAGGTGTGATACTTACCCCAGGGATGATGCAGAAAGCTCTGGGAATTCAAGGATCTTTGCAGAATAAACTGCTTCATTTAGTTCTGTCTTTTATGGAAGGGCTGAAATAAAAGGTCTCAATCTCACACTGCCTAAACAGAGCAGCAATGAGACTACTTATCATCTTCTGGATTCAGGCTCTAATCCAGACTGTAACTCAGTGCACAGAGACACAGAGAACACTTGACATTTCATGATTTTTGCAATGAGGCAAATAGATAAGACCTTCAGAAAGCTTTAGAAATGATGATCCAGAATGCAGGCTACGCTCCTATATCAGGCTATTTCTACCAGGAGGTACAGGGTTTAAGCTGGACCTGATGTAGTGTGTTACAAATCTTCGTTTTGCTGAAACAACAGCATCTAACTGCAGAGACAATTTATGGCAGATTTTGTGTATAGACCAAGTGATTGACATAACCACCTGATTGCAAAAGTGGGGTAGGAAGGCTTTGCAGTTTTATGGTATATAGTACCTTTTCCTCTTAAACAAGTGTTCTTTCTATAGCAGTCAAAGTAGTAGAAACAACACTGTACCACAGCAGCTTTTTTGTTTAATCTGAACTAGGTGTCATATTACCCCCTCTATTGCATTCACTTCAATCCATACATGTTTATTTCTTTATACATACACAGACCTGAGCACTTGCTGTTCCTTGTAGGGCAGGAGAAAGAGGCTGATATTTTGCTTATATTGCAGTTATGTAGTTTTACTTGTTTACAAATAGAAAGGCTTAATTTTTACAGTTGTATCAAGAACTCTACAGCTTAGAGATGCTTTCCAAATGTAACGAAACAGTTACCAGAGTAAGTGACTTAAAATTTAAACTAAGGTAAGTATAGAATTCTAAAAATATTTGACTTTTTGATAAAAAGAAATAAGGCCTATTTGCTGATTCCACAGTTGGTGGAAAAAGATAGAAAACCAATTCCCCTTTATTTCCCTTTGTAGGTAAAGACATGAACGGTGATTCTTTGCCCATGAGATAAACCTTCTTTGTGGCAGTAATGGATGCATCTTGCAACAGGAAAGGAGGTAAGCAGGAAAAAACCCACAAAGCTTACTTACTCAGGAGGAAAACTTAAACAGATACTTTATCTTTGAAAGTTATCTCACTATTGAGTAAATAAGATGTCAAAACTAACTGTAGTCCTGGCTCAGCTTCTGTTCAGTTCTTCCTTAGGAACACTGAATAAAAAGTTTGAAATTCATTAAAGCCTATAACGACATAAGCAGAGGGCAGTAATCTTGGAAAGGCACTGGAGAAGTTTCTAGATGACTCTAGATTTAATATTTCTGTTTTACATGTTTTCATTTCATATCTTAATTATTATCCCTTATTTCCACTTCTAGTTTGAGCATTTGTATTGGAGTTAAGTTCTAAAACTTTCAGAATTTTGAAGAAAGAATAAATGTTTCCTGTCTTTTTTTTTCTTTTTCCTAGATAAGCATGCTGTTGTTGCCCTTTCACTCTTCTTCAGTTCTGGTTGTTAATGCATAAGAAGTAGAATACAGTCTTATGAAAAGTTGAGAACCCCGAAGGTAAAAAGCCTGAAAAGTAGAATGTGGCACTGTGAGTAAAAGGTGTTGAAGCAGCAGTTCAGCTAAGGTTTTGGTGAAGTGTCTCAGAAATGTCAATAAAGCATTGGCAAAAGAATAAGATGAGCAAGAAACTGGCTAAACAGTAGATATTTAGCTGAGCTGAAAGGGAAAGCTCTTGGAAAGAGGGTATTGGTTCAAAGGCTGATCAAATACAAAGGGCTGAAAATGTTTTTATGACTTGACACAAAACAGATGTGTTAATGAACACTGCAGGTGATGCAAATTTTGAAGGCACTGATGGTTTGGAACATGTCTGGAATATTATATAGTCAGAACACAGGCAACTAAAAGTTTGAAATAAAACTAAATGCAACACTAAAAAGAACTCTATCTGTAATCTGGAATTTCATCAGAAACATCAGATGAAGTGAAAGTACCCTTTAATCAGTCAGCATGTACAAGTTCAAGCTGCCAATGCAACAGATGTAGTGAAGATGTGTTTGGGGCTCCCTCTATGTTTCTGCACATTGTATTTCAGACATGGGTGTGCTCCAGGTGTACAAGGTTTGTCTGGCCTACTAATAATAAAGCTGAGGAGGATATACGATTCTGGCTTTGCACATAACAAAAAAGAAAAAAAAAACAGAAAGAAGATTCCATTTAAAAATTTATGCCAAATAGAAAAAGACTAATTTCAGGCCAATTTAAAATTTAAATGGAAAATGAGAGAAGGTCCATCCAGCTCACCAGAAACCTGAGTTTTAAAGAAAGCAGAACATGTGGAATGTGATTGTTATGGTGGATCCCTTACAATGACATGATTATTTATGGCTTCAAAGCCCTCTGAGCAGTGTTTTCTTCATTTGACAGTTTGGCTAAATTGCAGTAGCACCTTTGGGTGCATCTTCATCTCCTCTCAGAAATCAAAACTGACCATTAAACTCAGTATCCAGAAAAGATTATCCAAACTCTTTCATCTGCACATTGTGTTGTTAACTTTTTGGAGACTCACAGTCTTGCAAATGCAGTTCTCGATGTCCTGAGACATCAGTTTTACCTTTTGAATCCTCTGTTTGCATATCTGTGCAGAGAAAAGAGGGTTTTCCTGAGTTGTAGACCTCAGCGTACTGTTCATGAATGTTTAGGCAAACTAACTGCAAGCGTGACATGGTTGAGTAAGAGAGTGCACGAGCGCAGTGGAAGGGATGAGGTGTCTCAGTTTTGCTGCTTTATTGATAGATACCCATGAGCTGCCAGACCCTTCCTGCCTGGAACTCTTGCTGGCAGGCACCCAAGAATGGCATGCTGTGGTTGTACTACACCATGGTTTTCAGACTCAAGGGAAGAAGGCATTCCGCTGAGATTTCACGTGTTTTCCATTGGTTTAGTTCTAGCTGATTTGCAAGTGGCAGTGCCAAACAGCCAGGGCTGCTCTTGATTCTCCAGGGTGAGTAGGGAGACAGTAGGCTGCACAAGGTGCCTTCAGCTCAGTAAAACCTTCATGCCACATAAGTGCTGGGCATCCCCTTTGAGAAATATGCTTGGAAAGACAATACATCAACTTTTTTTTTTCTTTTTTTCAATTGTCGGCCACCTCTGACGCATTTTGTATGTGTGAGTCATCCTTTTGGCACCTGGTGGAGATAAACTTCCCAACTGTCAGAAAGTCAGAAAAACTGCTGGACCTTTTGGTACAAAAGATCATCCTCTTAAGGATACTTAATAGCTGGGTGGCAGTCTCCTGTGTGAATGTATCCAAGGAATTATAGCTTAAAATTGTACTAATCAATCCTAATAGAGATGGACTCTTACCCCTGCTGTGTCTCTCACTGCTCCCAGATGAGAACTATCCCAACAACTTGGGATTAGCAAAAACAAACACTTGGAATACTATTATCTTCATAACTTTATTAACATCTTTGATTATAGAACAGATGGATGAATGTTAATCATTCTATAATGGCAGATTAAATAGCTTGCACTATATCAATCATATTTAAGTCTTTGCTTAACAAAACATTAATTTAAGTTGGGTCATGGGTAGGGTTTGAATGCCAGGCCCTCAGATTAGCTGCCGACTTCCTCCATTAAAAGAGTAAACCCATTAGCTGCTTGCAGTTGTACACTTATGTCTGTGTACACTGGCCATTAAAATATGTGGCTCATGCTGTGCTGGTGGATTACACATTGAATTTTGAGATTAAGAATTCCTAGGTTCCTTTTGTGCCTCTCAGAAGGAGTTTTGCCCCCTGAAAAGAGCAGGCAATGAGAAATGGGTCAGCTAGTGATAGTGTTGTTATATTTTTACATAAAACTGGTGTAAGTGTTCAGGTATCAAAAGACTTTATAAAAATGTCTGGTTTGGTTACCATTGGTTCAGAGATACTTAGGAGCCAAATGAGTGTATTTGGTGTATGGACTTTGAGATCCAGACAAAAAGAGAATTATTGAATTCCCATCCTGTCATTATGAGCAGAATATAACTGAGACTACAGTAAAAACTGCAGGGATTGCTTGCAGTATACTTTTTATCATCTATTGCAGGTTAACTGGTTCACTGTAAACAAAAGTTCTTGGAGGATTTTTTTCCCTCTTATGCTGTTTTTTGCTACTTAAACCTTAAATAACCTTAGACACTCTTCATGACCTCCCCCAGAGCCAGCACTGGTTTGCGCTGACTCAGAATCCTGAGTGCAGCTTATTAAAGCCCTTTATCTGCTGCTTTACCAGAAACAGCACATCAAACTTTACTGAAGGTGACAAATCACGCCACTGACTGGAAGTAAGTTGTGTAATTCTCTGAACATTGAATGAAAGAACCAGTGGAGAGAGGCTTAACAAATCTAATGTGAATAAGAGGTCTTCAATCTTAACTGTAAATTTGAACAGTGTGATACCAATGCCAGTCTTCAGCAAGCTTGGGTTTCATGGCTGTGTGCAGAGAACTGACTTGCTCATTTTGGTAAATAAACAGTGTGTGACTGTTGCTTGACATTGTTAACGCAGAGCTGCACTACCAAAGCTGAAGGCAAAGAGTGGTAAATTAAAGATCAGCCACTAATACAGAGTTTGAGAATATCACCTCTGAAAGCTAAAAGCTCAAGAACACACTTGGTGGGAACAGAAGCTAATTCCTCATAAAAACCCCACTTCCTGTGGCATCATTTGGCTTCCTTGGGGAGGGTCTAAAAGCAGGTCGAACTCTAGTTAACTTTGGAAAGCTCGCAGTAAAAGATACAATTGCATAGATGCTCCATAGCTGAATATTAAGCCTTATAATTCTGCAAACTTTGCAAGTTTGCCCATCAGTCTTCCTCAAAACTTTACATACATACTTAAGATTAAAATTTTATTTGGAGATGTCATTTCACTTTACTGTGAATCAGTACATCAGCTCTTCTATAAGTGCACTCAGTTACTCCCTGAAGAGAGAGAAACTTAGGAGTGGTACATATATTTCCTGCTCATTACACTGTAAAAACCTGTGGAGAACTGATACATTGATTAGCACAAGTCAGAAGTGCATCTTTGCCTTGATCAATACATTTGTGTGTTGTGGACTGGCTAATGGCAAGTGTCAGAGTGCCCCACCTGTTTGGAATAATTGCAGGATACAAGCATTAGCCTATTGAAAGAATGCATTTATTGGGCACAAAGAAAAATTTATGATCTTCAACTATACAGCCTGTGCAATAACAGAGATTGCCAAGTAGAGAAAAGATAGTTCAGCTATATTAAAATAGCAGGTAAATCTGGAGTCTGGGGTTTGCTCCAGGTATTTAAAGACCTGAGCAGAGCATAATGAAGGAACAGATGTACCACTTCAAGCCAGTCTGGTACATGAGTAGCCTCAGAGGAGCATTGGAACACAAAACAAGGAAAGATACAACTCTGATCAAAAAATGTGTATCCAAAGGCTCAGAAAATACAGATGCCTGCTCACAGAACTCCTCTGTATGGATCCTTCAAATTTGGGTATAGATATGCTCTAACTGTAATTCACGTCACGCTCTCAGGGGAGAGTACTTTTTTATGCTCTTGTAAATTATTTTTTTTCTTAAAATAGATTTTCCAGGTGAACTGAAACACTCCGTGGTGCTTTTAAGTCCTCTGATACTTTTGACTGGCCATGTTTTCATCTGAAGCTCACAAAATGGAGGAGGAGCTCTCCTTTTTTTTTGTTAATCCTATTAACCAGGGGATACAAAGTTCTCACTAGAGATTAAGTTAGGTTGCCTTGTTGGAATGCAGGAATTAAATATTTCCCAGGAAAGCGTCGAACCACAACAGTAAGGGTATTCTAAGATGAGCTGCTTCCAGTATTTTCTGCTGCTACTCCATAGAGCACATTACACATTATTGTCTGGTGGTTCCACATCTCACTTGGCATTCTAACTTCGGGTACTCCAAAGCACAGAGAGGCATGACTTTCCAAGCAGAACAGAGGAGACTCACAGCAGCTGAGTTGCAAAAAGCCCTGGACCAGCCCAGCCCAACCCACTTGTCTTTCTTGGAGGGTACAAGAGATGGCCGAACACACCCTGGTGTACAAAGATGGAAAGTGAGGAACTTCCAACAAGAGGCAGCATATGTTGGACTGAGCCACCCTAGATACTTCATATGGTTCTAGGGATGAGGCCTGAAACTCCATAGCTGCCAAAGCTGAATCGTTATGCCCAGGGAAACATGAAGTGCAGGAAACAGTTACCTGAGGGAAGCACATGGTCAAGTGCTGGTACCCTGAGTGGGTGTCCTGACTTCCCTCAAAAGAGCCTGATACAGAAATGAAGAGTTATTTGATCTGAAACTAACTAAATTTGTGTTGCAAGAGGATCTCTTTCCATGTTGGAGCAGATAAACAAATATATTTTCCTAGTTTGTTTAATACAAAGTGCTTTCAGTGCTCTATCTCAGAGGCCATAGCCCTGTGGCCTTCTCCTGTCCCAGTCAGCTAGACTACCTTATCAGGTCAGAGCAGGAAGACTGGGGCTTGCACATCAACCTGGTTTTAGTGTGATTAGGACTCAGGACCTGTACCAAGTGGCAAACGTGGCTGTTTGAGATTGTTCTCTGTAACCAGATGCATTGAGGTTTTGTACAATCCACAAAGGTACAGGAAAGTAAGATGGATTTTAAACAGTAGTTAAAGGGGAGCACTGAATTAACAAAACAGCAAAGTGACTCCCTCATCCTGTAGTTTTGTTGTTTACATGAGAAATCCTCTAAATACTAGTGTTAATTTAGCTCTGTTTTCACTAACTCTAGGCTGATGCATTCATTCTTCAGCCGAAGCCATCCCCTGAGTACTGTGGCAAGTGTCCATGCTAATTGGAAAGAACCCTTTGGGACTTGCTCTCAGTACACCTGTCTCTCTCAGTTTGGAGAGCTCCACGTTTTGAGGCAGGCTTAACAAAGTGTAAAAATGTTTCAGGAATGATGGCAATAAGTGGCAACAAAGAAACTACGTTCTGGGCTCGGCTGCTGAGGTAGATGACCCTCTGATACCTGCTGAAAGGATTTCTTGTGCATCCAAGAGGAGCAGCATAAGGTAAGACACCGCTGATGTGGGTTGTGGGAGAACATTTCAGATCCACTGCTTTGTTTGTGGGCTTTCTCTGGTGAAATATTCTGCTTTTGTCTTCTGGCTGTCCACAGTAGCACATCTAATACAGAAACTCTGATTTAGTATGCAATTGTTCATGTGAAGTTCAATGCTTTTGTTTGGATGCTCTACTTTGCAGTAATGAATACAGTTTCAGGTGGGAACTATGCTGACCAGGTGGATGTAGAATCTGTCATGTGTCTTCTGTATCTCAGCAGTTGTCACAAACTTGCTAAAACCCCATTTATTGGTGTCCCTGAGTGATGCCTGCCCAGGGAGAAGGCAGACCAAGGACACAACTCTGCAGCCTGAGGGGAGAAAGGGTACTTGCAACCTCTCAAAAATGCACAGGAAGGTATTTCCTGCTGGATGTGCACTGGGTGTGGGAAAGCCTATTGCACACAATGTAACTCCTGTAGGAGTGTATGCTCCTCCTGTTTAGAGAGTTTGTCTGCAGTACTCAGCTGCTCATATGTGTCTGGACTTACTATATGAAATTGGAAGTTCACATTGCACTGTAAATATGACCCTTTTTCAGCCTGTAACATGTAATAGAGCCATTATACTACATTTCATTACATTTTCTTACATACTTTTTACAAACCCTCAAATTTTACTGGATGGATGATTCCCAAGAAGCAAGACAACTTTTCAGCATGGCTTTTAATTATCTTCACCACGTGAGTCCATGCCAGTCTGCTTGGTGTTAATCTCCTGAACTAGGTAAGGAAACATTGCCATAGGGATTTTATAAAGTTATAATTTCTTATTGATAATTTATTCATATTCAAATCCCTTTTGGGACATGTCCTATGTAAGAGAATTACATTACCTTACCTGATTTTTACACAAAACTCCAATCCCACTGGATGGATATTTTCCGAGACCTGGGACAAGTGCTTAATGAAGGAATTACTGCCCTAAAGGTTCTTCAGAGTTACAGCTTGGTGTTGTTGTCATATTCACTTTGGAAATTGCCTTTATACTGCATAGGCAGATAGGAAAGCTGAAAAAGGGAGGTTAAATCTCAGTTAATTTTGGATGCTTCTTAAATATTCCACTTTGGAAATGCAAGTCTTTGAAAAGATTGAGACTGTGTTTAAAGAACTGCTTGAGCATCAGTTGTTTAAACTGCATGAAAACTCTGAAGCACAGGTTCATAAGCTGTATTTTCATCAATTTATACATGAAGAATACAAAGAAAAGAAAATGATTTTTTGAAAGGAGTATATAGCAAAAAAACCCCAAAACCAACCTCAGTTTTAAACTTGGGGCTTCCTGTTCTTGGCACAGCTTACCCTTCTTTTTACAGATCTTTTGACTCCAAATGCATGTATGTTTAATAAGTTTGAAATATGCATGGTTTCCAGACTGGGGTGGGGGGAAAACAAAAGAGAAATTATGATCTGCAGTTAATGCTTTCTTGTGGAAAATTTCTTCTTCAATGAGTTGTTCAACACTTGCACTGTTGCTGAGATAACCATCAAACAAAAATCGAGATGGAATATGCCATAGGCAACTGCCTTAACTGTGAGACCATTCTCCCCAACACATGTTTAGAAAATTGTATTCACACTTTGCAGTGAATGAGAGATCCTCTGAATGTTTTCTACCATGCAGTTCTGCAGAGATGTCTTAGAGTACAAATACATACATAAGCACAAATTTAAATTTCTTTTCTTCATTTTAAGATGAATTCAAACAATGTTTCATAGCTTTTCTCCACAATGGTATTCTCCAAAATATTCTGGGTGGAAGTTGGGGGAAAATAAAAGTAGATGATGAAGTTGACTCATTAATAAGGTCTTAATAGTTAAATTCTTTTTTTGAAAACCTTTAACCCCATTCCTGTCTCATCTCCTGACTTTCTTTCCACCTTCCATTCCTTGGTGCCTGGAACACTTGGTTGTTTCCACTATTTACGGCCAAGGTTAACAAGCAATCCTGTCTGACAAGTGGTGGATGGAGGATCCCACCTTACATTCTGGCACACAGGCAAGTGAATTTGAGGGAACCAGGCACCCAAAAAACCACCAGCCTGTAGAGAAGCTGGGTCAGACACTGGTGATTATAAGCACCCAGAGGAGCCACAAGAGAGTGGTGACTCCAGAACCAATAAATACAGAACATTTTTAGTCCAGTCACACCACCTTGTTGGAAGACTTGGTTCTGTCCTCAGGACAACTGTGTGCCAAGAGGATGATGACATCCACTGGGAAAACTTATTTTTCAGGCCAAGATCCCTTTTAGGTCTGCATTCCATTTTATTTTTGTTTTACCCAAACAAAGGCATTCTCAGTCTAACTATCGAAGTCTGAAGTGAACTGTTTAGCAAACAGATGATAGTGAATGTTCTCCAGGATAACCTTGGTCAGGGATGCAAGTTACCAGTGCTGCTCATCTGGATGGGTTTTCAGGTTGGTGCTAGCTTTTGCTGGACATTTGCTTCACTACCATATTCCAGACTTACACTTCATGCAGTGGTACAGCTCTCAGTTGCACTTCTGTTTCCATTTCTCCTCAGCATGAGGGAAACAACTCGAATCCTGGCTTGCAATCTGTCTCACTAATGCTTAAGCTGGTGCTCACAGCCCTAAGGGCTTGTAGGCAATCTAATTACATTCATTTCATAATTTCAACTGATGGTATTTTGTAAACATTTTTAATGTATCATCATTAATATGCTAAGGAAAAAAATCTATTTCTGCCAAGAAAGAGGAAATAAATCTTCACTATCTCTTTAGTCCACTAGTTTACATTTAGAATAGAACACCTTTTCTGAAAAGCTGTTGGAGACATATGCTCCCATTATTATCTCACAGTGATTTATCACTAACTCTAAAATAAACATTATATCCAACTTACCTGCTTGCTATTGCCCTTGCTATGTCATTTCAGAATATCTTAAAGACCCAGCATATGAACACTGATGTGGGTTTGTTGTGTTTGGGGGGTTTTTTGCCTGCGCTCTGTTTTAGTATTGTTGCCACATCTGTTTTTTCAAATTGTATTAAGCAAAAGGGAGAGAAACAAAAACAGAATTGCCAGCTGAAATCCTGTCTAGAGAAGGCAAACTCGCACATAGAAACCAGTGCTGAAATTTTCTTATTGGAAGGATGCTGAATTGAAAAATTTTAATGTACTAGAGGAAAGGGAAAACTCACTAAAATATAAGGTATGCTATACCCTAAAGGCTGAGAGGATCTTTTCACCTACATATTTGGGGCTGGGTGAGTCCATGCTACCCTCAATAGCTTGAAACAGGCATAGACCATGGTTTAAAATGTAATTCTGCTGTCAGCTGCCCAGAATATCTCCGTTTGTGAAATCAGCCATCTGTTTTCCCCTTCCAACCACTTTTGCAAGTAACAAATAGCCCTGTTTCCAGTAAAGTTGAGGAGAAGGTGATTTATTGTAGCTGAAAGATCATGGTGACCCAAGGCATAAGAAAAGTGGAACCTGTGGTTCTCTGCCTTAGCACATGTTGCCTGCCTCTCAGTTAACAAATCACAGGCTGCACCCACTTTAGAGGAACAACTCCAATAAATTATGGATATTTAATTATATTTGAGATAAGAGTCCAGTGATCCTCTCAGTATAAGGGATCTTATTATGCCAGAGCTGGGTAAACCAAGAATAATTAACAGTTCCAAAACAACTTACCTTGAATCGAGATTCAGGAAGAGAGCATAACAAAGAGGGTGAGGTTGGGGGAAGTTATGCTTGTGTGGCTACATTTTAAAAGAAAAAGATGACTGAAAGCCACTGGAGTACTTCCTGGTGGCTAGTCTTTTTTATTTTGGTTTTAAATGCTTGATCTACATTGCAAATCTAGTTATCACACTCTGTACAGAATTAGAGATCAGTTAAGGAGTTTGGTCACAGGATGCATCATTGCCTCAACTTGAAAAATGAGGTGAAAGAGGGAGGAAGGTCTCTACTCATCCCTTTGTTACTGTACCATTTTCTCCTTTGTTTTTTAGTGATCACTGTTAATAGCTATTCGAGGAAAGATAGCCAAGCTGAAGCATCCCTGCTTTTTCACTAGAAACTTCACCCAGTGTCAGTAATTCTTCCTTTAAGCCTCTTTTTTAAATGTCTTGGGCAGTGGATTAAGCCTGAACATTTAGGATATCTGTCTCACTTTTGGAAAGTCTGGTTTAGGATCATAAAGGTCTTTCACTGAGGAAACATACTGACCTGTGCTGTTCTCTGCTTTTGGTTTTTTCTGAGGTTGTGCAGTGGCAAAGCTGCTCTGCAGAAATTCTGGGACGGTTATTTGAAAAAAATAATAAATACTTGCCATTGGGTATAAAACTCCAAGTGCAGTGGAGACTACTGCTTTAGGATTATTAGAATAGCACTTCATGAGTTTAAAGCATTGAGAAGAATTGCCTTTTTACCATGTTTAAACTGATGCATGCAAATTCAAAACCCGAAGGATTGCCTATCGATATTTATGAGATATAGTGTAAATAATGCTATGAGGTCCTAGAGCAATGTTGTGTCTTACCTTGTGGAGGCAAGTCCTGCATTGCATATTTTTTTATTTCAAATGTTTCCTATTTTTCAGCATCATCTCTCTAGTTATTTTATCTGGTAGGTCTTTAATATAAAATATAGGCACGCAGCATGGAATATCACAGTAAGTTTTTCTGGCAAAAATGCATGTAGCCTGCTAGAAGGCAGGCACTGAGGTTAAAAATGGTTAGTATGTGGCAGTGCAAGGTGGGGGATTTGGGAGTTTAAGACACTCTAATTATTCACTAGACTGGTATGCTGCTGTCATCTTCACCAATTCAGAATAACACTTGGAAAAAACAAGTGACCCTCACTATCATACATAATGTGGCAGCTTAATTGGCAAGAAGAGGGTGAAAAGTAGGCTAGGAAAACCCTTTGAGACTGATGGAGCATATTTCAGTGGCTTCATCAAGATAATGTCCCCCAGGTGATTGAAAACAGCAAATATTTCATCAGGAAAAAAATATAAAGGTGCTTCAACTGCAGAACCCCATACATATTATTACAACCCCTATTTTTTTTAGGAGACTTTCATATCCTACATATCTAGGGAAAACTAGAAGAAAATTATTAATTTTAATACCCGTAAATTATGGTGGTAGTGTAAGTAAAGATACCTTGCATTTGCAGTGAGGTTTCATTCAGACAGGCTCTGTGACCACAAAATGCGGGGTACTTCAGTGTTCTTTCTGTTCTGGACACATGTGCTAAAGGGTAACCTGCAGAAAAATGGAAGCAAATATGTATTACAACTGGAAACCTATCGAGAGCCATCAGGCTCAGAAAAGCTTTCTTCATTATCCAGTTTACAGGCAGATCCTATGAAGAATGTTTTAAGTGTATATAATGTAGACCACAAATTAATCATAAATTGAATGAAGATTGTTGTTGTTGTTATGACTTTCTAGATAGCACAATAAAACTACAAAGAAAGGAACTTCTGGAGTTTCCTGGACAAGTAAACTGATTGTGTTAAACTCAGATTTAAATAAATAGTTAGAACTCTAACTATCTATTTTAAACAAAATTCATGGTCCCATTATTAGAAGATGTATGTGTCCCCAAATCAATGTAAAGTTAATCATACATATTTTTTAGTAATATTTTCTGTCAAAAATATACAATTATGTGATTTTACTTCTTTAACATTACTAACATTTACCATGGCAACTACAATAAGCAACAGATTTGACCCAACACAATGCCTGGGAAAATGGAAAATATTCTCCTATCATTACCTGTGCACACAGTGTAAGTTGTTGCCACCGAAGGTCCCATGTTCATGTGAGCAGACTCAGTGCTCTAAAAAGTCTGGATTAACTTGGGTACAGCTTTAAATCACTTAATCATATTTGAAATGGAAATGTGTTAGCTAGTTGTTAATTGCCAGTTAAAATAATTCCTGATCAGCAGCAACTAAAAATATTTGAGGGTAATAGTGTTAATTCCAGTTTTTTGGACTATATGTTTGCATCCCAATATCACACATCCACATATATGCTCTATGCAGAGGGAGTGAGCCAAGTAGCTGGATGGACCTGGCTGGAGTATTTTTTTTGGTTTAAGACACATTTACAGATGGTCTGAGCATGGATATTGTTTATGCTACTGGAAAAAGAAAAATTTAATTTCACAGCCAGACAAAAATAAAAGGGGAATTTTCTCTGATACTGAAGTACAGATATTTATGACCACCACGCTCAGTGCTGAGATACAATCAGTGATATAATATTTATATTTTACTGGTCCTCTAATGCCTACAGCTTTGATCTGAAAGCAAACAGTGTCATTATAATGGGCCATACATGATCAGAGATGTCTCTTTCCAGCCTTATTTTTTCTAACAATTTTCTGATAAAATTTTCATTCCTGAATCCAATAAGTAAATAAAAAGTACAAGGGGATGTTTCAATTACACAAATCTGTCAACCTATACAAAGAACAAAACATTTCTTAAACTGACTGCTGTGTGGTATGTTAATTAGTCATCACCAGAGAATGAAGGGCTCCATTAGCAGGCAGGTGCATGTGAGATGATGTTAAAGGAATATATATGCATGGAGCCTCAAATCTAACCATCTTATTTGCAATCTGTTACTGAGCTAGAATTGAGTTAAACATCTTGAAGATGTACGAAATCTCTTGTAGAGAAGACACTGGCCCTTAAGTAATTGGCAGCAGTGCTACTCATTAGAATAGCCTCTCATCTGAGGTGCCAAATGTGCCCTGTGTTGAGCTGTTCAATAATCAGCAACCAATCGTTCTTCTTCTCACATCACTCAGCATGACAAATCAGTGATATTAACTGCATGGGTTAAGGCAAATCCAGTCACTGTTTACATCTCAGGTTAGCCAGTTCCCTTTCAATCAATACAATGTCTCTAAAAATACAATACAAATAGACTGGTGGTGTAGGCTTCATAAAAATCACATGACTTCTCAACATTTCAAAAACAAAACAATAAATTGCAGAAGTGCAATACAAACGGTGGTATGAAACTGGCTATATTTAACTTGAAGAATATAGGGACTGCACTCCTGAAAGGAACTGGTTGCTGCGTTTGCCAGTGCCCAGGTTGTAGGAGATACCAAAACCTAGAGTTTCAGAGTAACACAGTTTAAAAAGCCCGTGTGGAGGAAACCCCTTAGCTTTTCTCACACAGAGTCAGCTTGTCAGTAGTACATTCACCCAAAAATGCCCAAGCCTTTCTCCGAAGCAATTGGAGTTAAAAGATGAGAAGCCTGGGGTGTCCTTTTTTTGTGTGTTACTTCCCCTTGGTTGGCAGTGGATTGCAAACACTGTTGCACATCTTGTATTTAGCTCAGTTAAGCTCCTCTCAAGCTCACAGCCTTCCCTAGTCTTTACCTAGCTGAATAATTTAGTGCACTTTATCTGTGTAATCTGTGCCTTTTATCACCTCAGTGTTCACCTGTGGTCAAAGATCACTGATAAATAAGGAAAGCAATAGAATTTGTAATTCAAACAGTACTATCTGCTGCCTTACTGTGCCAGCATTAGCCATGAGGGCGTCTGTTCGCTCTTATCCACAGCATATTGCTGATCATCCCTAGGTTCTGGCATAGAACTGTGCTGTGCTTTCCACTCTTTCACTTCCTGACTTCAGCAACAGCACCTCATAGAAATGTAGCAATGAATCAGTGACTGAAATATTTACTTGACAACAATTAAATCTCATATTCTTCTTATCTCATCACTAGTTTTGTAAGCAATAGTGATGGAAATCCACAAAATACTGTGACTATAAAATGCAAATAATATGCTTGTGTATGCATACCAAATCCTGCTGATTCTGTCAGTTTGGAAAGAGCTACAGGCTAAGTGGAGCAGGGTGATGTGCTCTGAAGTTAACTGAAAGGACATGAATCATAATTCTAAAGAGAGAGGCTGAAAAGAAGGACAAGGAAAAGTAGCCAGTAATATTAGAAATTTCTTGAGCTCCCTGTTCCTAACAATGTGTAAGCTCTGACAAAGAGGCATTTCCCTTGTTCTGCACATGATGTTTGTGATCTGCTGGATCTTGTCCCTGCAGCCAAGGACACAGTAACATTTCAGCTCATCTACTTCAATCCCCAGCTTTCTACTTTTAGCCAAAATCCTGCAGCCGGTTACCTTCTGAAATGGCATCATTTTTTCTCAGCTTTGCTTTCACTGATAACAGTAACACAAGAGCAACAGAGGGCTCCTCGAGTAGTGCCTATCATGGGGTCTGGCTGCAGGCTGAGCAGTAACACAGCACTAGTTACCTGGTGGCGATCTCTCAACGTGGCTCCTTGTCTCTCTGTTTTCTCCCTCCCTTCTCTTATTCCCCCCATTATGTATAAACACAGTCACCTGATCTCAAAAGTTTTTTATAACATCGGTTTTTGTCTGAACTTTGACTTTATTTTCTGCTTCATTTCTGGTGCACAAAGGTTTTGTTACACTGCTTTTGGTTACTCTCTTTACGTAAAGGGAGTAAAAATCTATATGCTACATTTAAGTATGTATTTCTGTAGTATAGACACTAGAGAAAATAAAAGGCAGAATGTGGATGCTCAAATAATTCAGTAAATACACATAGAGGCTGTTATTAAAAGTACATTCATCCAGAATCACAATGGTCTCCTTGGGCATAACTGGGCTCCCTTGTGCAGTAAATGAAGCACCACTCTGCGAAAATGCAGTGCGGAGGGAATTTTTTTGCTTATGATGGGAATAACATAAGAAATACATTCTGAGATGGTCAGGATAGCTATTACTGTGCTGTGGCAAGCTTGGGCCTTTAAATGTCTAGCCATTTGTCTTTTTTTAATGGCTCATTTTATATACGGTTCATCATTGCACCACTGACCTTTTCTCTTCTGACTTGTGCTGATGACATCATGGAAATGACAAGATTACCAGGAGCAATGGAAATAGGTGCTTATCATTGTACAAATTAGCAAGGAGCTGGCAGCAACAGGAACATGATAGGCTGCCACATCTGCTCTGGTGCAGATGAGAAAGCCACATCCCAACCATCTAAAACTGGCAGTCGGGGACAAAAGCTCCTGTTTGTCCAGGAACTTCTTTCAGTGTGGGAGCATCCAGATGAAAATGTCTGATTATCATCTATTACAACATGGAGTTATGCTATTTTTCAGCTTCAATAGATAAATACCACAATTGTTTATCAATATGTCCTATTTTAAATGTAAAGCTTAAGCATATTTCTGGGCAGGATTTCAGTAATTACTTCCACATAAGAACCTCCCCACTCATTTTAATTCCCTTATTCAGTTTTACAGTTACAGTAAGCACTGATATGCTTTAACTGTATTTCATGGTGGTTTTAAAGTTCTCATAAGAATATAGGGTTCTTGTGCTATCATTTGAAACGCATTGATATTCCCAAAATGTTAGTCTTGACTCAGTACAGTAATATTAGGCTTCTAGAAAAGCTTTATTTCTAGATTCATACTCATGGTAAAAGTTAGGAATGGTCTTAGTACCATATTGAACTGGGGCCTTGGAAATATAACAGCTGATTTAATAGGATAGTGCTGTAGAGTGAATAAAATAGTTAAATGGATGTCAGCTAGGTAAGAGAGAAGGAAGATCACACAGAACCAAATAGTTGTGTAATCACACCCTGCCTATGATGGGAATGAAAAGAATATTTCGAGTTGTGTTACCTAGGTGATCTGCTGTTCTAACAGACCTCTGGCTTCTGTCCCTGTCACCACCACCCCCCCAAAAAACCAAACAGAAGACAAGAAAAACAAAACTGGATGCTGTTTTCTGTTTACAAATATGTTTTCTATGCATTATCAGAAGTTGCAGGTAACTATGGAATAGATGAGGTGAGGATTAGACTGCAGTAGGTCATTCCAAGGCCACTCAGATGCAGCAGGTATTGACAGTGCTGTGATGACTACAGGTATAAAAGGAGATTCCAGTCTTCTTAATAGCATTGCAATGTTTTTTGTGGTGGTCTCAGAACCTGCTGAGAATGTTTGCTTTTTATCATTCACAAACAGGTAAATGTTTCTGTAAGAAAAGGCTTTTCCGTTATGCTCATGAGTATAATAGTTTTTACTACCTCAAGACCCAGACTAAGGGAGGAAGTGAAACATCAAATACACAGGGAAAAAACTATTTTCCTGGGAAGGTCACAATGAAGTAATAAGGAATGTCCTTCAAGAGTCTTTGTGATTTTAAGGGAAATAATTATGTAGTATCTTCTGCTTTTGCTTTGTCAGAATTTCCTGCAGCATTCTTTTGTCCTGTGTTCCCACTGCTCCTGTGGATCCTGCATGTGGTGTTAGTGAGATGGAACGAGCTGTACCGGGTAGCCCAGTGCTCTACGACTTCATCAACAGAAAAAGATGGAGGCATCTGTTTGCCTGAATACAGGCATTCTGGTACTTTATCTGTATGTGCATAGCTGGGGGCTATACTAGATCTCTTTGCTCCTATGGTTTGGTAATTCCAGTAGCAGGTAGCTTTGGCAGCATTTCATATCCATAATTGTATCTGTGACAGTCTCTCAGTGATGTGGATGTGCTCATTTCTATCCATGATTCTTTTATCCTAACTGGAGCTCACTAATGTCCAGGATGACTCAAACTACAGACTGGGTGATGGCCTTCATACCACTGTGCCACATCATGGTTTTCCTACTGCTTTTAGATCTCCCTGTGAATAGCAAAAGAAACCTATGGGCTCCCTGCCTGGTTTGTCACCTCTCTGGGAAGTGGCTCTGTGCAGCTAACTCAAATTAATTAGCATACACAGGGAGGGAGAGAGCAAGGGGTTTGGGGAGGGATACCAGCTTTAATGTAGGCAGGCTCATCTTTCTCTGCAGTCAGTGAAAAGGGACAGGTCTCCCCCATATACAGTCCCTATTTTCCAAAATATTAAGTGACTATGCCAGCCATCACAATTCCCCTTGATTTTTCAAATTTTTTTAGCAGACAGCTAAAAATTTTCTAGCTATGACTATGTAAACAACAATGAATATCAGCAGTCTTAGTCCAAACAAGGAATTACCAAAAATCATCAGATGCAAGGTAATCCTCAAATTCACCAATATATGAAAGTCAGTAACTTTCAGAAAACATGTCCAAGTCCCTGGCCCACTCACAACTTTCTGAACTCAGTCAAATACGCTGTTGATTAAAGTGCTTAGAACAGCACATGTGTAAATTTTAATGAAGAGCCTTTCAGCCTTTCATTCTATATGTGACAGGAGATGCTTCCGTTTGGGCTCTTCATTTGTCTCACAAAAGTGTGGGTGTGAGTCTCTTCCCATCATACTCCATACAAGCAGTCTCAACAGACTTGCTTCCCAGGATAGCATTAGGCTTTTGGAGATCTCTCAGTGTATTTATTTCTTGTAAAGATCCTATTGCATTGTCAGCACTTAGCACCAGCTAATAATTCTGGAGCCAGACACTCCCATCACAGGCCACAAGTGACTTCTATTGATTTCAAATACAATACTGCTTTTATCTCCATTCCACTCAGGAAAGAGTGTGGTTGGGCCACCCTCACTATGTACATCATAAGAGTATCAAAGATATCAAAGAGTATCATTGGAGGAACTCATAGATAGAAGCAATGCTGCTTTATCTTAATTTCTAGAATGGGGCACATAAAAAGAAGGATTTTTCTTTTTTCTTTGAAAGTGAGGTATTAGTTCCAATAAAATTGTGGGAGTATTGTTGCTGCCTTAAATATGGATGGGATATGATAAATTTTCCTCTTCAACTTTCAAGTCTTTTGAGCAGCTGGTTAATAGTTACTAGCCTTCATTACTGGCAAGAAACAAAAAGTTATGTCTTAATCTCAAACTAACGGTATAGAAAACAAGCAATTCCAGTGAAGAAGATTGTCTGTAAGAAGTCTAGTTTGATCAGGTTCCTTCACCACGATCAGAAGAAAGAGAAAAATATACATGGAGTGCGCACAGGTACCACACTACCACGAGTGAGTGAGGAGAGCACATTTTAGAACTTTGTGTGTGTCTTGCTTTGGAAGCAATCTGAATGATGAATGGTGGGGAAGAGGGATTAGAAGGGAATCTTTATCTATACACATTACCAAAAAAAAAAAGCTGTTATTAGGGCACCAGTAGAATCTGAAGTTACAGACAGACATTAGACATGGCTGCTCATAGCAGGACCCAGGTGCCAAACTAGAAAAGATACATAACGCTTCCCATAGCAGCATCTGGCTTTTTGGCACAGTCTACACACTTGGGCATTGATGACTCTGGATTTGCTTTGTAGTCTTTCAAACAGTTGCATTGCAGTGGCCCTGGGCAAAACTGCAGAACCTTTTCCTCCATAGCACATCATTTCGCATAGCATTTCACAAAAGAATTACCACTGAAAATGAACGTAGTCTGTGTAATTAGTCTGATAATTAAGACTTAAGTATTGGACAGAGATTAAAGTGCTTGTAATCTGCAATAAAGTTCCTAGAGTTGTGAGGATTTTCAAAATGTTAGCTTGTGCTTTATTGCACCTTCCATTTATTGTGTACCCATGATAGCAGCAAACACGTTTTCCCAGTGGATATCAGCATGTATAACTGCAACACCTGTTACTACATAAGCCTGGTATTTCTCACAATATGATTACTCTGTCAACGACTGCCATAAAAGGTGGCATCTGTATTCATCAAAAAGAGTTATCAATAAATGTAAAGCCATACCACAATTAGAGATCTCCAAGGAAGAACAAATCCAACCAAAAAAAAAGTCAACGACAGTATTTAATTACTAAGATTGTTAATCAATAAAATGCGTTCATAACTTTTAATTAAATTTTTATTTTAACTGGATGTTTAGAAAATCTGATTCTTTGTTTTTGTTTCATTTAACAGTTGCATTACTAAAGTACTGGTGGCATCTGTGAACAACCTTCCTCGAGGGGACACTTCATGTCTGTAACTGCATTTTGTCACCTACAGAGGGTGTTAAGAATCTTGTTAAAAATAAAGGAAATAGTTAGGAGACATCTCACTGTAGCCATTATTATAGTGCAAATTACCAGGTAGAGTAATCCAGAAGCTGTCACGAAAGGTTAGTAAGAAACAGTGTCAGGAAATCAACCATTCAGCAATTCATCATGGCCTAACACTAGCTCTAAACTGAAAGCTTTTAAAAAGCATTGTTTTATGAAGTAAGGGACATTATCTTTTTTTTTTTTTTACAGCACTGAATAAAGAAAACTAGGAGAGTGGTTCTCTCATGAAACATATAGAGACATAATGATGAAAAATGTCAATTATTTTATTGCACAAATCTGCAGGCAAGGTAAAAACCAGAGAGAGGTTGCTACAATTGAAGCAGGCCATTGTAATATAATACCTCACCTTTATTTTAATTTTAATTCTGGAATATACTGTCTGATTTTTGCAATCCTTATTCAGACAACAAATGACAGGCTTTCTAGATTACCAGTCCCGTCCCTAGAGGCTCTGTAAGATGTCACGAAAATGCAAAATTTGCCTTTCAGGAAGTTTTTGTAAGTGCAGTCTTGATACTGGTTGTAACACAGATTGCCATTGTTCTGTTAAGGGGTATTAGGATACTTTTTTGCCATTTGTCTTGTAGGTAAATAAACATTATCTGCCTCTTCCTTTGACTTTCATGTTTAGCTAGTGAGTGAGTGCCTTCTGATGTTGACTCTTGGTAGTGGTTCTCCACTGCTGAAGTGCCACTGATGTGGCCACAGCTGCTCTCTGCTATAATGTGCAATTTCCATGGAGCACTGTCTGAGGAATGCTATCTCTGCTGTTTGGGAGCTTTTTAGCTCGCTTTCAGAATTATGTCAGAGCACTGGACACAAAACTTGGTCTTTTATAAAGCACTAAAATTGTACTTGGGGTTAGGGGTGGAACCAAGCACAAAAACTCTCCAAACAGCCAAAATACTGAGCTAGTAAAAAAACAATAGTTTGCATAGGCCAGCAGTGTTTTCCTGGTTAATCATGTCTGGGTGAAGTGGAAGGAAGGCAGTAGAGTTTGCTGGAGATAGCCATGCTCAAAATTTCCCTTTACAAAGAGAAAAAATAGACAAACATATACTGAAAACCTGATGTTCAGAGGCTTGGTTAGTTGCCAGCATCCCCAGGGCTCTAAAATAGCTTTGTAATACTTAAGAAGCAGAACTCTGTCAGAAAAGATGACCAAAAACCTGTCTTTATATTCCATATGAAAATGTCTCAAGAAGTACCAGTAACCAGGCATTGCGTTGGCATTAATAAACACGTAAGTGTTAAAAGACAGTTGTCTCAGATGAGGGCGTCCCATAAGTTTAAGTGATAGCTGGAAGAGCTGTGAAGATGATAAACAGAAATAGTAATGAGCAGAAGACTATATAGATGGCAAGTTTGAGCATACGACACTTTACTGACATCTGTGAAAGCTCTTGGTGTGCTATAAAGCCCAATGTAAAACCATGGAGAAGAATAATGCAATTATCAATTAAGAATTTTTTAATGGGGCTGACTGATGTTTTGGTGGCAGAAAGTTTGATTATAAGCACAAACTCACATCAGGTTTGCATTGCTGGTTAAAGGTTATATTTATATCCAGCCTTAATGTGCTACCAAGGGCTAGCTTTCATTTGCAATGTTAGTGATATTTCCTGAAACTTGTCAGAATGGAGCACTCACTTCTTATGGGTATAAAAACACCCTTATGAACAGATAATAGCATCAATCACTTTTAGTATTTGAATGTCAGATATGTGTGAAAACCCTGCTAACTACCTTCAATAAAGAACTTTAAAATTACTCCTCAAAATACATATACATGTATTTTAATTCACAGGAGAACAGATTAAGAGAACGCTCCTTCCATGACACATTGGATGAGAATCTGTCTTGTTGCAATGCTAAAAATCCTCAATCCATCAATTAAATGCAGATTCAAGGCACCATCTCATATTTCCTTGTCAAATAAATTATGCTTTATATCAAAGACCACACAGATTCCTACTTAACAAAACAGGGGTATGTCTGAACATATCATAAATGTGAAATATGAAAGAAAGAAAAATGAGACAGCCAATAAAATGTAAGATTTGTAAGTCAGATAGAATATACCTTAGAAATAATATTACCAGTACTCAGAATCTGTGATTAAAGAAATATTCATAATCTGTCACTAATTTTCCACACAGATTGGACTTTTTTTGTAATGCAAACCAGAAAAAATCAGAGGGAAATTAAAAGAAGAAAAGTAGCAGATGAAATGGTGTTTAAATGTACATTTTTCTATATTTGCATATATATACACAGATATTTCCCTTTATTTCTCTCTTTTTTTTCAATTAACAACTAAGCTGGGAAAAGGATGCATGTTATCCAAGGACAAAGTTTGAAGACATACAATTCTTGAGAATAGTCAAATGTAAAACCATAAATAGAAATTGCCTGCAGCTGTCATAATAACTGTCTGGGCAATAAAATGGTAGCTGCAATTCGGTAAGGGCAAAATAACATGCTGAAGTGTACGAAGTGTATGAAGAAATCAGCTCTAAGCAAACTACTGCCACTCAAGGAAGACATCTCAGATTGGGTTGCTTCATAAAACCATGAACTTGGTATTCCTTAGTTTTCATAAAGCAAACTCTGTCAAGAATAATTTGGAAAGGACTTCTAAAGAAAATAGTGAACTGATTAGACCTCTGATGTCCTTGTCTTGGATACAGCTTGTTGTTCTGGTCAGATTAGAGTAAAAAGTTACAGCAGAACTGATCTCTAATCAACATAAAACTACATTAATAATGTGTGTTTTCCTTCCAGAATGAATGTTCCTCATTTTGTTTCCATTTATTAGGAGCTCTGCATACTGAAGCAGCTTTCACAGATGAAGACTCTGAAGAATCTCTGGCTAAACCAGAAAACTAGCTACAAGGTAAGCATTCTAAAGTATGTATATAATTAGATAATTATTTTTTAGTGATTTAGGTAATATGCTGTACTTTATGGACAATTGACTCCTGCCAATAGACTTTCACACTGATATTGCAAACAAATTATCATATGCCTTGTTTCTGATTAAAAATTAAGTTCTGTGGTACATAACTGAAAAACAGCTCATTCAGACAAACCGATAAGCATCTTCAAAATGTCTTTTTTTATCTTTGTATGAATAGGCAGACATACTCATTCTGTAGGAGCTCACATTTATCAGCAACGATCACAAGTTCTTTTTAATCCTTCATCAACCCTGCATTCATCTGATATTACCTGGCCTCCTGCATGAAAGAGGCAGTAGAAATTCACCTCACGGTCCAGGCATCAAGCTTCTAAGTTCTTGGCAAGGTAGCCTACTTCTTCACACTGACATTAAACTTGATATAAAATCTTCAGATGAAGATGAATCTGCCATGTGGAAATAGTTCTGGTGTTTAAGTACTCTTTGCACTTTATTCTCGCTTTATGCTTCACTGTCTTTGCTCCAATCATTATATCTTCCTATACTTGTGTCTGTTTATAGGTATCAGATGCCTTCATCTGTAGATAATTATGGACTGTGATCAAATTATCTCTTAATTAACTGTGGATGAACTAAGTAGACTGAGCTTATTCCAAATCTCTGCAGAAAGGTAGGTTCCCAATTTTCAGGGTTTTTCTTTCTCAGACTTTTTCTGATATGTCAGCATACTTCCCAAGGGTGAGTACATCCCATGCCAAACACCCTGCCTCAGAAATAGATTTGATGTCACATGTATCACTATGATTACCACATTTTTCCCAGTATTTCCATCTACATCTTGAAGGACCACATTAGGTCTTTCTTTGTCATGCACTTCCATCTTTTCCAGCTGCTTTTCAGCAATGACTTCCAAATCTTCACAGCCCCTACTTTCTAAGCATTATTTTCTGTCCTTCTAACAACTGGTGCATCACCCACAGCTCTTCATTATTTTCTTTGTTTCGCTTTTCTATTACTCCTTATACCCAGAAAGTATTATATGAAAAAACAACCCTTCCTGAAGATTAAAATAAACCAATATGTGAATATATGATATCTGCCCTAAGTTGCTGAAACGCAAGCACAATTTCTGTCTCTCTTCACCGCTACAACAATATCTTCCAGTTAAGAAGGAAGTGTGATACAAGGAATATACAATGAGATGGAAAAAATACTTTGTTTCTTGATTGCTCTGTGAACCTTTTCTGTTTTGACAATTTCCCTCACATTTCATCCTAAGTAGATAACCAAGCACACCGTACATATATTTGCAAACAAAAAAGAAGCATATGAATTGTGCTAATGATAGGGGTGGTGGGAATAGAAAGGAGACGGCAGTCCATGACTTAGGATTGTTAATGAAAATTGTTTGAGCTCCTGTCCATGGGATCTTGCAAGTCTCTTTGGGCAACCTGACCTGACTTTACTATAAGGCTCTTGTAAGAAATGGGTGATTATTTTTTTCCCTAATTTGAGATCAGACAGCAGTGATAAGAATTTTACCAGCTTTGGATAATATTATTAAATTAATAGCAGTAATAGCATGTCTCATATTCATGAAGATGAATGAATGAAATTGGCTAAGCTGTTCAACGGTGTGCTCCACCATCCTGGTATTTTCACTCACGTCAAGGTCAAAAATTTTTGCTCAGAGGGGCAGCAATATATGTACCCACATGGTGGAGATGAAAGCGGTGGGTATATGGGTATGTAACTTCCAATTTAGTTTATGGTATAATGCACATGTACAATTTTAGGAGCTGTCTGTCTGCTGTTCGGTCAGCTGCAGCCGATTACTGGAAGGAGGGAAGCACCATGCTCCTTCACAGAGGCTTCATTTCTGCCCTTTCACTTTAATCTGGAGTTACAATCCTTCGGCTGACAGTGAGAGGTGTTTTTCCTCTGTGGGGAAAAGTATGACTGAGATCTTAAGAACCTTATTGTGACTCAGTGTAAGATCCATCTCATCAGCTGCAAGTGAAGTTAAGCTGCTAAAGGAGAACATATATATAAAAGAAACTTTGCTCAGGCTATATAAAATATCACTTTAAATGATACCAGCTCCTGTATTCAGCAGCTGCCAGTAAAGCATTTTCCCTCTCTCCATCTTTGTGACCATTTCTACCAGAGCAAACATGAATTTAAGCTATTTTACATGGTCACAGTTGTTCAGGAAAGATCAGAAGCTGAAGGCCATGGCTAAACCCTTACCCATGCAGATTGCACCATGTTTTACCCACCACTCCTGTTAAGAAAAACATCTCCCATTCATGAGGCTGTCAGAGGCTTTAGGGATAGTACAGAGAGTCAGAATGGAGACTGTAACACTTGGGAGGAGAGCTGTAACTTTTTTTTTGTGTTAATACAGGGTTGTACCCCTTAAGTATCAGTTACCAGTGCTCATTTATGCAGTAGTACAAAGCCCTTTGTTAATGCCAGGGTGGTTCAGCGGGCATCCAGGCACCCCAGCAGTCATGGCTGGAGCCATGGCAGCCTGTCTGGGACATGAGGACTGGGAGAGAAGGTGGCCAGGGCGTGGCTCTATGGCTCTTCCATGGCTTTAACAGGGGAAGGTACTTAAGACTTGCATCTGTCTGTAGTGGCCAGATTC
Organism: Gymnorhina tibicen; assembly: GCA_013399875.1. Classification (NCBI taxonomy): domain Eukaryota; kingdom Metazoa; phylum Chordata; class Aves; order Passeriformes; family Artamidae; genus Gymnorhina; species Gymnorhina tibicen. The sequence goes on along the minus strand of VXAZ01008543.1, from coordinate 1,823,084 downwards.
ACTATGCCATAGCCAGACACAAAGGGACCTTCTCAGAGGAGAAATCTCAACTCTTTAAGGTATAAACTGGAAATGCCTCCAAGGTATTTATGCAAAACAGAAAAGGGGAGAGGGAAGTTAAAAAAAATTAGGTTGAGTTGGAAACAAGAGAAGCTTTTCCATTTATTCACAAAACCTATCTAAATCCTCATCTAAAAAAGTTAAATTAACGTCTAAACCAGAGCAGATACATAAATTGGTTTTGAGTGCTCCCAATATCAAGATGAATACAGGGTTTTGTTTAATCTTTCTTGCATTTGGAACCTGTCCAGTGGAAAGAAAGGTATGGCTGATACGCTGCTCCTTTGGTCTTGCATCAAAGACAGTAGTCCCCTCTTTCTGCCTATCCTTTCATTGCAAAATGTTATATCAATCCTGATCATTCCAATAAAGTCTTAACTAAAGAAAGAACAGAAAAATTAGAGAAGTAAGCCAAACACTTTCTCTTTTATTTAATCCCATTTCTTCCTTCTTACACAATATGTTTGGTCATCCTGGTATATGGGTCAAGAAAAATGAATTTTCACAAAAATCTTCTGAAATTCTAGCCCTGAACTATCCCAGTGGAGGACCTGGCTAAGTCACAGGCATGACTAAAGTCTTCCATGGCATTCTCTTTCTCTCAATTTTCTAAGTTCTCTGAAAAGCCGAGCATCTGATATGAACATGTGAAGGTGAGAAGGGATACCAAACAAAGTGGGTATCTTTCTTGCTCAGTAGGCCTGGATAAAAGTATACATTTAGAATTAGAAATCCTTTTTTGTTTGTTTGTTTTTCCTACTCTGGTCTGTGTTTCTTTTCAAAGACTGCAAGTGAAAATATGTAATAGGGACTTTCCCATATATATTGCTGAATTTTATAAGCAGGAGTGGGAATGGAATATTTTGATCATCCCTGCTGTTGCTTCTGAGTCCTGACTACTGCTGTTCACTTCCTTATCATTAATAAAAGATCAAGGAGATGACCCAGAGACTGTGTTGAGAAACAGCAAGTCTGTTTTGACATGAATTTCCAAGAATAATTCTCTTTCTGTACTGATGCTAAAGTATCACACAGGGAGGTTTTCTATTGGTTGAGTATACGCCAAAGAATGTTAATACAGGAGATGGTTGAGTTAGTAAATCCCTTTCAGAAATGCTCTGGGAGTGTGCACCATTGGGGTTTTTTGGATTGGTATATATAGTATAAGCATGATGGACACTGATTATCGGTGTTGCTGCAAAGTAACTAGCATTATAGGTCTGCCTCGCACATCCTTGCACAGTGAAGTATGAGTGCACCCAGCAGTGCAAGACATCCATGTGCTCCCTTCGTCTCTACCAGTGGGTGGGAAACTTTAAATTGTGAAGAGAATAAAGAGTAAAAACTATAGGACTGAGAATTTCATGAGTATTAATAAAAGTCATTGGTATCCCATTTTTACCCAGAGATCTTGAAGGGACCCATATGATCCAGTAACTCTAAAATTTAGATGTACAAAGAAGCTGAATGCCTAACTCTTTGGGGTTTATTTGAAAATTCAAGAAAAAGGTGCAGTCAAGGTCAAGGAAAAGGTGCAGTGTCCATTTCTTGGTATCTCTGTGAAGAACATGTACATGGCTCCTTGCCTGATTTGACGATCCCTGTAATGTGGACATACACGCAGTCCAGCACATCATACTGATGAATATTCATCAATAAAATAGCTAAGCGGTATTTAAATTTTAAGCAGCCAAGAATAAAAATATAGCAGAAGGCTCTCACAGGCTATTGCAAACTACTGAACTAATCAGTTCCTAATTAAATAGTCCATAGCTTGTCTTTGGAAAACTACTCAGAAGAATCCTTCAGCATTTGTTCAAGGCATGTTTTTCTGATAAGGGGATTATGTGAGATTTTAAGAAATTTAATATCAAGTAAATAATAAAATAATAAATTTAATATCAAGTGGAGACTGCCAAGAATAGAAATTGCAAAAGAGCTTCCACATATTACTAAACTTTATTGTTACAGAGCTGTTTCCACAATATTTTGTGTTAGCTTAGATTTTTCTGCATATTGAGAATTGATGACAATGTTTGTTACCCAAGCTGAACATTGTAAGTAGTTTAGAATCTCTGATATTTTAGCCATGTTAACCAGAAGTGGTGATACATTAAAGAAACTCCGTCACCTGTGGATTCACTGTAGTTCACTGTCCCCGCGGTCTTAGAGGACATTGAGCCACAAAACCAATAATAATTAGGACTCCTAGCTGAGGTGAAAAGCTATTGCCTCATGGAGCTATTTTCCAATCCTCCTCCTTCCAGCTGAGCTGGACTAGTGACACTATAAACTGGCAATTAAAAGCCTCAAGTTTAAAAATACCTTCAGCTTCCCAGGTCCCACAATGGCAAAGGTTAAGTGGATTATGTGGAGATAATTCACTCAGCTCCAGGGGGAGGGTGCTCATTGCCAGGGCTGTTGGTTACCTCCCTCTACCCTTCTCACTTGCTGGGTCAGCTTTGCCAACCTAAAACAAGAAAAGGACTGGAAAACTTTCCCAAAGGACCCTGCAATTACTAATGGGCACTGACTGGTACTTGCAAATTTTACTTTGATGCAGCCTTGAAAGCTAAGCATGGAAGTGGTCCCTACTCCTCAGCTAACATCTTAATGCTATTGACCATTCATGCAAGTCTTCCAGTAAAAATACCCTGTTTCTTCAAGGGAAAAGAAATATGAAAAAGATTGCTGGCCTTACATGAACAGCTACTCTCCCCTGTGCTCCAACTGAATTAAAACCACCAATTACACCTCTAGTTGTGTGGCAACACCTACACTGTGTTTCCAATTAACTTTGTAAGTTTTTAATCAGTGACAAATGCATTTTTGTAAATTCAATTTGCCTTTTATTGCAGCACCTATAAAATGTCTTGCAGCATTCCGGAACTTTGTGAAGGTTTTACTTGCTACTGACATAACGCAGCTGTCGGACCTACAACAAAGGCTAAGGTTTATGAGCAACTTGAATTAGGATGTAGGTTAAGCAATTAAAGTTCAAGGAGGGGGAGGGGGAGACGGTTTCCCAAAATTTGCACTTGCCAATTTAAAAAAGCACACCAAAAACATGCTGTACACTAGGATGGGCAAAGCTAAAGCGGCTAAGGAGACCATATTCAGCTTTAAAGTTGCTATTTTGAGAGCGTTCCACATGTGAAAAGGTCACCCAGATTTCATTAATAAATCCACACTGCTGTTTGTTTTCTTTTTTAATCAAACTCAAATGCATCCTGTTAAAGGGCTGAGTGATTAGATCATAAATCTGGATGTCCTTGAAGATGATGAAGAAAACGCTTATCTGTAAAACAATCATCATACTGCCAGTTATATATCATTTACACGTTTTTACATGTGCTGGAAAATGGTCTAATTTTAAATCATTTGCTTGAATTTTTAGGTAAGAAAAAAAAATCTTGCAGAATTTACAGTTAAAAGAGCAACTGGATTACTTGTGACATATGAAAAGAACCCATTACATCTAATCTGATGTATCTAAATTCAGGCTATTAAAACAATCAACATTCATAATAAACATGAATTAATATTTCATTTTAGTGAAACTCAACTCTCAGTACATTAACTTCTGGTTCCAGTTATATGATACAATGCTCCTAAATTCAACAACTCTGAAATTAGTCAGTTTTAATGGAGTCTGAGCATAAATTTGCTTTGCTACATTTTATTTGGACTGGTAGAGGCAATCCAAATGAAGTTACCAACTGTTTTTGTCATATTAATGCGTGGAAATCCTTATTCTGTGTGGTCCTGACCAGTACATATTGTGCTAGATTTCTCATTTCTCCTTTTTTCTCTATTTTCCTTGTATCTTGATTTTTCCTTTGTGTGCAAAGTATTTATTCAGTACTTCCAGCAGTATATTTTTCCTTTGTAAGCATAATTAGGATATTGCTGCAACTTTTCTTGTGTGCATTTGGACCTTACAGCTGATTTGTCACTTTGTCTGAACCCAGCTGTGGACATGACTACGGCCAGCACCAGCAACATATTTTGCTATTGCAGTGCTACAGGAAGTTGGGAAATGAATGTCTCTTTGGAACTTTATTAAAACAATGGATGTGGAAAATAATTCTTGTGGATTTATAAACATTCTTACAAAAGAAATGAGATATGGAGCAATACTTTGAGGTGGGTAAACACATTTTGCAATTTTTTAGCTGACTGCATGACCTGCTTTTACTTTAACGTAAATCCCATCTAGTTTGATTCAGTGGAGCCATTTTGATTTCTGAAGATTTGATCCAGAGAGGTAAAAGTTACCAGGTAAGTTTGTTTGGCACTGATGCTAGTGCCAAAACGTGGCTCAGTGGAATTTAGCACAGTGCACATTATCTGGTGACAGTGGAGGTGTTGCATTATTTACTGCATAGAATGTCCAGCCTGCAAAGATTTATGGGTTTGTTTAACTTTGTTCTGTCTGGTTAATTACTTATAGTCACTGAAGGTCCTTATGTGTATAGAGTGAAACAACAATGTGTTTTATTCTCAAAATATTTTTTAAATTACTTGCTTAATTGTTCACTAGTTGCGAAGGCACCATAGTAAAAGCTTATTGTACCAAAGGTCTACGGTTTCTAAATTATATTTTCCCTGCAGATCATAGTGAGCAGAGGGAGTAACAGCATCATTCTAAAATTTGTATAGATGCAGTCATAAGCACCTAACTTTACTTCACACAATTTTCTTTAACTGACATTTATAAACATTGTTTTTATTTGTTTTGTTGTAGACCCTGCGATCCTTTCCTCATAAACACAAACGCTAACTTAAATTGAGTTCAGCAAGCCAGTTTTGAACTGCATGCAGAGAAGATTAAAAGAAATTGTACAAAATCCTCTCCTGGGAAAGATCAAATGGTTACTGAAATGAAAGCAACCTAAAACTGTAGGGTTTAGCCCAGAGGGGGGGAGGGGAATTGGGCATTTAGCTATAATTAACACCTTCTACTTACACTTTCCAGTGTTTCAAACAGATTGTTTCTTATTATAAGTAGCTGCTCACAAACCTGAAACCACTTTATTAAAAAAAAAATAGAATTAGAAAAAATATTAACAACTAATAAGGCTAAATTCAAGCGTTCACTCTTCATGCAATTGTTCTGTAATCCTCAGACTTCTTTAGTCAGCCATAAAGTCATCAAGCATCAGCTATATATAAAAATACACTATTTCTGTGTGAATATGTGATTGCAAAGAAAAATCACACTTTTTTTCTTCTTTTTAAGGAACTTGTACTGAAGTTTTGCTTGGGTGAGCTCTGTAGTAGTGTATTTGAAGCTTGAGGTTAGTGACTTTATCCAGGATAAATGTCTTAAATATTCTTAATGCTATTTCTTCGATCCTCCTTTATTTCTGCCAATGTTGCTTAAAAATATCTCAGACAGCTACCTAGTACATTTTAAATGAAGATATTGTAGCTCTTCCTTTTTTCAGTTTGTCTTGATAGAGAAAGTGCCCAAAGAAACAGAAAAGCTGGCAAGCTTCCTTACTTGGCTTTCAGAGACCTTGCTCAGTATTTTTGGTATGTTGCATGCTGGAATCTGAAATACAACTTATTTTCTCTCCCTTTCTTCTATCATAAATCAATCATTGTCAGATCATTGTCTGCTGATCATTCAGTCCCTCCGTCTGGTGCCACAAAAGTACTCGTTTTTCCAAAAAATAACTATGTTGCTACCTTGCATCAGCTGATCTTAAAGTAAGATTTTCTGGCTTTCTGAACTTTGATTTACATGTTGCTACTACTACACTCCTTTGACATTTATAAATTCATATCCTGTGTAGGTTCATATCCTGCCCTTGTAATGCTTTGCAGGCTGTTAGTGTACTTCTTCAGCTAGTGGAGATAAATGCAGGTAAGTACATCGTAAAAATAAATTCTGGTTCACATGTGTATTAAAGAAAATATAATCTGTATATTCTGAAATAACAAGACAGTGGAATTTGTTCTGGAATTCTTCCCTAACTGCAGAAGTGCCTCGAAATCATCACCTCTCCTTTTGCCCTCTCCTGCTGAGCTGTACAAGGAACCTGAGAAGTGTGAACAGAGTGCAGATGTGTCCTGCTGAGTTCTCTGTTCACCACTGATCTACCCCTGAACAACATACCTGGTGATTCTGATCAACGTATGCATAAATTTATGCACATAACCTTGTTATAAGATCAGCAATGTTTTCTCTGTGTGAGGCCAAGACCCCCAACACCAGGAGTTTTGGAGGGATACAGTGGATAGGGAGATGACAGCACTTACTGATGTCAGTGATCCCTAGTAGTGCATACTGAATTATTTCGGTGTGTAAGAGGAAATATGGTGTTTAAGAAAGAAGCTGATAAAACTAAGATTGTAATATTGGTTCCTTTCTTCTGTGGCTGAAGTATAAGAGATAAGTAGATTTGTTTCCAGTCTTTTTGTTTTGTTCCTAAAGAAAGACTGTATTGACTATGAACTTATTTGAAGTAATTTCTTTTTCTGCAGATAAGGTTAATGCTTTCGAGCTTGCTCTTTCATGCCTAGGGGGTGTAACACATATGGTGAGTAACAATAAAATACTGATCTGACTGTACAACTTTATGTAAGGCATGTGTGACTAAAGCCTGAGCAATAAAATTTCCTTTCCTGCTCAGACAGAATTGTATATGCCTGTCATATTTTATTGGTTGTTAAATGGCACATACACTTATGGATCACAACAGAAACCAGACAGCCTACAGTATCATTGCATATTTGTCATCTTCAATGAAAACGTTGGAGCAGATTTCTGTATGCTTGGGCAAATTAAGCTATAGGAAAGTAAGCAATCATGTTGCTGATGAATATGTATGCACTTAAAGCATGTGGAAACTTTAGCCGTTCAGTACTAGTGGCAAAAAATGTTTCTGATTTTTGAGTAGTGACACACGCAGTGATCAGAAAGCAACATTGCAAAGCAGTATTTTTTAAAGATAAATTATCACCTTTGCAGAATGCAGACAAAAATAGCTTATGGACCCAACAACTCAGACCCATTTTAGCTACATTAGTAAACACCATGTAATTCATTAACATTCAGTGCCTAGAGCTATCTGAAAGAGATACACAGAACTTCAATTACTGAATTATTATTAGTATCACTGCTAATAGTGTTACTCTTCCTTCTGAATTCTGAAATTGTTGGTTCTTTTCCTACATGGTAGACAATTCTGGCAAATTATAAAAATGATTTAAAAAATTCAAGAGGAATCACATATAACAAAATTGAAAAAATGGACTGTAAATAGACAGTGAAAGTGTGCTGTAAATTCCCTTTCAAGGAATCCAATGGCAAAAATTAAGGCTGTGATTTTAATATTAATTATTAATATGAATGCATATAAATTAATTATATCACATGCTGCAAACCAAACTGCACTGCTGTATTGTAAGTGTGGTAAACAGAAGAAGACTTACAGTTACACTTGTAATCCATCCTCTGCCCTTTCTTCAAAGTGGTTAAATTATATTTCTTTAACAAAATAAAGCCTTGTGACTTTTGTTTAGCCCATATGGCAGGATAGCCCACTGAATAAGCTGTTTGAACACAGTACCACTGACATTTATCAGAGATACTTTTGGTCAGAAAAGATATGAAATTTCTTTCTTTGCAGGTATTAAAAAATTTATGGTCAATGCCCAACCCTCAACCAAATAAGTAACTGGAGGACCATGCTGATTCGGATTCTGAAGAGTGGTGTGTCATTATTGTAAAGCCTCCAAAGGTAAGAAGATTTAATTTTTTCATATTGTTGACACCAATAGCTAAGAAAAGACTCCAGAGTGACAGTGACATGTCAGGAAACTGAGAGTGGATAAATGAAATTTTGGTGACTAAGTATAATTTACTTATACAACACTGTGAACATTTCAAATAGCATGTGTCCACCTCCCACCTGCCAGGCATTCTGACCAGATCCTTTGCAGGTTAGATAGGCTGAGAGTAACCTGCAGTAGTGCTTCCTTAGGCACTGTCTCCTACAGCCAGGCAAGTGATACTACACTGATGGAGAACCCAGAGCAACTCTGAGATCCCTCAATTCTTCTCCTGCAAGACCACCAGCAAAACCTTTTATCTTTTCTCTGTCTGTAATATGAAGTCTCCATAATTACCATTTTCCCCAATATTATCACTGCTTTACATTCATCAGAAATAGTGTAATAAACATCAGTCTGATGATGTTAGTTAGGCTTTCAGTTTTAGACGGCAGGTTTTGGGATGAGCTGAACTGACATGATCCTGGGCAGGAACTAGGCTGCTGGATTTGTCTTGTCTGTGTTTGTAAGCACATCAGGTTTGTAGTCAGAGTACCTTCCATTAGAGGTGCTGATAAGGTTGAAGGAAGACAGAGTTCACGTGCACAGCCTTGTCATCTAGTCTACAATGTCTTGGTTAGGGAGATGTTGGTGGGACATATGCATTGGCTTAACTCTCAAATTCCTTGCTATTAAATGCTTTTGCTGTTGTGAGAAAAATGGGAGAATAAGCTTAAGTGACCACAGTATAGGTGTTCATATTTGGTGAAGATGATTACTGAACTGGGTGAAACGTCAAAGAGCCAACTAACGTATTCACTGGCATATTAGGACTCAATTAGGAATTGTTTAACAGAGGGTCTGTCTACTGCTTCCCCCCAGCAGAACTGTTCAAACCTAGAGCTTTGGAAATGGGCTCCACTGCTTTAAATCCAATCTTCTCTTACATGACTTTTTAACAGGTGTGGATTTCCATTTTTTGCTACATTGGTTGCATGAAAACACTAAAATGTCTGTTGAAGACTGATTTAATTATTCTGACACTTTTAAACACTGTGTGAAAGTAAACTGCAACAACTGACAATTTTGAAATGCATACCAACATCTTTCAAAATTTTAGGTTTCAAGTAACTATAGTTTTCATATTTGAAATGTGTCTTCCCACAAATCTGTGGTTTAAGTTGCAAAATCATAAACAGAGTTTGCTAAACATCTTTGAAGCATGATTTCAGCTTACAAGATGTGATGGCTATGGTCTGTGTAGTCAGGTCTCTGACCTTATTCCAAATACCACTTGTATGCCATGTATTTTTCACAAAGCTGTAAAGTGATGCTATTCATTTAATTGGGGAGTACACGAGAGTTTATTTTGAAAAAAAATAGGAATATTTAAACGTAATTGAGGATCAGTCCTACCCTCAGACATTTTTCCTTGGTTCCTGCCGATAGCACTAGAAGGTTTTTCAGGGTGTTTGCAGAGGGAATTTGGCTGATGGAGTGGATTAAACCCCCACGGTTTGTGCAGCTCAGTCACTGCTGCTCCCTCTGCTGGTGGTGAAAGGTGAAATTACAATCAACATCATGGAGTTACAACTGTTCCAGACTACAAAATAAAATATTCACAGTTTATATGTGTAAATTAGCTAATATCCACAATTTTTGTATCAAACTGAGCTCTTTTTTATCTGACATGTTCAGTGTGGCATACCTACTGCAATTTAATGTATTTTCAACCATGTTTCTTTTTATGAAGTGCTGAACTATCTCAGGTAAAATAAAACTCATTTTGAAGCAGTCATTGGATAAAAATCAGGATGCAATCTAGCATCCAGAACGGATTCTGCCCAAAACTCTGTGAATGTGCGGCCAATACCCTGTTGCCAACAGAAATCATTTAGAAGTACAATAACTGAAACAATAAGCAGCTTACTCAGGAGATGTATGTGCATAGTATTCACACAATTTCCCAGCCAAGCCACTCCACACCTCCTACTATATCTTTGTTTAACACCGTGTTTGTGAAAGATATTCTTATTTTCATAATATGAATATGGTAAATGGCTAAAGGACTGAATTACAGTAAATTGATAATTCTTTAAATTAAATTCTCATCCGAGGCAAATGGATGCAATGTCATATTATTTTAAAATTTCATCCTGTGTATGCAACTTTCACTCACTGCTGTAGAAGCTGCACATGTGCATCTGGAAGAAAAATCTGAGCCTGACTTTAGTGTTTCGCACACAGCTTGTACCTTCACACAAGCAGGAAAGCACATGGCAATGCAAGTGTTGATCATCCAGACACAAGGCGTGTATATTTCCCCAGTAATTATTCCCTAAAAGACATAAATCCCCTAAAAGACATAAATACCAACAGCCAAATGCCTTTAGTCACAAGAAAATGTGTCTCCCCTCCTGCTTTTTATTTTTATGGATAAGGGAGCTTTCAAGGAAATGTAATAGCACAGCTAAAACTAAAGATCCAAGTCTACTTAAGGCACCTTAGTGAAATAGGTTTGTTGGTCTCACATCAGTGCATATTGCAAAAACATTTCAACTCAGCTGATAGTCTCTATTTAAGCTGAGCTTTTTGGACTGAAATAATAGGGAGAGCTACATAACTAAATTACTTTCACCTCAAGAGATACTTTTGTCTGTGAGCTGTCAAGGGTACACTCAGAAACAGTGACATGATAATAGGAGTGCTGACTACACATTTGCATGCAGGTACACAAGGAGCCAGGCTTAGATTAGTGATCTGAGCTACTAATGTTAAAATACAGTTTTATGACAAATACAGAAAAGCTTTCCAATTACTCATAATTCTTACACTGGCTGTCCAGCACAAGAAAACACCACCAGTGGCAGCAACAGCATTTTTGAGAGGAATGCAATGAAAACTACGGCATAGTTCCAGTCTCTTGACTTTTTCTCTTATAGGAGTCAGTTACTTTAAGCTAATTCCAATGGAAATTTCTGTGTGGGTGTACAAGGGATCATCCAAGGAAGCACCACACTTTCCCAATCATAGAAGAATGACATCAAGAAAAAAACCTAAGTTTAAATGAGCTTAAACATTTAGTATAATGAACACTGTTTTTTCCATGTGTTCTTCCAGATGAAAATATTTATTCAAGACCACCACCCCCATATCAGTTTTAAAGAAAAATAAAAGGACTGTCAGTTTTCTACACAGTATTTATGGTGGAATCGAGGGCACTCTTGCTCAGTTTGATTTCTTGTGTAATAGAAAGAAAATTCAAGATACTATGAACATGGTATTTTCTCTAGTGCTCTCTGGACTAAGACACTGCTTTACTGCAATTCCTGCTAGGTAGAGTTTGTGTTTTTGTCAATCCATTAGTTTATCCCACCAGGCAAGAAATTTCCATAGCATGTCTAAAGCACCAAGGGGAAGGAAAAGCTCCCCAAAGCTCTTCACATCATAATAGTTTTGCACGCTTCAATGTGTCAATTTTCTGGGTACTTTTATTTTTATTTTTATTTTTTGTAAATAAATAAATAAAAACAACTTCTTTTTCTCACCACACTGAACAGTCCACTTCATGGTAGGAGACCACCTTATCTCATATCTCTGGATGTAGCTTATCACGTCTTACAGGGAGGCCATAAATAATTGCATAGAATTTTCTTCTCTAAAGAAAATAAATGAAATATTTTTATATTGGAGACAGGATTTTCAAGAGTGTGTAGGGAAATTCCACATTTCAGTGAAAGCTTAATTCCTTGGACTCTTCACCCTTACTGACATAAAGTTAGTATTTTACAAAGTTCTTGAACAGCAGAATGACTCACAAGCAAATTGAAGTTTATGGTATGCAGAAATGTGAGTTATTAACAGAGAACCTATTCTAGGACTGGGAGGTACAGGATATTTTGCACTCCAAGAATGATGTTTCTGAAGATGAATCCTTAAGGTTGAAAATGTTCCAGCTATAATCCCACTGAGTAATGCTTCCTGAATGAAGTCATGGTATTACTTCTGGGAATAATTCAGCCCTAGAACTTGGTCATTTTACTATTTTAGATTAGATGAGCCAACTTCTTTAACACACTTTTGCTGTGACTGCTGTTTACTTTTTTCCAATCTTTTGGTGTTTCATTATCTCTGGCAATTACTAAATGCCTCTTTGGAGTAAAAAACAAATTTTAGGTTTACTCTATGTCAAGTTATCATGGGAACACAAGTGAAAAATGAGATAAAAACTCAAGGATGTAGACTCTGTAAAGAAAAAAATTGTTGTCTTCAATCAAAAAGGGAAGGCTGGCTCTTTCTACCTCCTGCAGAAAGGTTAGCTTGCCTTGGCAGTGCTTCCCACAGCCTGCTGGGCAGGGGAAGCCACCACCTGAACCTGCTCCATCATGACAGGTCTCCCCACACACACCGTGCCCGTCTGTGCTCACACATCCTGCGTGCCATCCTGCATGCTGGTGGCTGCCTATGTCAACAGCAGCACTCTTATTGCACACAATGGAGACTAATTTCTCCAAATGAAGCAAAACTTGGCTTCACCCTAGGCCAGCACTTGGTCCAAATTTAGTAAATGCTTTAGAAATCTGGTCATTAAATGCAAGATGATTCTGTTGTATGATACGCAGTTTAACAACTTCAGCTTTTTCCATGCTGCATGGATATATTTGGTGAAGATTTTTAAACACCAACAGCTTCTGCTGAACATTAAAAATGCAAAGCGTAATATAACAGGTGCAAAAGCAGTTCTTTAATGTTCTTGTGCTTTCCTCATGAGTTAGGTGGATACAGTATATTCAAAGAGGATAAGCTGCTGGTTTAATATAGCAGCTGACTTCCAATTAGGAACTCTGAATTAGGGATACATTATACAGCTACTAAGTTTTCTTTACGTTGTTTCTTCTGAGAAAGATGAATTTTCTTTGCCGAAGTTGTCTCACCTATAATTTGGGTTTCTGTTTCTCAAAAAAAATTTCTGCATTAAATCAGATGTAAATGTCCTGTTAAACTCTCTCTTACTGTAACCAAAAGATGAAAAGTTAGGAGGTAGTTTGGAAGATTCTTTTATATTAAACTTGTCAGTCTACTTCCACTAGTAGCTAAAATATAATTTAGTATTATTTCCTTTTTCTTGTTTGTTTGTGGTGTTTTGAATTTAGTATTATCTCGTTTTTCTTGTTTGTTTGTGGTGTTTTGGTTTTTTATTCTACCAGTGTACTCATTTTGTGTGATTCAAAGGATGCCTTACTGATAAACAGAGAAATGAACTATGTGATGCTCTTCAGCAGTTAAAGACAGCCAAAGGGGAGGTCCTTTCCATGATTTGAAACAGAAAACTGTAACAGAAATAGTGTATCTATTGTTACTTACTATGTATCTTCTCAGACCAATATCAACAGTAACAGAGAGGCCAGTTTGCTTCATCCTTGCAGCTGTGCAATCAAGTGTAGTGCTTTTCCCAGTCTGGTTTTCAATGATTGAATCACAGAGGGTTTCCAGTTTCCTATTTGCAGTAAAGTCTATTGGTTTTTAATTTTCAGTTTCAAATTAATTTAACAGTTCCTCCCTTTCATTATGGTACATCACTGAATTTCCAGGGAGAAAAAAAAGTTTAAAAAGAAGGGGAAAAAAAAAAGAACTATCAGCAAACAATGTTTGCATTATAGTTTTCTGTAAACCTGCAGATTCTCTGCAGCTCCAATAATTATTTTGCTTATATTTCTTACTTTTCAATTAAACTTTCAGTGCTTCCCAGGTTTACTACTCTATCTTTAAAAGCCTCAGAATGTTTCTCCCAAATGGACATTTCTGAAGGATGCTTCTGAACTCAGATGCCCCATACTCATAAAATGAAAAGAATAAAAATTAGATTTGATTATTTAGGAAGCACACAATTGTCCCAGATCCCCTTTCAAAAGCAAAAGCAAGTGTTGGTCCTAAACTGTTTGTGACTGAAATAAAAACAGTGAAGGACAAGTGCGGAAGGCAAGGAAAGCCAAGTGACTACTACATGCACTTCAGTGAGATTGCCAAGTTAGTCTTTGATTTTTCAGTCTGACTATTTTCTCCTTTCAAAAAGATTTCAAGTCTGGCAACTGAAGTAATATAGAAAGAAATTTTCATCATCACAGAGTAGCCACCAATTCCTTGAAATTCAATATTGTAGAGAAGGAGCTCACTAGGATATATAGAAGCTAAAATCTGTTATCCAGGAATAAGATTACCGTGTCTTATAACCACTCCACATTGTTTGTGAATACATTAGAATGCAGTTAAAAAAAATAAATAGCCTATTGTTAAAATTGATGGAGAGTACAGACTAATGGAGAATATTCCTGGATGGCTATTATTTGATTTCTTTTTTCCTAACACTGTACAGAAATATTTTAAAATGTATATTCTAATAAATGCAATAAAGACACTTCAATGTACATTTCATTATATGTTCTAATAACATAAATATGTAAACATACATACAGTTTTCTAGTCATCTTGGAGCACACATAAAAATCACTTTCTAAATTAAAATCAAAATCTCACTTAGGAATTTCACTTTCTTTGGAAACTATTAAGAATACTCATGAGTCACATCCATAGCTTGCTTATAGCACAGAGCTATAATGTAAAGGAAGTTTCTTTTACTCTGTAGGGATTGATTCTCCCTTGAAGCCTGGATAAAATCGTTCCGATGCTACCTGAAGGATCAGTAGAGGACAGCGCTTCAATTACAAGCAAGAACCTGGGCCAAAAAGGAGCTCTTGGTAATTCTCACAGTGCTCATTGCCTTTGGCTTTCTGCCTTAACAACTGGCATGTACTGTACCAGGTGTATAAATGTTCTGCATGGTTGTTGCGAATTCTCCACACTTGACCTCACTTGGCAGAGCTCTGTGTCTCCTCCTCTGCTGCCTTTCACCTTGGGAAATCATTATGTCGTTTACATTTATGTAAGGCTGATCCAAACCACTTCTGAATTACAAGCCTTTAAATGGCACCCTCTTTGCAAAGGTGTGGGTGGCCACACAAGGGACAAGGAAACAAAATTCCTTGCCCAGAATCCAGATTTCTGAGCTGTGCTTGCCTTGATTTTTATAGTAAGAATTCTTTAACAGAAGTGGTGCAACTGAAAAAAACACCGATGATTGCTTTCCAATTCACTCTTTATATGAGCTCATAAAAATGACCTTTGTGTGAATTTGCCAGGGAAAAATGTTTCTATCTATAAGGTGTACAGATCTGGAGATGCTGAGAATATAAACTCAAACAACATTCTGGTTTTGCATCTAGCTTATATTAGTCAGTAGTATATGATATGATATGATAGTGTAACAGAAGTAAAGAGCATTTGGAGGGATTCGAATGCTCAGTTACCACATCTGTCTCTCTACATTATCATCATTAGAGTGTTTAGATGCAATTTATCTCCCTTTCCATTTGGAAGATTCATGTTCCCTCCCATGAACTGGGCATCAGCCCAACCATGATGGGTTGTGTCCACAGGGGAACACCTTCACTTTGACACCTGCTAGTAACCATCATCAGCCCAGCAAGCTCTGCTTGGCTTGTTTATCTTTGCAATATTTAGCCAACCAAGAAAGGAACCAGTGTATGTTTGTCTGATACGGAAACAGGAGAGGAAACTAAGGGAAAGAAAGATAAAGGTATGCCCATTCTTCCACAGCTGACAGATTTTACAACTTGGACATACCAAAATTAACAAAGCTGGGCTCTGCTTCTAATTAATTATAAGTAGAGAAGAAGGATGCTCCTGGGTTTAAGGCCATTGGCTAAGGCACAAGAGATCAAGAGTGAGTCATTAGCAATAGCCACAGTGTGACAGTGGGCAAATCAACCTCTCCATCCCAGAGTTACCAAAGAGCTTGTGTATGTAGACTTCATGTTCTTTCGTGCAGGGATTGACTTTTACTATGTTTTTGCCAGAATCCAGTACCCTGAGGCTCTGATCTCAATGAGGTCATCTGGTTATTATCATAATGCAAACCATCCCATCCATGCCTCTGCTCTCAGGCCTAGATCTTACCCAAAAAACCTGCATGTAGAAAGGAACTGAGGAAAAATACTTAGATGGAGGACAGAGAATTTTTCCTTCGGGTCAAAATTTCTATTATGTTGGAACCGAACTGCTTCTTGCTAATTAAGGCATAATGGGAAAAATTGGAGCTGGAGCGATTCCCTTTGTCCAACTCTCTGGCACTGATGGCAAAATCAAAAAGCACTAAGTGATCAGAAGGTTCAGAGTACTGTTGTAGTGCATACTTTGTCATATCTGAAAACTTCTTCTGGAGATGGTTGTAAAATATGCTTTCAAGGAAGGTACAAGGACCCCTATTTTCTTAGCCTTCTACTAGGGAAAATAATATAGAATGGTCTGCACTTCTGCTAAGTCTCATCTTACTGGGATGTGTAAGTGGGTGTGATTCCTGCAGTGTGCGTAGGAGTTATCATGCGAGCTTTAGAAGCTGGCCTGTGCAGGCTGTGATGATACATCCAGTTGAAGCATACACAGATGTTAGATACAAACGAAACCTAATTTGAATCAGGAGATCTGGGTTCTGTTAGTGACTCTGCCATATATTTCCTGTATTGCTTTAGGCAAGGCATTCAGAGCCTGATCCAGTCTCCATTTAATTCCACAGTACCCCTTTCCCTGGCAGTACTCTGAGCTGGATTAGACTCCTGACTTATCACTTTCCGAGGCTCTCCATATTCCTCAGAGGTATAATCTTACCTGCCCACTCCATAGGTGTCTGATATAGCTTACACCATTTACCTCTGAAGTGATTTGCTACTTAGGCATAGCACAAATATGCAGTTGAATTAAATTCTCAATTCAGTAAAAGCTTAAACCTCTAATAAGCTTCAATCAAGTAAACACATACTGGAGAATTTCAGATTCTGTGTCATTAGGTGTTGATACATACTCTTAAAAATTCAAGAAGGTAAATTATTTCATTGGCACTGCTTAGGGGCCTAAGGTGAAGCATACGTCAAAGTACCTTGCTCAAGGCCCTATTATATATCATTAGCTATACACATGTACTTAAAGTTAAGCAGATGCTTAAGTGTATTGCTCAATTCATCCCTAAAAGCAAAATACTCATATGCTTTCTAGCAAAGAAAACACAAACATTTGAGCGTAGAAAATACTAAAAGTAATCTACATTTGATGATATGAAATGTCACAAATTATTAGTTTAAACCTTTTAATAAATCTAAAGAAACAAAGAAAATTTAAGGTAACATAGCCCATACTAATTTCCAGGAATCTTGCCTACACTATAACTCTTCACTTTTACATAACACTGAAATCACAATATGGATGCGTATTTTGAAGTAATTGTGTTGGTGGTCCCTTCGTGCTTTCTGAACATCTAATAGTTAGCTAAGCAAACACACATGACTGATTAAAAGAAGAAAGGGAACTATTTTTACAGGGACCATTAAACTTTAACTGCCATCTGGCAGGGAATGATTAGAGAAGATCAAAATTAAGGCAGTCAACACAAATACTGTGTGGATACCTCAGGGAATTAATGTGGATAGAAGACAGTGGACTTGTGGCTCTGTTAAGAGACAGACGGAGAAGGAAGTGGTGAACACATCCTTTATGACTGCTGCCCTAATGGCCACATTCACAGCAACAGAAGCAAAGAAAGAAGAAATCAAAAACACCTGGGAATAATCAGACGTTTGCTGTCATAAAAAAAGAAAGTTAAAGCATTATACAAGAGCCACACCATTCTTGTTCCCCAACAAGCCAGGAAGGAAATTTTTATTGTGGAGGTGTGTTGCAGTTGGCAGGTTATCTACTATCTTTACATAGGCATTTTAAATAGGGTCTGTAATAAATCTTTTAATTGAAAGGCTTTACAGAACACAGACCTGTGGTTGATCTAACTGAACACTGGATGTCACTATTTATACACACTATTAGTCATTTTAGAGGCATTAAAAACACAGTCCAGCCATGAATTGGAGCAATCCAGACATGCTTTTTTCAAATCGGCTATCTTTAATTATAGGTGTTCTAGAGATAGCAGTTTCAATGAGCCAAAGCTTCCAAGCTGCCTAGACATGCACCGGTCATTTTTTACAGCAACTCATCTGTGTGCCCTGGCAATGCTGCTGGTAGGTATTCCCTAACAAGCGTACCACGTCTGACTTCATATTTCAGGGGAAAGATTCGAGGATTATATAGAGAGATAATGGACTGGCTGTTCACTGCAATGCCTCAGAGCTGAGACTCTGAACAGGCAGCCTTATAACTTTGCTGTTATGGCTGGTAAGAAACAATCAAAATACAAGTCACCCAAAAGTGCAACAGCCCTCCCATGAGGCAGCTCCTGGTCTGACTGTGCTGGAGTAGAACCTTCTTTTCACCTCTCCTGAGCTATTGGGTTGGAAAACCCCTGTTCTCTCAAGCATATGCCTTGAAGTTTTTCATTCCAGGGCACTAATAGCATACACCTCTTCTGCCACTCTGCTGCCCTGACCTGAGGGACAGGTGATTTCTAAGGTATATAATTATTATGAGGGGGCACTTTTAGGAGACATGGGAAGATAAGAAAAACAAAAACGAAGTATCTCTGAGTCCAAGTGGTAGGGAAAACAAATCAGTGCTGACAGCCCACAAGGTCAGGTTAGCTGCCAGAAAGACCAAGGACAGAAGACAGGTGAGAAGATGTAAAGATTAGTTACAGTTGATATGGTAATGTACTGTGAAATGAGGCTTATTTTTTGTTTCTTGAGCTCAATACAGTATTTTGAAGTTATCGATAGCATAGGAAAAGCACATTAAGTATGCTTCAAAGCCTATGAAATCTTGTGAACTGTACCCAATTTCATAAACAGGCTAAACAATAACAAAATTATCAGAAATGTACACATTACTACTCTGAAATGTACAGTCAGTAGAAATGTTCGGTTATTTTAGACCTTGATTCCCAACAGAATTTTTCAATATATTCATGTGTCTTCTTGTCACTCTGCATCCTTGAAATGCTAGGACTCTAAAAAACGTTTGACTCTTCTGTACATGCTTAGATTCAACATTTTTTAGAGAGAGGTAAAATACAACTAAAAACAGCCTTAGGTGGTTTTTGCTAGTAAAGAGAACAATTGAAAATGCCTTTCCTGATTTGCAAAACTACATTTCTATGCACAACATGTGAACCGAGGTCTTCCTAGCCCTATTCAGCCAAAAACTATGGGTGTTGAGGGGGTTGCGTTTTTTGGTTTATTTTCCACAGATCCTGGCTGAACGATGGAATATCTAAGAGTCAGAAATTATGACTGGAAACACATGGCTGGAAATTATCTACCCTGAATCTTATTTTATTCCAAATAGTATTTTCTGAGATATATTCTGGGCAAAATATTCTTTTGATTAACTACAAAGTTATATTTCAAAATTTGAGCATAGGGGGCTGTCCAGTTGAAGCTCATGAACAGGTTTTGCTCTTTCCGAAGCTATTTCTAGCTTTTATACAGTACAGTGTAATTCTGCTAACAAAAGTAATCTGTTCAGGGGGCAAAACAGGAGTCAAGTGCAGCTACAATATACTAATATGATACTATTGTGATATGTATAATATATCAATACAGTACAATGTATCTTATATAGAGCATTATATAGACTAATAACCTTAATAAGCAGTATTGATGTTGTTGTACATATGTGCCATTTAACAATTGGGTGGGGGCAGAATACGCCTTACACACAAATCTGTTGAGAACCTGGAAAGGCAAAAGCTGTGGTGCAAAAGACAATGCTCTGTCATTCTCTCCTCAGAATAAACTACAGACACAAAGCAGTCAAAAGGCCCCTGAAAAAAGCAGCACAGCTTTGCTAAACTTCTGCAGTTTGTTGTGCCAGGTTGATGCAGTAGCCTGTTAAGACTGCTCAGAGTATCTAACAGCCTATGGCTCACTCCTGTTAACAAGGTGCAGAGCATTCATTCTCCACATGCAAAATTCCAAGCCCTGAGCCAAACTGAAAGAGAAATACAGTAGACATTTGTTGATTTTTTTTTTTTAATAATACCCACAAGCATCTACAGATGTGATCCCATGTAATGAAGCATGTGGCCTTAAGCTGGAATTATTTGCAAACAGCAGGATCTCCTGGCAAGAGAGATGGCACTTGCTGTGTTATGAAAGCTGTCCCTCTAAAACCGTGTTTGGTTAGCACCTATGCCCTGTTGAAATTGGCATAGATAATTCTGAGTGGGAACAATGCCAGCATGACAGATGGGAATGAATACAGGCATGCCAGAGAACTGGGATGTACATTGAGTATGAGTATTAGGAAGAGTCCTTTCCAAGAATTTTAAAATGGCAGGCTGTCCAGAGTTTCTCTACTTTGGGTACGAAACATGAGAATATATGATCTCTTGTGTAACTATGAGCAAATCAATTATAGTCATTTAAAAATAGCTCATCTGAGCCATGCAAAGCATGACACTAAGCAACTGAATTATAGCAACTTTTTCTATGGATTCAGACTGGCACCAGGTCCTAGAGGGCAGAACTTGTGCACTGGAGTCAAAAGGATTCCACAGGTTTTCTGCTAAGTGGTTCAGACTGAAAAGCTTTCAGATGATAATGAATATTGTTCATTTGTACGATGCCTTTCAGGCTGTGAGCCCAAAGCAATTTGCAGGGGTATGAGAATCTAAACTCATAGCTGGGAGGTGTGTCATTTACAATTAAGTAAATGAATCTTGCATGTTTAATGGGCTATATAGTCCCATCTCCCCTGCAACCAGGGATCATCAACTGGAACTAGAGCCTCTGTGAAGAAGGTGGAGGAAGGCAAAATCCTTCTGTCACAGTCCTGGCAGATACATGTGTACCCTGCTTTTGCTCTTTACATGGCACAAACAGCCATAACAGATCAGTTATCCAAAACACTAATTTAATCTCCAAACAAGATTTACTAATTCCTGTGGGGTTTTTTTGAGCACTGAACAGCTACCTTTCCTATTTCTCTTTTCAGATTGTGAACAGCCAAAATGTATTACCCAAAAAGCCTTGTCTAGGATCATTTATAAAATTCTGGGAATTCAGGAAAAACAACAAATCTAAGAAAAATTGCTTAGGTATTTCTGTTTAAAAACTAAGAATCTGATGTTGCAATTCTCCCTGCACAAAAAGCCGGAAGAGCCCACTAAGAAAACGTTCCTCCATTTTGGATTTCTTCAGCTTCAGCTATGAAAATCTATGGATGCTTCTGAAAAAAAATGGCTCTAATTTGGGCCAAGTCTTGGCTGTCTGTGCTGTGTATTATATGAAAGGTGTTAAAATTGGATTGCCGACGTTGTGTTCTAACCAGTACAGGCAGTGGTGCCAGCTTACACTTGAACTTTGTTTTCTGTTCAAAAGGTGTTTAGTACTGTTAGTAGGAATAAAAAGCACTGCTGAATTTATTTTCATTTAGTCCAGTAGTATTTTGTAACCTAGAAATCCATGTATGTGTTATCCAGTGAACTGACTGACCATTTCAGGTATCAGCTGTTTTTTGCAACACAGCCTTCAGAAATATCATGTGTCATCTGAGTAAGAAAATTTAGTTAAAGGAGTTTATGTTCTAAAGTAATACGTGAAGAAGTATAGTCATTCTAAATGTTCTGAATCTTCTGTGCATTTATAAAAATTACTTTGATTAAACATCAGTGGATTGTTTTATTACAGCTTTTCCTCAAAAATCAATTTCCAAAAAATAGTGGGTAGATACATAATAATGATTTTTAAACACAAGAGCTCACCCCGAATGTGGCAATCCTGACACACACAGTGTAATAGATGTGAAGCATAAAGTGAAACTATTCATGAACCTGACATTTCCTTCCACTTTAAGTTACATTGCAAAGGTTAATGGTTGGACTCAATAATCTCTGAGGTCTTTTCCAACTTTAAAAATTCTATGATTGTATGAAATACAAATAGAAGTTACATTAAAGTAGGGAATCATAATTTTATAGACAAATTATAATTTTTTCTGACCTATAAAATTAATTTTAAAAATACAGGATTATCTTCCACCTCGTGACATGCTTGGTTTTACAAAAGGATGGCTGTATTTTTTAATGTTTATACTGTTGTACAGCATCATAAAAGTAACCAGTAGAACCTGAATGCTAGACAATAGGGCTTGCAGCTCTAGAGGGAAAGCAGCTCTACCAGTCTTTTCTGGCAAGGCTCCCTGGAGCTTTGATGTCACTTTCCACCAGAATCCAGTAGCTAGGAGGAAGATGAGTATGCTTCTCTTCCATGCTGAATTTCTGCTGAAGCAGAATGTTTTTCCTCTTGACAACATCCCATTTTGACATAGATAGGCTATGGTGTAGCAGACCCTACTTATATAATCATTGTGATATTTAAAGCAGACCTTAAAGACCCAAAAATTACATGATAAGGATTATCATTCAAATTGCTTGAGTGTTCTCAAGAGTATTACCATACGTTCCAAATCTTGCCTAGTATGAACATGGTATGATGTTTGTGGTTAATGTCATCCATTTCTAGGACTCAGGTGTTAAAATAATCAATGGTCTGTTGAGCAGAATATTCTACAGCCTAAACTAGTTCTACTTTGTTAATTGCCTCCTGCTCTCCACTGAAAGAAGCTGTTGAGACTATAAAAAAATTAATTTTATAGAAAAAAATTGCTTGGGTAAGTACTCTTGGGGACAAAGATCACTGAAGAAACAGTTTCTCCCTTTCCCTTGTAAAGGAGAAGTTTAGAATTTAGAGAAAAAACTTTCTCATCTGTATTCCTATGAAGCATCTCTTATAATCCAGTCAACTCTGCAATTAAAACAACATTACTTATGTCAAAATTTGCCACCTACTAATAAGCAATAAGGTAGACAGGTATTAAGAGAGTGCTACCAAGACAATTTCTACTTAAAGCAGATCTATCTAATAATGGCTTTGTTCCTTCTTCCCAGAGCAAAAATGGTTTAAATACTCTGGAGTGTATTAATTCTGCTCTATATATCTTCTTTCCACAAGCCACTGCTCCAGTTGTATGAGCCCTGAATGGGAAGATTCAGTCCTGAATTTTGAAAATTCAACCACCCAGCTGTGAATGGAAGAGGTAAGACTGAAACATGGCCCAGGCTGTGAAAAACACTGAAAACCCCTGACTTTGTAAATCAATATCAATCAATGCCCTGCAAAGTACATCATAAATCTGGATGTTCAAGAGAGATAACCCTGAGGTAATACACCTTAAGTTTTAAAATATTTCACAAACATTAGGATAATCTCAGGAGGCCTTTGATCCAATTTCATCCTTTGGGGGTCTTCCAACAATTAAGAGTTATTGGAATATATTGGTTTTCCAGACACATCTCCTCTTCAAAACAGATTTAAAAAAAAAAAGACTAGTGTGAGTGTGTGACATGTTTTGAGTTAATAATCCTCTGCTGGGAGATAAAATTTAACCTGAAGGAATAGGTTTCGATCTAGCAGGAGAATATTTTATTTAGGCTTTGGACAATGGGATTTCTCTTAACTAGTCAAGATTTCTCCTTCAGCAAATATAGAACATTCAGATATAGACATTCATCTTTTATAAGTTATTAATAATAAATGCTGAATTCTGGCAGACCCTCCATGCTAAGCACTCAGGACATGCTCATATATTTAGCATTGTACAGGATTTTACTTGTTCAACTGAACCAATATGCAACTGCCATCATTTGTCTGTACCTGGAGGAAAACCAACCCATATCTACCAGGCAAGCATTCCAGTTTATGGGTACTGTGCCCAGTTGCCTTATTACCCACTTTCTGGACAGACATAAAGCTTGATAACACTCTTTCAGAAGTCACCAGAAAAATGCCATTCCTATGTAATGTCCATTCTGCTAATACTCGTGTGTGATAAAATTCAGAGCCTGATATGTGTAGATAGTGTAGATACCAATTCATTACAGGCTTATAAAGTGAAAGTGCATGTCACTGTAGGACTGACCCATTGCATGGTGAACCTGGGAAATGAGCTGCTTGGCAGTGAGGGTGAAACAGGTGTTGCTTTTCTAAAAGTAAGGACAAAAATATTTGGAGAAGATTTATGGTTCCAGGAGAAGTCTTTAGAAAGCTTGGAAAATTTGGGATGACCTTTTCTCTTTCCTTTCTGGGAAAGAAGAAGGCCATAATGGTGAACCACAACTAGTAGTCACCTGCTGTTCTTACTGCCCCGACACAAACCTGGCTCAGCAGCAGGGAGCTGTAAGGCCACAGGAGCTGTGGAAGAGGACTGGACTGGCTCTTCAGGCACCATGTATTGCTCAAACATTTGCACTCTGTCTTCCTTGCCAGAGGCAAAACAGGGAGAAAACCTCCTCTTGCATCCTTGGCTACTGCCCACGTGCATAACTGGTCCTGACGGGCAGACACAACTGGAGAGCTGGGAATCTGCTCTCAAAGATTTTCAAAAATAGGATAGGAAATGGTGTGAGATTAACAAGTGTTTCTTTATGAAGTTCTGGTTGAATTAAACTCAGCCTGGCCCCCAGAGATCAGTAACTGCTCTTCAAAATCCTCCTGAAAGGAACAGCTGAGTCACATTCAAAATACAGTATCAGCTGTTATGCCTTAAAAGTAACAATAAATCAGTGTTTAATAGTGGTTTTGACACTGTTCACAACAAATAGCTTGTGAATGTATTATTTGCAAAATATTCCGGGGTGGGAATTGTGACAGAAGAGGTCACTTCTTTTGTGAAAGAAGAGGGTTTCCATTTAATGCGGTTTTGAATCCGTGTGACTTTGTGCTGTGCATATACAGGAGTGTAATTTCCACTTCTCCATTCATGAGAGCTGGGGAAAGATTTGTTTCATGCCTGGAGGTCCAGACCTCCAGTTTCCCAAGGAGAAAGCACATCTCTAACTGCTGCGCTTCCTTCCTTCTTTGCTGCAGATGGCCTGCTCGCTGCTGCACTTCCTGAGGAGGTACCCCTCCTCAAAAATGGGGTACTCTGTACGTCACTGTACAGCAGCACGTCACATTTAAGTCATTCCAACACTACAGCATTCGCCTTTGCTTTATGGTTTTATTCATGGTGATGGAAATACTTGTTCCCACAATAGCATATGTATGGATTGAAATTTTTTTTTTTGAGTGAAAAGTTCTGCCTAACCATTAAAAGGTTTTGCCATTGATACTTAGTGTTGGTCTATGGAAGAACCACGTGGCAGACAATGCAGATCTGCCCATGCACCTCAGTTCCCAAAAAATGCGCATAAGCTGTGAAAAGAAAAAAAAACACAGAAAACCAAAACCACTGGCAACTTATAACCTGTTTCGCTGGCCTTTACAGACTGACTTTTTACTGCTCTGTTACTAAGACTCTGGATGCACACTGGAACCAAACCAAGCTTGCTGCTGGATTAAGGCAGGGAGCAGAAGGCTGGGAAATTCAAATTGTACTGTTGTCTCTCACCTTCGGACCTACAGCTGAGTACACCTCCCCAGTACCTAACGATCAGAAGACACTGCGTTGCAGGTTATAAAAGCAACATTATGGTTAACATTAGTATGCAGCTGTTGAAAGCACCTATTGATCATGTTTGTTGAGGGGTGTTCAAGCTGCTGATATGGAGCTTTGTGGCACCTGTGGTTTAACCAGTGACAGCAACATCTATTGTCCTGTAAATTTGCAGGAGCCCAGCACGTAAGTCCTAAGAGACTGTTCCCATCCCTAAATACAGCACACACAGCCCCTTACTTGGTCCATTGGAGACCGTTTGCAGCACACAATTTTAGAATTTATTTTTATGGCACAGATTGTATCAAATGAAAATTTTACAACCCAAATGTATGTTTCCCAGTGTTTTACTCAAAACCTCGATTTTTCAGCATCTTTACTAGTTGGCACTAATACTACTTACAATAGCAAATGACCATTAAGATAATGATCCCGTTATCAAATGAAAAACATCAAAGCACATGTAAGTTATTAAAGCGGGAATCTAGGGAACACATGCTCAGCTCAGTCAAGATAATCCTATTTCGGTTAATCTTGATTTAAAAGGATTTTTTCGTTACTTGGGTGTGAAGCTGCTCATCGTGCAGAAATGACTTAATTAAACAGTAGGAGCTTTTTGCACACAGCAGGTGCCCTCGGACACGCCCCCTTTCCTTGCCGTGATCCGAGCCCCGGGGAGGGGGCGCGACAGCAACGCAGACAGTGACGCCACCCGCGGCGGCACCACCGCGACCCCCTCACGGCGACACCGCCCCCGCGCGCGGCGGGCGCGCTGCGGCTGCGCGGGAAAGCAGCGCACGCCCCCCGCTGCCACCAATGGCGCCGGCACAAAGTGACCTTGGCCGCGCCCCGCCCCTTCCGCCGCCCGGTTCCGCGGCGCCTGCGCACAGCCAGCCCAGCCCGCCCTGCCCCGAGCGCGGCACCGCAACGGTGAGAGCCGCGCCACCCGCGCCATCCGTGCCCATCGCCGCCCCCGCCCGCCGCACCTTCACCCTCTCCCTCTCTCCGCAGAGACGCCGGATCGTGACCCCTGGGACGCCGCCCGCTAAGATGTTCGCTTGCGCTAAGCTCGCCACCTCGCCCTCCCTGGTGAGTGGGGGGGCGCTTGCGCCTCCTCACCGCCTCCGTCCCTGTCGGTGGCGGGATCGGTGAGGCCGCGGGGCGACTGCGGGTTGGGCGGGCCTCCGTACCCCGCCGCAGCGCCCTGGGACGGGCCCGTACCGAGCGCTGCCCGCCCGGGAGCGAAGGGGTGGGGGATGGGGGTCGGGCAGACTGCGGCAGGGCCGCGTTCTCCTTCCCGCCTCCTTGGCGCGGCCGGGGCCCTGTGCCAAGGTGAGGGGCCTTCGCATACGAGCGGCGGAGGAGGGGGAGGTCAGCGCAGGCAGTAGCTCATGGGCCTGCTGCGCTGTGCGTTTCGCTGTAGGTCAAACTCCAGCCTGTTGCTTGTCCTATGCAAGGCCGGGATTTTTTGCCCTTGTAGAGGTTAAGAGACTGTCCTGCATTAAATTGCCCTCTCTGGCCTGCAGAAGGTCTCATTTTGCATGGTGCAGGCCTAGGTTTCCCCTGCAGGAAGAGATTTGTGCAGGAGCCGATATGACCTTAGACTGCTGGAAGCCCAAGGACACATGCAGGCCGCTTGTGAAAAAGGATTCATTCATTTGTGCCTTGCTAAATTTAAAAGTCTAGATTACATCTGTGCATTTAACAACTTTGAAATTCATTTTGATGATTTTTATTTACTCATTTCAAAACGTGTTTTACTGACTACTTGTCAGTCAGGCTTTTTTGTCGCTGTTTTGCTGTATTTTCTGTCAGCATAATGCATGTATATGTTCACTGAATGATGTGGCTGTTTAAAATAATATCTCCTGAAAACAGTGCTGTCAAGATTGCATGGCAGTGCTTGCTTCTGTATCGTTTATTGTATATCTAGCTGTTCAAAGATTGCTGTCTTTCAAGGAAGACAAGTGGCTTAGTAGCTGATAGTTTTCTAAACTTACAGACTATTGTATGGAACAGCTGTGATAAAATGTTTCTTTTTTTATAGTTTTTTTCCTCCTCTTACAGATCCGTGCCGGATCAAGAGTCTTGTACAGACCAATTTCAGCGTCTGTGTTGTCTAGGCCAGAGGTCAAGAATGGAGAGGTACCTTATAAACAAAATTCTGTATCTTCCTAAATTACCTGGTGAGCCTAAATGTCCTCAACCTAGAGTTCACTTGCACTAACTCAAATAACTATAGTGTGAAACTTGCTTTAAGTCAAACACCTAATAATACTTGTTGCTGTCTTGCTGTTTCCCCTGAGAAGTCTTTCACATTTAAAGTTGATGCTTTCAGGTGGAACAGGTAACATTCTGAAGTTTATGACTCTTACAGTCTCATCGCTCTGAAGAATAACTAGACATTGGATCTAATACAACTTTTAAAACTGCATGTTATTACACTATCACATGGTCTTTTGTCTGGATATAATGCTTTTTCATGTTTTGTTTTCTTAGGGCAACTCAACAGTTAACGGGGCCCAAAATACTGTCTCCCGACTAGCACTTAGAGAATTCCAGACTAGTGCTATCAGCAGGGACATTGACACTGCTGCCAAATTTATTGGTGCTGGTGCAGCCACAGTAGGTGTGGCTGGTTCTGGTGCTGGTATTGGAACAGTCTTCGGTAGTCTAATCATTGGTTATGCCAGGTAATCAATCTCTCTCTTTAAAAACTCTTGAATTGTATGCAGATGTATCTTGAGACAACTGAGCTGTAGAAAGGATGACGGCACTGTAATAAATCCTGTTAATGAATACTGTTACTGATAAACATGGCTGAAGAGAATCGTATGAAACTGTACCATATTCATCAGGATGGCTCTGTTGTTAAATTCAGAACTTTGTACACTCTTCCTGGAGGAGAGCCATGAAAGAAATTGCATCATTAGACTTGGTTGATCTTTTGGTCACTGAAGTCCAGCGTTTGAGCATTTGGTTCCAGAACTGAACTAAAAATCCAGCCTGGATCTTTTCTCATCAAAGGGGAAAAGTCCTGAAGAAAAACAGTGTGAGAACTGGTAGCAAGGAATGAGAGTCTGTATGCTTTAGTCTTCATAGTCAGAATTGTTTAGAAATGGATGCCTGATTTGCTTTTCTAACACATTCAGCTTTGCATCTCAGAATATGCAGTTACTTCAGCAAATGAGTTACCATTCCTTCTAGAAATCTGAAAGGTGCAAGGGTGAGGATTTTGTAGTAGGGATGAACTTTCAGATAATTTTACAACATTCCTGTAATAGTAGTAGTTCACATGGCATTGTGGAAGAGCAGAACTGATACAGGAATAGAAAAGGTTTCAGGTTCTTTACTTTTCCAACCAGTTAAGTCTTACTTCTTAATAAAGGTTTTTAAGCCCTTTTGAAGACAAGGAAGTTCACTTTCCACTTGAAGAAACAAGTGTTTTCACTCCAAAATTCATATATTGAGTTTTGAATTTGGCATGAACATGTCAATAAGAGTTGGTAGAACATTGCTTCATAGTTTTATGTTGGACATTTTCTCCCCTCACTTCTTGAAGGTATATTCACTGCATTTTTGCAACAAACTGCTGCATATTTCTTTTTTCTTTTGTTTTTTTTTTGTCCTACTCTTACATGGTTTCAGTTCCTGTATTTGTCTTGCGAGCTGCTTAAAACATGATACGCATAGAATTCCTTGGAGTATAGTTCTCATGTCACAGATGTGGAATAAATTTCTAAAGCATAGTGCTGGTAGTTTCTGCATGGGAGGATGTAGAGAAGTAAAATTCAAAAGTTATATGAGTGTAGTCACAAAAACTGTGCTCATTTGGAAAACCCTTACACCATCTGCATAACCTGAATCTAGTTAATTGCCAGCTAATTTGTCTTGAGTGAGATCCTTGCAAAAAAATTGCTTGGATTTATTGGATTTTCTATTACAGAATCTGTGGCAAGGAAGTATGAGGTTAAACTGTATGAAAAATATCTTAATTGTAAGGATAAAAAGGTCTTACACGTTCTCTTTCTTTTAGAAATCCTTCTCTGAAGCAGCAGCTGTTCTCATATGCTATCCTGGGATTTGCCCTGTCTGAAGCTATGGGTCTCTTCTGTCTGATGGTTGCTTTCTTGATCCTGTTTGCCATGTGAATGGAGATCTGCCTGTAATACTGGCATTGGAATGTAACTGCATTTTATGGGACTCCCAAAATGTTGGTGTCATGGAAATTGATGCTATTTCCAAAGTCATTTCATTAAAGATAACAACTTTAACTGTCAACTTGTTGCCTGCATTTATTGTCTTCTCACTGGGATATCTGGAAGGTGGCATTTTGTAATTCAGTCTCCATGGATTATATTGCAGAGAACCCTTCCAGCCAAACATCTTATTTATGTTAAAATTATTGTGGCATATACCTGAAAGATCAAAGGATGCAGAGATTAGGTGTGAAAGGCTGTACTGCTGGCCTTGTTCCTTCACTTGCATTTTAAACTTCCAGAGCTGTTTTTCAACACAATTTGTTTTTTCCCAAGCTAGCTGACACTCACGTTATGGCACCTCTTGATAGAAGGAGCTAAACACAAATCCATGAAAGTGATAGGAAACTTCTCTTCATATCAGTTTTCAAGTACACTAGATATTTTGATTACCATGATAGGTTTTCCACTTGGATCTGGCCAAGTGACCCCATTGAGCTAAATAAACAACTGCTTTAGTATGGTCTAAGGCATTTAGTTGTGATACATTGACATATTTTAAATAGTTACTGCATTTTTGGCATCACCTAATTAAAAGAGCTTCCAGCTTTCCAATTTTTTAGTCAGCCTCGCAGTATCATGCACATTCTTTTAAGAGCATTAGGATTAAAGCATTTTGGTTAAAAAAATAGCTGCAGTATCTATCTTTGCTCCTCATAGTTAGCAATCTAAATGCATTTATGGTGTCATCTATACTTGGAGCAAAACACTTTGCTACTATACTACCCTGGTGAAGGGGGTTCATAGCATCTCAGACTTCATTCAGAATATTAAATAATCTGGTCATATAACAAATACAAGCTGAACTTTGTAAGAATGTAAGCCAAGCTTATTAAATGTTTTGTCATCTTGCTGTTAAGTAATTACTGAATTAAATATAGGAAACTAATGGAGGAAGTGGAGAAATGATTAGTGACTCAGATAAGTGCAAGGTGTGGGTAAGATTTTGTTTTAATCTGAATTGAAAAGTACCAAGTGGGTATTCACAGATAAAAAGTTTAGTGGACTTTAGTCCACTTAGTTTATGGTGGACTTTGCAGTGTTAACAGTTGGAGTTAATGATCTTAAAGGTCTAAAAGACTTTTCCTTAAAGGTGTTTCCCAACCTAAATGATTCTAGAATTTGTGTAGCAAAATTCTAGAATGTAGCATGAGAAATAACTTCCCCACATGTTCTTAATAGAAAATAGTAATCTCTAATACAGAGAATGTTCTTCCATATATGTGAACTTCAGGAGTGTAGAATATGTAGCATCTTAAATTAGTAGCTTCAGAACAGTATTAGTGTCTTACATGACTAGATCAGGAAGTGGGGGTTTTGAGGAGTGAGAGGGGGTAGGGGGTAAAGCATTTTGCAGGTGTCTTCCATGTGGTCTATGCTCATGCAGTGGTGATTTTAGGGACTTGCTATTACCCATTCTTGGAAGCTGTTGATTTGCAAAGCGGACAGTGCATTTGTCCTGGCTGAAAGGTATCCTAGACTCAAAAGCTCATCTGTGTACTGCTGTCCTGGTAGGTGGTGAACTTCTTTCTCTTCTTTCAGTACAGCAGAGATCTCTACAGGCATCTGAGGTGGCAATCTATAATTCCTAAAATCATGGACAATCTAGTGGACTAGCTTAATTCAAGCTTCAGATTTCCATATTGCTAGGATTTGGCTGAACAGGCATCTTCAGACTTGTCTTGGGCAAGTCCAGCTCCAACTCTGTTAATTCTACTTAGGAATTTGTTTGCATATAAAATGTTTCTGCTAAGTTGTAATTGTGTTTGGTGTGGATAGAAGACCCAGCTGAGCTATTGCTCTGTAACTTCAGTAAGAAGCCACTTGAGTCACCATGAGTTACTTGAATCAGGTTTGAGTAAAGATTTGTGAATTTACATCCCATCTTTTACCACATGCACCACCCTGTAAACATGAACCCTTTTTCTTGTGATCAGCCTTGCCTGAAGGGCAGTGGACATCTTGGATGATCCTATATGTGGATGTGAAGGTGGTTTTAGTAGTAGCATCTCCCCAAGCTTATTTCCTTTTAATTCTTCTTGGACTGGTGAGCATAGGCCAGACTCAGGCAAAGTAGCTGTTTAGTTATACTAGTCGTGAAAGAACCAGATCTGGGTTCTACAGATAAAGATTAATCAAGGACTTCCAAAACACAGCAACAAACCTTCACAGAGAGGATTATCCTTCATTATAGACAATAAGGGGCTTAGAGTTAATGAGTGATGGGCAGATACTGACAGCTGAACTATTAGAGGGCACATGGAATCCCCTTCCAACAGAGTTTAGTTGGTCAGTTTGAGTGGTCTGACAGACAGTCTGCTCAGTTTTCCTAAATTGCTCCCAAAAGTAACAGTTGTAAGTGTGTACAAGATTTTTTTTTTCTTACAAAAAAAGCCCCAACCCAGTCTCTTTGCATTAATAGGGCAGCAACAGACCAACGTCTCTTGATCTTGTCTGTAAGAGTTTTACATCAATAAATCTTCCTGTAGGTCGGAGAAACCAAACTTAAATTTTTATGAGGTGTTTACTGTAGGCTTCACTTCCCTGAAACCTTTTTCAGTTTCTTCTGACATGGACCGTGCTGAACTTAGAGATTGTCAGCTCATGAAAATTCATCTTGTAGGTTCTCTAGATTGAAAGACTGTTCATGTTTTGTTGTTGAAGCCAGCTGAAGCAGACATCTTCATTGTCTCTGCGTAACTGTTCTGCCTGCTGTCCCAGTACATCAGACACCATACCACCTCTGAAATAGCCATGTTATTTTAATGGAAAAATGAAGGAAATGTTGAAGTTACCAGTTACATTCTTAAGTTATTGTTGCAGGTAAAAGTGATTCATCCCTTGCTGCAGGTAAAAGTGAACATCCTGCTGCTGGTTTTTGCCCTTTTCCTGCTTTCCCTTTGTTTGATTTTTGCATCAATTTCAGACTAAAGAAAGGCATTTGCAGTTCAGTTTTTTAGTCTAGGCTTAGGACTGCTGCTGCTATGTAATGATGAAGCTAAACCATCAAAAAATATTTGTTTCCAATACAGCTCTTAGTTGCTCCCTGAAGAAAGATCTCATATTCCTCTCTTCTGCATTTAAAATCGAGTCCTTGCAACATGCTACTTTAAAGGGTAATTCCACCTTTAAGTAAACAGAGTACTTCTATGCAGGACTTTCTATCCTACCCTATCTTGAAGAACTTTGCAAGTGCCCACCAAAACAATACACAAGAAATGAAACATATCATACTGTCTTGTGCTAGTTCAGAGAAACTCGGACAAAATGTATTTTACTGAAACTGATACTACTTTTTTAGAAGTACTTTGTTGTTATGGCCTTATACTTTCAGATCACTCTCAGAACAAGACCAAATGATACACATGCACAGAATTAAAGCTTAATGTGTTATTCAGAGCACGTACTAGATAAACTGTGTTGCCATATAGGGTTATGCTACCTTTTTAACGAATCCAAAATTCTTTTAGTTCCTCCTGTGTAAAAATATAGGCGTTTGCCATTATTCTACAGTGCTGCAGCATTTTTGATAGATTAACTAAGGTGAATGTTTAGCATAACCATGGCTTCAGGCACATGCCTCCCTCCTGCCCTGAGTGGAGGTCTCTTGAGAGATGGGGAATCTCACCAGTACAGGGCTTTGGAGCGCTGATTATTCCAAAAGTTAGATGCGACAAGCGCATGAAGACCTGCGCTGAGCGAAGCCTTGCAGTGGTTTAGTCTCTACGTGGTGCCTGCTGTCCTCCCCTGGCAGGAGCTGCCGGCCCTCCTGCAGCTCCTGCCGCACAGGATGGGCACCTCATCCTGAGCTCCCGTCCGCCACGGCCGTACAAATCCTGCTCCACCACACGAGCTTTGCCCGAGGTGCCGAGTGCGGCAGAGGCGCTGCCCAGCCGTGACCGCGGAGCGCTCGGCCGGCGCGGTCCGCCAGGGCTGCTGTGGCGAGCAAGGAATGGCCGCGGGCCGGAGCAGCTCCTGGCTCCGCCCGCCGCACCGCCCCCGCGCCACGTGACCGCACCGCCCCCGCGGAGGTGTCAGCGCAGCTCTCGCGAGAGGCGACGGAAGCCCGCGGGGGACCTGGCCTTTAATGTGCGGTTCGGCCGCGTTCCGGGTGAGTTTGTAAACACGGCCCGGCCCGGCTCGGCCCGGAGCGGTGCCTCCTCCTCCCTCCGCGCTGCGGCAGCGCNGAGGCAGTAACATGGCGCCGCTGCTCCTCTCCGCGGCAGCCCCCTCCCCCAGCGCGGCCTGCGGCTCCCGCCGCCCCTAGAGCGGGGCGGGGCGGCCCGGCCGGCGCCGCGGACACCGGTACCCGCCCGGAGGTAGGGCCTGGCGGGCGGCCCGGGACGCGGGGCGGCGAGGCGAGTGGGTGGGTGAAGGGGGCTGCAGCTCATCCGGGAGTGGGGTGCCCCACGGGGACATCGCCGGGACCTGCCCCGGGCTCGGCCCGCGGCGCCGAGGACGGGAGGAGGGGGCAGCCAGGCCTCGCCTTTCCTCCTCGTCTCTGCTCCAAGGAGGCCTCCGTCTGCATCCATCTTCGTTTCTGGAAGGAGAACTTGGTCCGTGCCGGTGCTGGTGTGGAGGGTGCGGAGAAGGGTACGGGTGTGGGGGATATTGGGCGCGGGAGTAAGAAAAGCTTTTCTGCACGAGAGGGAGGTCTTGGCCTGGACCGGTTGCTTCATTGACTTTGTCTGTTATTGTACATAGTGCCTCTCGAGTTGTCTAATAAAAGGTCTCTGAAGGTTTCACGTGAAAAAACATGTCACAGACCCTCAATTAGTGATAGCTGCACGGTGCTTTAAGCACAAATGTTTTATGCCAAGATGCAGCCTCATGTCTGGAGTTAGGGGATATGTGTGCTGCCATGTTGCTTCTGCAGTCTTATTCATTCTACAGCCTTTTTGCATCCCTGTTCTTGGAGGGAGATCCATTCGTGTGTTTTCATGCCCTGTTCATGCACTCTATGTCCCTCATTTGCTTTTTGTTCTGTTGTTTTCTCCCAGAGGTGTTTATCTTCCAGTAGTGATGCTGTCACCTGTTTCCTTGCACTGAAATGAGAAATTTTAATAACCTGAATATTCTGAATCATCCTCTACTTTCCAAATAGTGACCACAAACATGGCTAAAGTGTATTTTATATACCACCTTTTAAAACAGTGGGTTTGTTTTCTTTTTGACATATTCTACTCATGGCAGTGAATGTCACATCCCCACTTCTTGCTGAACGTAAAGCCAGATAAGAGGTAATGAAAACAAATGTTCTGAAGTTTGGATCATAAGACTGCTAGGCCTGTGTTAGATGCTAAATTCAGCACCAGCCGATAGAATGCAGACCGGTCCTTGTGGTTCTGGTCTTCCACAGGTGTTCTAGGTGGGATTTCTTGAGCCATCTGCTGAAACAGGTTGTTGTCTCTTAATGGACATCCAGTCGCAGACATAATTTCAGAGGGACAAACTGTAGTCCGGTTTGGCATTCACTTGAATTAACTCTGAAGTGTTTATAATTATGCAATCCAGAATCAAAATTGTCAAGTCGTCATGTTAAAAAACAAAACAATAATTTTGTCAGGGACTGGTTGTTATATAATGCTTCAAAGGAGTTGTCAAATAATAAGAAATCTTAATGTGTATGTAGAGTGAAGCAGCTCTTTTAAAAATCCATTGGGATTTTATGTTTCAATACTGACATTGCGTGCTAATGCTTAATCAAGTAGTTGAGCTTTTTATCTTCTTCACAATGTAGTTGATATTTCTATCCTGACTTGAAATATGAATATGTTTGGTAGGTCTTTTTCCAGAAACTTCTAGACTATGCAGTATCTAATATAAGGTGCTTTCAGATCTTAAATTTAATCATACATACTTTTATTAATAATCTTGTTTTTCATGCTTCTTTTCTTTTGTGACTGCATTGAACAGCATGGACTATTTTCATGTATTATTTTCATTCTTGTTTCATTAAATTTTGAATGTGCCTAGTGCTAAAAATTCTTTTCTGTCATCAGCTTTTTTTTCTTCTCTTCTTAGTTAACTTAAACTTACAAATGTACATTTTTACCTCTGTGAAGTTTTCCTAACTTAAAGTTGTTTATAATATCAATATTCTTAGTGATTTCTGAACATAGTCTTGAGTTTCTGCATAAAAATTATGCATTTACAATTTTCAAAGGAGCAAATGTGATTTAATACTTTTATTTTAATATTGAATAGATTTCAAATTACCATTGTTCTGCATAACTGAACTATATTTATTTGGATATAGTTAGTGACAGAAATATTTGTCAGTATTTAATAATTATGCAATAAATTTTTTTTTCACATTTATGCTGTACTGTTTTCAACTTTGTTCAGTGTCAGCTTCAGTTCAGCCTGAGAACTTTTCCATTAGCTTCCCTTCAGATAAGAGCTTCTCTTTAGCAAGGCATTCCAAGCAATATATTATGTTTCCTTTCTAGGTAAATCCAATGGTCTTTTATATAAGTGCTTACAGGAAAGAAAAAGATACTCTCTTTTAATGAGGAAGAGGAATCCTGTAGTGGGATAATTGATATATTTAAAGATTTTTAGAATTAAATTCTTAATTAATTAGACTTCAGGGATGCTGTCTAAGAAAATGTAAAAAGGAAGTAACTTTTTGTTAATTTTTTTTTTTTAATTTGCTGAAACTAGCGTAGAAAAATGAGGTTGAATTTCTTATGTTTGTTAGGTTGAAGATGTTCAAACCTAGATAAATGAACTGGGGCAAGTAAACTCTAATATCTCTGTAAGCAAATTGTGAAAAGATGGGAGGAATATTAACCTCTCTGTATTTCTTTTCTGAGGTTCATTGACTTTTTGCTTATCTACAAGAGCTGTATTGACATAGCTTGAATTTTTAGTAAGTTAAAGAAAGATCAGGAGTGTCTCTGAAAAATACTTAAGCCAGAGGATTGAATTAGAAGTCACCATGTTCAGCCAACAGGAAGTGTTAGGCCTAAGGACCTTTCTTTATGGCATTAGTGCTCTCTTTACCAGAAATGTATCTTCTTGTGGAAGAAGCCACTCCTGCGGCTGAAGGAATTTAATTGCTTTGTTTCTGCATACGTGACTATCTGTCCAGCTGGCTTTCTTGTTCTTATTGCAACTTGTTAAGTCAGTAATCCTTACTCGTACCTTTCCTTCTTGTCCAGATGCTCTGCCCTTTATAGAATTTAGACAAATTGTGGAAGGTATGGAGTTAACTTTAGACATCAGATACAAGCAGTTAATTAACAATATCAGCAAAAAGTGCCTAACGTTTGACTTTTTAAAAGAAAAAAATTGAGCATTATGCTAGCAGCGTAGCGTGAAGAAGGAGCTCCTGTTTTTCTGTTTGCCAGCTATAGCTATTTCCAAACTTTAAATATTCTGGACTATGGCTTATAGGTTTCTTGCAGAATCTATTAGGTTACCTTCTGCCAATCCCACTTTCATTATGAGGAGTAATGTTTTAATTTTTCAGATTTTATCTCCTCCATTTCCTTCATTGTTCAGTTTTATTTTTTAGGAATGCCAAATTCGACACTGTTACACAAATACAGTCAGATCACTTCTGAAAGTGTCCTGTAATGGTCGAATAATAAATACACCACTTTTGCTTCAACTTTCTTCTTTTGCTTTATAGGAAACAGAAAATATAGCTGTTCCAGTCCCTCCAGGTAAGTAGAGCAATGGGGTTTTCTTTTAAAATACAAATTATTTTTTTCAGATTTATGTCACTTCTTATTAAGTGGTGTATTCTACCTACTAACTTCTGATTTTTACTGAAATCACAACTTGCAAGTCTACCTGTATAGAAAATGGTGGAAATAAAGATAGACTCAAATGTGGGAGGTGATTAAAATTTATGATGTGAATGTTGTATGCAGGTGTTGAAAGTATAAGGGCTCTGTGTTCATTTTGATTTTTGTTGATATTTGTTTGGTTGCATGAGAAAGCTGTCTCTTAATTGTGAGGTGTTTAAATTTAGAAAACAACAATAGCTACTCCCCACCCCCCCCCCCCCCATCTAAAGAAGTCTTGGAAGTAGCTAAGCAAAACACTAAATTCAGCTCTTCAGGTAACCATTAAGAGACTGTTATTCTTTGCTATGGCAAATATGTTCAGTTCACTTTATTTTGAATAAGTATGAACTCGTAAAAGTTGATAAAACTTAAAAATTTTGACCTGGTTCTTTTATGCTTCAGTTTCCTATTGCAAAATGAAGCTTTAAAGTAAAGTGTTACATTACCTAAAGTAGTTATACACTATGATGAGATCAACAGAAAAGTTTAGTAAGAGTTAATAATTCTCTATACAGTAAGGCTTTGTATGTTGCAGTAAAAGGGGGCACAATCCCAGATCCAGTGTAATGAATAAAAGGAAATGTTGACTAGACATGATCAGTCTTGAGGAAATGCAAACATCCGTAGGAAAATACATCACTGGTACTGTAACATAAGCACTTTGTAATGTTTGGACTCAGAGGAGATCAAATGCTGATGGACTACTATAATTATGACTTGTCTCAGTGGCCTGATACGGTTTTTGTCCAACTTTCATCTTTTCAAACCAGAATGTACAGATGTTTCTTGGGTTGGAGCCACATGCAAGTGGTCAGTGTAGCTGCAAGGCTTGGGTGTGCTTCTCATGTAAGCAGTAGGAGATAAATCAGCTGCTACTGTAGCTGCAGACTGATGGGTTGTCCTCTGTGGACTGTCCAGTTTAGGAGGGTGGCGTGCTTGTAAGAATATGTATCTCTTCTTGCATGTTGGCCAAAAGAAGAATGCTGTCATCAAAAGTTTTAAGGTTTTTGTTTGTTCGTGGGGTTATGTTTGTTCATAGTTGTCCTTTCTGTGTTCAGTTCTGGCAGTTTTCTTCCATGCTGTTTGTCTCAGCCCTGATGTTACATTCATGTAGCACTATTGCTACAGTGCTTAAAATAAGTAACCACAGGGTAAGACTGCACAGACAGTGAGCAGCTCTGTGCATGGACATCTTTTCGCACGCATCTTGCTTTCTACAGGTAAAGTAGAGGCTTTAGTGGCAAGTTTAATGAGTCTTTACTAGGTATGTGTGAATAATTACTTTTCTCAGCAAATTTGAAGAAGTTTTTGCAAGGACTATCGATATATATACATTTTAAACTGTTTAAATGTTCAGTAGAAAAATTTTGAAACAAGGTGTCAGTTGTGTTTTCCATGCTCCTATATGTAGGCAATCAAGAGAAAACAGAAGAATCTGTACTAGTTAAATAAGCCAACAAGACATGGTTTAAGTCAGTGTATGATTCTATTCTTTGTAAAATTGTCTGCAGAAAGGTATTTTGGAAGCAAGCCTCAGACTATGTAGTAATAGTTTCCACAAAGTGTACCCAAGGTGTTTAATTAAAATCTTACAGAAATATGCGGATAATTGTTGAAGCTATTTTTGTAGCACATTTAGATAAATATTAATGTGACATTTTATAGAGACATCTTTATTTTTTAAATAAGCACACTGCCCTAAATATTAGTGAATTACTTGCAAACTCATTTTTATTTCTCCATATTATATATATTTTAAAGATGGATTTATACTTATTTATATATTTACTGTGCCGTTTACATTCCAAACAGGATAAAAGAGGCTTGCTACATTTTAAATAGGCATGATGTGAATGTATTTTACTTTTGTGGTGAAAGTACAGAGCAAACACCAAAAAACTGAGATTATTTTCTGATTTTAGCACTAAAGTTGATTATACTGCCAAGATTATTTCAAGTTTTTCGGTGTTCAGTTCTAATCCTGTTACTGTGTGACTGGAATTCTACATATGGATTTCTTCATGCTACTGAAAGGAATGTAGGGTTTGAAGCTTACAAAAGAAAGTTGTGGTTCAGTGGACTGTAGTAAGAATCATTTCACTGAACGTTCATTTTATCTGAAGAGATGAGTTAAGGCTGAGTTTCACATACATATTGGATTCCTTCAGGAACTGTCTTTTTTCTATGGGACAAGGTGTTAGCTGTTGCCTAGTAACAGTCCAGGGTGTCTATAATTCCCCTCTAGTGGCAGGGTTATCACTTCATGTATTACATTTCTCATTTGGCTTTGTGAGTAACATTTTTGTCAAGATGGCATCTAAGTTGCTATTTTGGTTTTCAGGGGAAAGGTATTTTCTAAATTGTTCTTTCTTACTGTGCTATTCTAGCTTTGAGCAATCAGTCTACAGCAGAGAGAGACTCTTTTGAAATTAGAGTGGCAATTACAAATTTTTTTTTCTGAAAACTTGCTTCTCTGTGTTAGTTTTGTTATGCCTGTCAGGCAACATGCAATCCAGAAGAAAAAGAGGAGGGAAAGGATAGGATTTGTGTGTATTTTGTAGTAGCAACAGGTTTTTGACCCTGCAGAGTCTTCTAAAGGTATCAGAACATTACCCAAGTTTGGATTGTCTATTGCAGTTCACCTCTGCTCCTCGCTATGATATGTTTATGGTATGCTTTAAATTTCAGAGTTACCTTGGATTGCTCAGAAATTCATCCAGTCAAATTTTGAATTTCTGCAAGGGTGGAGATTCCACAGCCCCAATTGACAACCTGTTCCAGTGTTCAGCAGCCCTCACTGTGGGATTTATTTTTTAATACTGTGTTTTCTTCTTCCTCTACACTTGCCCTTAACTTTTCACCCTTAACTTGGTGTGTCATGTGAATGTTGTGTCTTAGCCTTTTATTATACTCTACCTATAGGTAAAGTCTGGATCTGACTTCTCTCTATCAATACATTAGCTAGTTGAGGGCAGCAAGCAGATCCTTCCATAGTACTCCTTCTCCATTCTGACTTTGCTTCCTGATGTTCCTCTTGTTACGTAATAGTCCAGCCTCCTAACTGTTTTGATGGGGCTCCCAGATGTTTGCTCTCCAGTTCATCAGCTGTCTTGAGGGGCTCAACACTGGATATGGCACTTGAGCTATAGTCTTATTGTGCCAGATAAAGGAGAATAATCACTTCCCTTCATCTCATTGCTGTACCTTTCCTAATTCATCCCAGTAGCCTCTTGTCTTTCAGTGCTACAAGTGACATGATGCTGAATCATATTGGGTTTGTTGTCCACCAGGAGTTACAGGTTCTGCCCCAAAACTGCTTGACAGCCAGTTGCCCCTCAGCCTCCACTGTTGCATGGAGTTATTTTGTTCTAGGTGCAAGCCTTGCATCTGTCTTTGTAATAGGTAAATAGAATTCTTATCAATTTGGCTGCACTAACAAATGTGAGCCTTTTGTTTTCCCATCCTGTCAGATCCAGTTTCTGTTTAGATTTAAGATGTCCAAGGTCTTGCTTGGAATGCAAGTGAACTTCTTTTCTCTTTTAGGTGCAAAAATTTCAGTGCTTCAACATAATTTTTTTTCCTCAGATGTTATCCGGAATCTCTTTACAAGGGATTACCTCACAAAATTCCATGTGGCCTGCAGTCAAATAATGTTACAAAGATGAGGAAATGAATTTATCTCCAAATTTTTTCCAGTAAGTTTGCCAGAAGGACAGTGCTGCTTTTCTTTTTCACAAGGATTGATTTTTTTTAACTTGTACATCAGGCATTCAAAATTCACAGGCTTTACAGACCAAAACATGGAACCAGATAACAACTTCACATGCAAATATGATCTCTGGTATTCTTTTAAAAGAGAAAATGAACGGACTTAAAAAATTGATCTTTACATCTTCTCACCTAGAAAAAATACTAACAGCATGGAGGGAGTAGGTTTTGTGGCCGAAACTGCATCTCTCAGAGACTGGCAACAAGATACAGTAACAGAGTGGAAAAAATGTCCTGCATGCACTTTGGTTAATAAAAATCTTCATCCTTTGGATTAAAAAAAAAAAAAAAAAAATCAGAATTGTTTCTTACACCATCAGACATTTGATATGGATATTACTCGCCTGCTCATAATACATATCCATATGTACATATTGGCATATAGTGGCATATGCAGCCATTATATAAGTATATGGTGCCCTATGATCACAGGTTTAAAAAAACTAGTTCCTCTTGACGTCTCAGTGAGACTAACTCTGTTAGTTTGAGCCTGCATTTAAAGAAATAAAATTGTTGCATAGCTGAAGAAGAATAATAAGCTTGTGGGATAGCTGTTAAGTTTGTTGAAATTCCACATATTGCAAGGATATATGCCTAAAGTGTCATGGATAAGGACCTTATTTCTTACCCTGAAGCCTTAGTCATGAGTATTCAGACTTGCCCATAACCTCATTAATATTCCTTATTAGTGAAAGTACCAAGTTTCACAGTTTGAACAGTTCAAAAAATACTTCATTCCTTCAGAAACTTGAGACAGGTTATGAACTCTTTGCAAAGAACAGCGGAACAGTCTTCATCCCTGATTTGCTTTGGCATCCTTCCTTTGGGATGTAAATGTTTCCCTGAGCTGTCAGTGCCAAAGACTCCAAAGTTTCTGGCAGCCATTCATCTCTTCTTGACTTCTGATCTCAGCTCAGTATCCTAATTCCTTTAAACATATATATTTAGAAGTGACAGTTTAAAATCTCCTCCATGCCGTGTTTTTCTTTCTTTGCTGTTGGGTGTACATTACCAAGGACATTGGGATCTCCTCCTTCTTGAAAGAATATCCAAGAAGTCTGTACACAGTAGATTTTTTATTGTACAGGTATCTCCAGAAGGATCAGGTACTGTGTTCCCTACAGATCTCTGAGGTAATAAGTCTGAAATGATTTGCTTATGCTTACTTGATGTCTTGTGTCTAGTGCCCAGGTGTGTACCAGAAGTGCACATCTTAGGATGGTTAGACAATTTGAGAATCCTTGCAACTCTACATGACCAGCGTGCTGGGGGAGAGATGGATTTATTCGGCCTATGATCTTTAATCATAAAAACATCTTTATTCATCTTCATTTGCTTCATCAATCTAAATAGTGTTCAGAACTAACACTGTTAGTTCTCCATACAAATACTCATTTTAAGATGAACGTATTTCCTCCAGGGTAAAGCCACAGATGCCATAACTAATTAGAGGATGTATTGAAGTAAACCATTTCTTTGAAAAACTGTTGTGTTTCATGGGTGAATAGTGGACATTTTATAATTTATCTTTACAAAATCATGCATTATTACATTTTTAGCATGCATAGTAATGAATATCTTCTTTTAGTTACAGTTCATTGCCATGAAAAGGAGGATATGATAGTTTGCCCTATGAAACAGGTTTATATGTGAAATCTGGCAGGTACGTGTATTAGTATGTGGGGTGAGTATGCAAAACAGCACCAAATATAATTAATATCTTACTTCTTTCTTAAGTATTTTTAGCCTGTCAGTAATTTAGTAGCTGAAACATTACTAAAGTACATGTTTTTGTAATTAAATTTCTAGCAGTTTACACAAAGGGCTATGTGCCAACTTATCTCTAGTGATGAGCTTTAAATAAAGAATGTTAAAAGGCTAAGGAATCAGCACTTTTTTCTCATCTGTTGGCACCATAACCTTGACTGTGTGGTATTGTCTGCTGTTTTGATCTCTTTTTGACTGTGAGAATTGGATCATTATTACAGTGATAACATTTATACAAATTATTTCAGTGACAAGTTGTTCTTACTGTGTTTTCAGATACTTTCTGCAATTAGTCATGTTACATATGAACATGGGGATTTCTGATTGAGGTGTACATTCAGCAACTGCTGTGGGGGATTTTGTGTACTTTCCTGACAGAGCTTGAAAATCCATACTCTGTTTGAATCATGGGTATTTAGATTATTAGTATAGTCAGAAGGCAGAAATTCTTGCCCATAGAATATAAAAATAGCCTGTGGATGTTGATGTATTGATAATTTGTTGCAATATTTGTAAAATTTGTTCCATTCTAATTTTAATACAGGTAGCACAACGACCTGTGGAATATGAGTGATGACAAACCCTTTTTATGTACTGCCCCTGGATGTGGCCAGGTAATGGTCTGAACTGAAGTTACTAGCATTGATCAAATAAAAGTAAAACAGGGAAATGTATTTTTAGGGATTGAAGAAAAGGGGCTTATGATAATTGCTAGAAAGTATTTTTGTTTTGCTGAAAGGCAAGAATTTATAGCATGTTATGTGTTTATCCAAAATGCTATCCACAGAAGGAAAAAAACTAATTAAATTATCCTTTCTGAGCTAAAATAATTTCATTTGTTAGCCCTGCTTTACTTGCTTTCATTAGAAAAATAATCAAGAAACAACCTAACTTGTATCAGGTAACCTACATTTTCTAGAATATTTCAGTGTTGGTGGGGAGCTCGATGTGAAGGTTCCTTGTCACTAATCTTCATAGCTGTGGTGACTGCAGATATTTAATGGCATAAGTTCATTTTA
Organism: Gymnorhina tibicen; assembly: GCA_013399875.1. NCBI lineage: Eukaryota > Metazoa > Chordata > Aves > Passeriformes > Artamidae > Gymnorhina > Gymnorhina tibicen. The sequence goes on along the minus strand of VXAZ01008543.1, from coordinate 1,779,119 downwards.
TGTATGTTTCTGTGTATAGGAAGATTATAACAATATGCATGCCACAACATATATTTCAATTCCTATTGTAGTTTTAATGTATTCTAGTAAATAGCATTAGTGTGTGTGTATATATATATATAGGTGAATGTGAACAGAAAAGTAAAAATATTATGGAGTATTTTAGCAGATGGTTGCTTAAAAGGAAGCTGTCTTAACACTTTTACTTAATAACCTGAAAATAAGTGCATTTGTATTATCTGCTGCATGAGATGGACTTTCCTGCATCCTTTGTATAAAATTAATTTCGTAAGCTGATTTTTTCATAATATAATGGCTGCTGCCTTTATATAGAATTGATTTCTTAAACAAAATGTTTTTCATTATATTTTTGCACTTCAATTTATTTGGATTTTGAATTCGAAATAATCTCATTTTTATTCTGAAAACTTAGCTTTTATGATGAATAACAGTATTAATGTTATATTAATGTAGTCTTCTGTACTTAAAGTAGGAGAGGACTAAGATTTCTTGTTATGTCTAGTGTGCTCAGAGACATCAAAAGTAACAGAAGAGGACTGCTTTCTCCTAAGCAACATGTTTGTCTCCATCCTATTTGAATCTCATTGCCGTGTAGACTGTCAGAAGTTTTGGTAACTAAATCTCACAGAAGGCGTATCATGGGTCTACAGCAGTCCATGATTCCAGGGGAGGTGAAGAGAGAAGTTCGTGTCCCAGAAAATGGGCAAGGCTTCTCCAGATGCCAGCTTCGTACTGTAGAACAGAGAGAGGGAGTCAGGATCTGGACGTCTTCTTCCCTCTGGAAGAGCTGGTCCACCACTTAGTGAGGACAGAAAGATAACACTTAAGTCTTTTAGCGTGATAGAACGCAGAAATTTCTGACTTACACTGTATGCAGAGATAGGGCACAGGAGTTATGGAGAGCTGAGTAACTGGAACCCTGGGCAATAGAGTTGTAAGGGAAAAAAAGTCCTTTGCCTGTTTCACCCTGTCTTACAGTCATCCCGCATTTTTAATTTCCCCTCACAGTTCCACATGTACATGTCCTTTCTCATGGAAGCATTCCGAATTACTGTACTCTGAGGTCAATTCAGCTTATATATTAGTTCCTGAGAGGTGATTCTTGGTGTGTGTCTGTTATAAGATGCATGTGGAGTGACTTAAATTAGTGAGGCATAACAGAAACATAACTTGGGGCTCAAATGTTCACAAAGAAAATTAAGAATTTCAGTGTTTTGGGTAAAATGTGTTTTTTTTTAGGAAAGCTGCATCTTGGGAAACATTTTCTTAGATTATGTCAATTGAAACGTTAACTTCACCCACAATTACAGATGCATAGCAAATTAGTGAAAATAAACAAATAGTGAAAGTAAGAATATCTCTTTTACAGCACCTAGTTTGTCTGCTTACTGCTTTTTTATAGCATATACCCCAAATTTTGGGGAAAGCATGCATGAAATGAGCAAACTTGAGAGGTTTTTAGAGTGCTGGTAAGTTTAGTTCATTCACAGCATTACAGTCGTCTATTATTGTTATAGTGTTTCCCATTCTACCTGCCCCTTGTTTTATGTAGTAAATGGTCAGGGGCAGGAGCTATAGTATATTTTATCTTTATGCTGTTAAATGCAGTGAAGTTGGTGATTACAGATCAATTCTCATTATTGTGGTAATACACACAATGTAGTAATCAAGTAGTGGTAATCAATTACTAGACATTGTTAAGAACCATTAATCAGCAAATGGGTGTTTGCTGATGGTTGATGGAGGCTGCAGCACTCCAAAATGTTATCTTGGACTTTTGATGAATGCAGGTACTTACACTACAATTTCCCTGGTACCAAATTTAGTTACTGTGTACATCATTTGAGTTATATAATATTTCTGCTTGGTACTGTTGACCAAGGAACAAGATATATCTGCCTTAGAGGGTTGTCTTTTAATGTAGTAATGAGAGTTTTACATGTAGTAAAAATTGCTTTCTGTGGAATGGCATTTGCTGTGTTCACACTCCCAATTACAACTGTTTCTTGAAACTTTCTGCTGCAGCGTTTTACCAATGAGGATCATTTGGCTGTCCATAAACATAAACATGAGATGACACTGAAATTTGGTCCGGCTCGTAATGATAGTGTCATTGTGGCTGGTAAGCGTATGCTTCTGTTAAGTTTGTCCACTTTTCTGCTGGAATGGGCACGTTTTATGCATTTTCTGTCCATAATGCATAGATCAAGAGAATGTGATACATTTTCTTCGCTATACTTGTCTGCAGTGTTTTCTTACATAACTCATGTTGGAATTTGAAGCCAGTATTATTCTCCGTAAGTTGCTTTTATTCTGATCTGATATATAATCCTAATGTTTTTAAATTACCAGTACTTAAATAATTGATTAAATTATGTAAGCATTCAATAAGAACATGCTAATAAAGGCTATGCCTAAGAGGATCTGGAACTAAATTAAACTCTATTTCAGTTTTAATTATTCATTGATACTACTTGTCTCTTAAATTTTAAAATATGTAGCATCTTTTACATATCATGGTGATATTAGAAGAATGAATCAGTGATTATTCTTCCGATGGGATAGTAGAAGATCAAATCTTCTGTTTTCATTTTGTCTTAAATTCAAAATACTTTATTTCCACCTCTAAATTCATGTTATACTCTTAGTAATTATAACTTTTGTCCAGGATCAGAAGTAATCACCAATGGATAATTGACTGCATTATAATTTGAGAGTTTTTTAATGAAGAACGCATGCACTAAGTATGCTGAAGTTACAGTCAGTCTGGGTTTTTTTCAGTGGTGGAGCAGCTTAAATGAACTTCACAAAGACTTTCAGACATTTTCTGATTTTTTTTTTTCCTTGTAAGTGGCTGATTTGTTACAATGAGCAGATAAAAAAAAAGTATTGCTCTTAAACTAGCAGTTACAAATTTTAAAATTCTAAATGTGCTCCTTGTCAGTTACACCATAAGAAAAGGGACCTTTCAAATATGTGCTGTCTCCGTGCAGCCATGTTCCAGTGTAGGAACTGTTGTAAACACCAGGCTACATTAATAAGTCCACACAATCATACCACTTTACAATATTTTAAATGCAAGAAACTTTGTGGCAAGTGTGGTTAATTTTGACCTGATAATAGCAGTGAAGTAAGGCAAATTTTTATACTAACAGAAATTTTATATAAAGACATTTTTGAAACTACTTCACGGAGTAGTCACCTAGATGCCAGAAGTCTTACGATTCCAGCTTGATACAGAGACATCAGAGAAGCCAATGCAATCTTGTGTACAGAGCCACACTTTCCTTTCAAAGTTCCACGCACTTGGAAGTAATCACTCCAGTTGTCAAATTAGGAAAAGACAGAAGCAAACTGGCTTTGAGCTGTGCACTTTTCTCATTTGTTTTTTTAATTAAAAGCCTTCATATAGTCCTTATCTTTATTTGAAAATAGTCTCCTTGCTCGTTGAAGTGTTCTGCTGTGCACTTGAGAATAGCTCCCTGTGCTTCGTGGACACGGAAGAAATGCTGTGATTCCCTGCCAGAACTGTCAAGGGCTTGGTGGTTTGCAGGCTCCCAGTGCTCGTCTCCAGCAGGTGGAGTTTGCCTGCCGGCTGCCTCCCTGCAGGGCAGAACGGAGCCCGAGGGTTCCCCACCACCTCGTCTCTGTTTGTTTGTATTCTGAAAAATATTTACAACAAGTAGGTTCATAAATGGTATTGTAAAAATAAAATTGTGGGGGTTTTATACACTTCATTTCAGATCAGACACCAACACCAACTCGATTCTTGAAGAACTGTGAAGAAGTGGGCTTATTCAATGAATTAGCAAGTCCTTTTGAAAATGAATTTAAAAAGGCTTCTGAAGATGACATTAAGAAAGTATGTTCAAAACTTTTTTTTTCCTCAGAGGTTCTACCTTTTTAAATCTGAAATTCCATTGAAAAAGCAAACTTTGGATTTATATATTGCCTTCTAAACTATAGCAATAATCATATTAACTGCTTATGTGTGTTGTATGTAGACAATACAAATCTATGATTACTCTTCTGAAGGTTAGTTTACCTGATTAATTTTGCATAGATAACACTGACAATGGGACGGATTGTCCTAGTCATATAAGTATCTAGTCTATATCTGTTGAAGTTAACCACTAGTTTTGATTGAAATTTCATTAGGTCCTGAATAAGCAAAAAAGAAGTCCGAAAAGTAAAGAGTTTTTAGCAGAAAGAAAAACCCATGTGAAAACAATAATATGTGAACACTGATCATTTTGATTAGTTGTAAAATACTGATGTTACTCTTAAGAATCAGTCATCATGATAATGAGGATTAAGTGCTAAGTTTAAAGAAGTGTCAGTAATTTGGTTATGATTATATTCACTGTGTTGAAATCACTTTTGCCTAGAAATTATTGATTACAACATAAAGATCTACTTATTTTTTAATGTACAGATTGAAACATAAGAAAAACTTGAACTATATCTGCTTACCGACTTCATGTGAGGAACTTGCCATACATTTAAGTGTTATTCTTGTTATTTATTTCAGTGCTTCCCAGTCATAACTGGCTAGGAACCTAAACATTTAAATACTTCTGCAAATAAAAAATTTTATTCAATGTCCCCTTTGAATAGCTTTGTCTTTAGTTGATTATCTGGTTGACTTCTGTAGGTAGTGGTTAAAAATATGGTTTTATACTCATTTATATAGGTTTTTCAGGATCAGTAACTTCATTGTCTTTGTTTCAGTAAAGATTTTGAGAGGTACTTGTGAATAGGATGGATTATTATCCCTTCCTGACCAAGCCTCACCCTTGCTTTGTAACAACTGTATCAAATAATGGATTTATAAGTTTACTTTTTTTAGTTGCTGTATGCTGTCTGTTTTTATAACATAACATATGGTAAAACCAATTTTTCATTTACCAAGACCGTATTTTCTGTATAGTTCACCACTATCTTAAGGGAAGGTTATATGTATTGCAAAGTATTTTAAACATTTTGTCTATTTCTTTAATTGATACCAATTTTCCAAGCTGCCCTCTGTGTTACAAGATAAAACACAGTCCTGCCGTATCTCTGGATGATTTATATACATAAATGATCATGGCAAAGTGTGGAAAAATACACCATAGTGGCACACTTTCTAGGGGATTACAGTTGAGTTTTTTCTGTAATATTTCATAGTCACTTGTGGTATGAGAAGAGATTCCACTTCCTACAGTCTTCCCTGTCTATTAGTAATATATTGCACAGGAAAACTAGGAATTTAATTGAAAAAAAAGCATTTGGAAAAACTTCTCTGGGGGAAATTTCTTCCAAAAGTATTTGGATAGCAGACTAGACAGGAATATAGGCTTTCAAATCTATAGTATTGTTTTAAGTACTTTTGTAGCTCAATTTCTTTGGGGCATTTCAGATGTCCTGGTGAATTTTACCTGTGTTGTAATATAAAATTTGCTTTTTCAGTAATTATTGGCTGCAATAAGCTTGAAATTATTTGTCTATACTAATTCTATCAGTTTGAAAATGTAGTTAGGATTTTGTGCTTTGTGGCATGAAATATAATAATAAACAGAAGGATAATACCTTATTTCAGCTGTAATTTTTTAACTGACATAGTCCTTCTTCAGCTATAATTTTCTTGTGATTCTTGGAAATGGAAAAGTTTAGGAATGTTTTTAAGTCTCAAAAAGAAAATACTTAGTCTGACATTGGTGTTGAAAGACATTGGTAGTACTGAAGATTGGTGTTTGTGTAGGTGCTGGTAAAATATTCTTGACTGGTAACGCATCTGGATCAAGATCTTTCAAGCGTCAGCACCTCTGTGTTGTAATGGGCTGATACTTCTCTTCAGTTATTTAAGTTTTCTTGCTCAATTTAATTTTTTAAACATTGACTAACCGTGTTTTACATTGTTGCTCATAGATGCCTCTAGATCTGTCTCCTCTTGCAACACCAATTATAAGAAATAAAATTGAAGAACCCTCAGTTGTAGAGACAACTCATCAAGATAGTCCTTTACCTCATCCAGAGTCTACTACCAATGATGAAAAGGTCAGAAACTTTATTTTTCTCTTTTTGGAATTTATTTTTCGACTTTTCTGATGATCTGTAAATTTATTGTATGTGGTGATAGCCACAGTACTTAGCTGGTTGAAAGGAAAGGAGTTTTCATGGGCCACATTTCGGTGGATATATAGGTTACTTGTTCAGTTCTTCAGTTAGCTTTGTTCACTAGAATTATTTCTTTGCTTCCCGTAAAGTTGGCCATCCAGTAAAGCCAGAAAGGAAATCAAATTTAAGATTTGTGCTATCTTAGAAAAGACTAAAAGGGCTCTTCATTCTTGTTTATGCATCATCATTAGTAATGATCACTTCAATATGTGACTTGCAGTGTTTTCATCTTGTGGAGTTCTCTTGAAGTACAGAAAATGAAACAAAATTAGTTAATTAATTATTTCTAGTCTTCAATAAATAAAAATATTAGGAGCAGACGATAATAAAGCATTGAGATTGCTCTAGTCAGTCTTTATGTGCATCTTCAGTGGGCAGTCTGTGTGTGGGGGGCTTAGCTGCCTTACTCTGAGAGATCAGCAGGACTTTTTAGGGTCACAGGTAATTCAGGTCGGAAGGGACTGCAGGATTTCCTGGTCCAACTTTCTGCTCAAAGCCAGGGTTACGTCTGGGATCAGACCAAGTTACGCAGCGCTTTGCACAGTCTGGTCTTGAAACCTCTGTGGAGAGAGGCTGCACAGCCTCAGTGCCACCTGCTCCCATACCAGGCTGTTCCGATGGGCAAAATGTTTTTCTTTGGATCCAGTCTGAACCTCTCTGGTTTCAACTCTTTCTTTTATACTGCCAGAGGAACTAATGTAAGAACAACCTTAAGTGTGTGACAGAAGTTGAAGAGAGTTTCAATTCAGATTTGTCCTTACTAAGCTTTTCTGAGTTTCATTAGCTAGCAAGGATGAGTAATCGTGGGTAATCAAGGCAATCATGCAGTCTCAAAAATAGTAAAAGTACTTGAAAGGAATATATGTAAAGAGCTGCTTGGATTAAGTGAATCATAGTCCAAATCTTAAGTCTTCTTTATTTCAGAGGTTAGCTTATTTTTTTGCTGCAAATACTTATTCCAAGTAATCTAATTTTGGCAGAAGATAATATTACTGTCTTCATTCAATAGTGGTTCAGTATCTCATTAGCATCATTACAAGTGAAAATTATATCTCAGTGCTTGGCAGTATTTATAAACTTGTCTCAGTGATGATGTAATTCCGGTGTGTCACTCTAATGGTGCTGCTGCTCAACGCTGTTCTGGTGTCTGATTGTAGAGACAAGCTGAGCAAGGCTGAGGGTGCTGCTTGGAGTGTACAGCTGAACATGACCTGCAGAAGTTGAGAAATGTGAGCAGTGTTGCTCAGTTAGATTTTTGTATTCTCCTTCTACAGATGTATTGAAGGAGAGAAGGGTTTTTTTCAGGGCACAGCTGTTTTTAAAATATATGTGCCACTGTAACTACTTCATTGGCTGCATATATTTTAGTAGCCTTCTGTGATTACACCCTATTAATGTATGTGCGAGGCAGTTCTAATTTTCCTTGTAGCTGTCAAAAGAATTTCTTGGAGACTCTTCAAAAAAGTATGCTTAATTCTTTTCCGAGAGTTCCATGAGTTCTATTAGGCTTCAGTAAGAGTCGATACACTGCTTTGAATAGACCAAGATATCATTAGAAGTATATAAAGTTTTTAAGCCTTAAAATAATATTAAGAGCTTTCAAACATTATAGTTGTTTATTAACAGTACTTTAAAAGGGTGACCCTCAACAGAGTTTTAGCAGTTGCTTAGTTGTTGCCAAGTAGCTAATTGCCTAATTTAATTACTTTAAAACCAGTTGTTTTCTTACAGTAATAATCAAATACAGTACTAGTTCTGGCCCTCTGCATTTCTGTGTAAAGAATTCTGTGTATTTTTGATAGCATTAGAAAGTTATTGCATTAAATTTGTTTTTAGATAGAAAATACTTGCAAGTACACACATCTGAGAACGCTTAAAGTAATTATCCTGCTCTGTAATTTCCAGTTCAGTGGGTTTTAGTTTCGAGAATATAGGAGCTGGAGAAATCCTTTTAGTAAGTCTAGTACCTTTGGGTAGGCTTAAATTTCTGTCCTGTAAGGAAAGATAGGTGAAGGTAAGGTCACTTTCACTTAATCTCATGATTGCAAATTCAACTCTATTTTTCTTGTTCTTTAGCAGAATATATTTACAAAGTATTTTATTCCAGACAAAATTTATAGTTCTTTAGTGCAATGCATTGGTGACCAATTAAAATCTTCCGTCAGACTGGTGGGCCTATGGTTTTGTTTATATATGCTCTTAAAATGTCAGTTTCCTTTAAAGCCATACTTCCTAAATCTGCAGCTTATGTTTTTGCCACGTTGTTGCAGTAACAGGTACCTGCATGCATTTGTCAGTGTAGCAAAGCAAGTTAGTGTAAAGAGGAAGTTGAAATTACTTTTTCAGCTGTATAAACACACTCATGAGTAAACATGTTCTTTTTTTAATGGCTGAAGATCATTTCTGATCTTGCAAACAAAGCGGAAATGCGTCTTCAGTAACACAAATAATTGTATGTGAGGTTTCCATTTTCAGAATTTTAGATTTATTTCAGGATTTTGTACGTTAATCTTTGGCTATTGCTGGAATCTGGTTTCCGTAGAACACAGTGTCTAAAAATTTCCGATTGCCTTTTTCCTGATAGGGGTTCAAGCCAGGGAGAGACCCAGTTTTACAGTCAATATTTATTAGAATATGCATTAATTAAGCTCCTGTTATGAACAGCAAAGAAGTATTCACAGAATGCTGTAACTGACTTGCTCACTTGTGTGTAGTTACATGGTTGCAGCAACAGTTGGGAGACCAATCCCAGCTGCTCGGTCAGAGGTAGGAGGTGGGACTGACGTGCCAGTGACTTCAGGTAGGGTTCAGAAGGTGCTCAGAGTCAGGCTGGTTGGGACCCTGAGCAACCTGATCTAGTGAAAGATGTTCCTAGCAAGGCAGAAGGGGTGGACTGGGATGGTCTCTAAAGGTCACTTCCGACTCCAAGCAATGTGTGATTCTGTGAAAGTCCTTCCAAGGGTCCATTCTTTATCAAGTGTATATACAATCTTGCAGTCTTTGTTCACATATCAAAACCATCATGATTTTGAACGTTGCCTGAATTGTGCAGCTTGTTCATGCTAGCATACAGATTCAGCTGGTGTTCTGAATTACGAATTTCCCACAGTCAAGCAGTTCAGTCTCATTTATGTTTTCCCTGTGACTCTTGGACAAGGTCTGTAAGCTGTTATACCAAATTGCTTATTTGCAAAGGAGTGTTTAATCCTGTCCTAAGAGTATGCATTGGGCTTTTATTTCTTTCTGTTTCCACAATTCTATACTGGTTGTCTTCTTTTTACTGAATGCTGATCTGTAATGCTGAGTGCAGTGTTCAGATGTTATACCCCAGATTGATAAAAAAACAATTTCACTTTCCTCAGCACAGCTCACTGCTATTCTCCAAAAACTCTCATTCACTGTAAATAGTCTTTTAGGTCCCTTGGGAAAAAGCCTGAATGAACTAGTGCACCCTGATGACAAATTTAGCCTCTGAGCTTTTGGAGGGAGAAAATTTCTTCATCTAAAGTAATTTCTTTTGTAAAGCCCACAGTTTGCCAGCAAACTTAGAGTTCTATGAATTGCTCAGAGAATCACACACATTTGTGCATTAATATATAAAAAGACAAGCAATCTGCTAAGAGAGCTCAGACTTTACTCCTTAAAGCTTTGTGGATGAATTTTCAAAATTTAGGCTTCATTCAAAGGAAATAATAGTCAGTGCAATCCGTATGACACAGGTATAGAGATGTTCTCTTTGAATTACAGTTTACCAGCAGAGCAACTAAAGTTTGCTGGTCTTAAGAATGTGATTTTATGTGTCATTGATTGCAGTAGCCATTGTCAAAAGAATAACTTGGAAAAAAGTCTGTCTGAAGGTAAATTTGAAGTCTGACAGTGTCAAGGGCTTCCTGAGAAAGAAGGCATTGGTTACAGTAAGGCCTTTCTGGGTTTTCAGAAACAGCAAATACAGGTACAGTATTCAATTGATAATGTACTTTACCTGATTGCTAAGCTAAGAGTGATAGTGATTTCTGTCTACTCTTTATTTGCACCTAAGAAAGTTTAATTTTGGTGCTCAAGTAATTTTTTCTGCATCAGGATATGCATATATTTTGCAGAGCTCTGAATATAGCACTCCAAGTACTTTTATCACTCTAGTTAGAGAGCTACAGATAAAGGCTTAAAAAAATCTTTTTTGTTGTTGCTGTTGTTTTTACTGAACCATAAACCTCTTGTTTCTCTTGTTTAAATCCAGAACAGTGGACTGAAACTGAAATGTACATAAGGACACCATAAAACATTTTCTTTATTCGGAGAGTGCGGGTAAACATGATGGTGCTGATAGTACCACGGGTTTCGTGGGAAAAAAAATTAAAATCTGATCAAAACTGAATTAGAAGTAATAAGAAGTAATAGTAGGCGTAGCATAAATTGAGCCAGGTTTGTCATAAAACTAAAATCACTATTGTTGAAACAATTTTACTTTGGTGGTTTAAATGATTCATCCAGAGGGTTTTTTTACACATTTTTAATTGTATAACTGATTCTATTTGCATAATGTTACAGAAATTCTGATCTGTTCCATCAAACTGTGTTCATTTAACAGTTGGAATTAGTAGTCTGTAATTATATTTTACAAACTGATGAAGCTTTATTTTTCCTTAGGAAGTGTCACTGCAGCAGACTGCACAGCCTACATCAACAATAGTTCGTCCAGCATCGCTACAGGTTCCTAATGTACTGCTTACGAGTTCTGACTCAAGTGTTATTATTCAGCAGGCAATACCATCACCAACTTCTAGTACTGTTATCACCCAAGCTCCATCATCTAACAGACCAATAGTGTAAGTTACATAAGTCTTAGTAAAATGTTTTCTTGCAGAATTTGAAAATCTTGTTTACTTTCAGTTACTGTTTCTGCAGTTAATATATGAATTTGAGATGCTTTGGTGTAATGTGGTGCTTTACTACACATGAAACATTGGACTTCCACTACATGTGAGACATAATGCCATGTTCTCCACATCACTAAGTTCATATTTTTGATCTCCAAATAAATATTACATTACACCTGTAAAGAAACAAACCAATTTAAAATAATGTGTAAACTTGTTCTCTTCTCTGGATAAGTTTTTCTTTTATATAGTTCATTCCTTTTTCAGTCCAGTTCCAGGTCCTTTTCCTCTGCTGTTACATCTTCCTAATGGACAAACCATGCCTGTTGCTATTCCTGCATCTATCACAAATTCTAATGTGCATGTCCCTGCTGCAGTTCCAGTAAGTAAGCATGATGCTATATTAATTTGAAAGTGGAGCAGATTTGCATAAGTGCAGCATAGAACTTAGTTTTAAGCACCTTGATAGCTGTTTTGGCTTCAGAGGGTAGTGCTGTCAAATGCTCTCTATTATGATAACATACTCAGGTTTTCTTCATTTTTATACTTTATCTGGTCAGCTTGTTAGACCTGTCACCATGGTGCCTAGTATCCCAGGAATCCCAGGGCCTTCCTCCCCACAGCCAGTGCAGTCTGAGGCTAAATTGGTAAGTGAAAAACTCCATTATTCCTCAAGAAGAATAACTTGAGAAATTAATTAAATTCTATTGCTTTTTAAAACAGCTTTAGTTTTCTTTTGTTAGTCTAAATTCTGCAAGTACAAATTTAATAAAAACAGAAAAATAACAGCTGCATTTATTTTACAGTTCTTTCCAATTCCAGCCTATGTTAGTTCTGTTCTTAATGGCCATTTTGATCTTATTTTTGGTCATTCTTTTAAATAAATTAGATTTCTAACTAAACTCCTTCTTGCTTCTTGTGTCAGAGGATCAGAAATGCTACCTGGGAGACAGACAAGATTAGTAGCGTGTTAACAGTGAACATTTCCTTCAGAGAAACAGAATGTTTCCTCCCAAAGGAATGATTTTTCTTAAAACTAGGAAAGAAAAATGTGTTTTTTAAAAATGTTTTCTGAATCTCAACTGAATATAGTCCATTTGGCAAGAGTTTTGCAATTAGATATGTAGTACTGATACAGTTAACAAATTATTCTGTGTGGAGGTTTCTGTTGTGTTGGGTGTTTTTGTGGGGGGGTCGAGGATTATTTGGAAAATGATTAAAACAAGCAAAAAATTGGCTTGGTTTTGGGGGGCTGTTCTTTTTAATATTAGTGATCATTTATGGTGGTAGTTTGAATTAATCAATTTATTTATAAATTTTATGCAACATTAGGCAGTTGCTTCTCTTTTTTTCTGTCTTCTTTGTTTCTTCCAACTGTTCTAAAGGAATAGCAAATCTATTATTAAACAATAATTAACCCATTTATATATTTACAAGATGCCTCTGTAAACAGTGTCTATCCTGTGAAATAGTGTTCCTCTTCCTTCAGCTCTTACTTTGTGCTAAAAGAGAATCAGCAGCACCTGCTAGATAAGATATATTTTTCTGCATTCATATTGGTAAGTGCAAGGATGCCCTTAACATTCTTAGATATCCCATTTCTCTTGATCTAAACCTGTGGGCTTTCTTTCCTTACCTGTTTTCTCTTCTCAAGCCACAGTATGAAAAACAGTGAGTCTGGTTTTTCTGGAGGAATGGGATTCCAGTTGAGCGAGCACACCTAGACCATGTTCACCAAATACTGAGGCTACTGTGGAGAGGTGGTTACCAGTGCACTGGCTCTGCCTAATGCTGTCAGGTCTTCCTTCATTGTCCTGCTCTGTTGAACACGATGACTTTTGAAATAGTATAGAGAAGGACAGAAGGGAAGAAGGTCTGTTTCTGTGCATCCTTGCCCCCCTAGGAATGGGGAAAGAAATCTTTTAATACCTTAGAAAATATTTAAATTTAACCAGCTCTTATGAAATTAGTTTACCTTAAATCCAAGAGAGGAATGTAAAAAAATGAAAACAAGAACTGTTTTCTCAGAAACTGAACGTGTTTTAGAGTCAGGAAACTCACACTCTGAATTCTGCTTGAAATCCAGGAGGAATTGATTCCAAATAAATTTTGGGCAAGAAGTTAGGTTTTTAAGTGTATTGCTGAGTGATTTGCTCTTAGAATGATTTAAAGGGAAAAGGGAAATACATGTATGTGGTAAAGACTTTGATCTCACATTGGAAGAAGCAATCACTCAAATGCAAAGGAAAACAAAGATCATTAGACTTAAAATTTAACAGTCTCATTAGCCTTCTCGTTACAAGTTAGCTAATATATGCACTTCAGTGATTGCTTATCTTTTTTTTTAAGTGAGACTGTAAAAAGGGTATTTGCAGTATTTCTTCTTTCCTTGTTGCTTAATATGAAGCATGAGCAGAATCCAAGAATATCAGAATTATGTATATTTCTTACGCTCATTTACTTTTATATAGTGCCTATTCACAAAAATAAAAAACTTAATTTCTTATCCCTCTGAAAGTAAAAGCAATTTAATGAGAAACTTAATGTTTATGTAGAAAAGCCTCCAAGAGTAAGACTAATTCACTGTGCCATGGGATGCATTGTTGGCAGATACGTGATGGTTTATTAACTGCAAAGTTCCATTTAATTTTTGAAATTTAAATCTTTGTGATACCAAACCCTTTCTTTTCATGTCTCTCTTAAAAATAATTGTCCTTGCTGCATACTAAATTCTGTGAAGGTCTGCTAACCAGGTTTTTTTTTTCACTTGTGTTCCTGACAGTATTTAGTTTTACAGCTTGCTTTTCATTTCATTAATAGTTCACATTTAATGTTGAAATATAGGCTATTACACTGAAATTTAATAAACGAACAGTGTGTGTTTCATGTATTAATGGTATACTGCAATTTGTGGATTTATTAGTATGGTTGGTTAGCAGAACACTGGGAACATGTCCTGTGTTCTTTTGCCTACTATGGCCACATTTCTTCATGTTGGGAGGCAGTTCTGAAGGGCAAAGGATTCCAGGACATCCTTTAAGAAGTAAATCTTAAAGGTGCAGGGGCAGGCTGTCCCCATGTGCTGAAAGATGAGCCAGCAGCGAAGACTGGCCTGGCTGAATAGAGAGCCTTGGCTGGAACACAGGAGAAAAAGGAAAGTGTGTGACCTGTGGAAGGAGGGGCAGGCAACTCAGGAGGACTACATGGATGTTGTGAAGTTATGCAGAGCCAAAGCCCAGCTAAAACTTAATCTGGTTACTGCTGTAAAAGACAACTAAATATATTTCTTTTAAGTACATCAGCAACAAAAGGAGGTCCAAGGAGAATCTCCATCCTTTATTGCATATAGGGGGAAACATAATGGCAAAGGATGTGGAAGAGGCAGAAGTACTTGATGCCTTCTTTGCTTCAGTCTTTAATAGTAAGACTAGTTCCTCTCTGAGGCCCCAGCCCCTTGAGCTGGAAGACAGGCATGTGGAGGAGAAAAAAGCCTCTGTAATCCAGCCTGCTACAGCACTTGAACACAGATGAGATTATGGGGCTGGATGGTATCCCAAAGGTACTGAGGGAGCTGGGGAAGAAGCTCAGCAAAGCCACTTTCAATCATTTACCAGCAGTCCTGGCTAACTGGGGAGGTCCCAGGTGACCAGAGGTTAGTAAATGTGATGCTCATCCTCAGGAAGGGCTGGGAGGAGGATCCAGGGAACTGCAGGCCTGTCAGCTTGACCTCTGTGCTGGGGAAGGTCACGGAGCAGATGATCTTGATCATCACAGCACACATAGAACAACCAGGATCAGATCCAGCTAGCATGGATCTATGACAGGCAGACTGCTTGACTGACTTGCTTGGCTTCTGTGACAAGGTGACCTACTTAGTGGATGAGGAAAATGCTGTCAGTGTTGTGTTTTCTACATGGACTTTACTAAAGCCTTTGACACTGTTTGCCATAGCATTCTCCTGGGGAAACTGCTTGTGGCTTAGTCAGATATACTCTGCTGGGTACAAAAACTGGCTGGATGGCTGAGTCCAAAAAGTGGTGGTGAATGGAGTTAAATCTGGTTGGTGGCTAGTTAAAAGTGGCGTTCCCCAGAGCTCAGTGTTGGGGCTGGTTCTGCTTAGTATCTTTATCAATGGGATGAGGGGATGGGGTGCTCCCTTAGTCAGTTTGCAGATGGCACCAAGTTGGGCAAAAGTGTTGGTCTGCAGCTGGGTAGGAAGGCTCTGCAGAGGGATATGGACAGGCTGGATCAATGGGCTGAGACCATTTGCATGAGGTTATGCAAGGCCAAGTGCTGGGTCCTGCACTTGGGTCACAACAGCCTTGGGCAGCACCACAGGCTGGGGGCATGATGGCTGGGAGGTTGCTTGTCGGAAAAGGATCTGGGGGTGCTGGTCAGCAGCCAGCTTAATGTGAGCAGCATTGCCCAGGTGGCCAAGAAAGCCAATGGCATCCTGGCTTGTATCAGAATCAGCAGTAGTGTGGCCAGCAGGACCAGGGCAGTGATTGTTCCCCTGTACTCGGCACTGGCAAGGACACACCTCAAGTCCTGTGTTCAGTTTTGGGTCCCTCACTGCAAGACAGACATTAAGGTGCTGGAGTGTGTCCAGAGAAGGGCAGTGGAGCAGGTGAACAGTTTAGAGAGAAAGTCGTGGGAGGAGGCTGAGGGAACTGGGGCTGTTTAGCCTGGAGAAAAAGAGGCTCAGGGGAGGCCTTCTTGCTCTCTACAGCTACCTCAAAGGAGGGTGTAGCCAGGTGGGACTCGGCCTCTTCTAAGTAACAACTGACAGAATGAGAGAAAATGGCTTCAAGTTGCACCAGGGGAGATTTAGATTGGATATTAGGAAAAATTTCTTCTCAGAAAGGGTTGTCAAGTATTGGAACAGGCTGCCCGGGGAAGTGGTGAAGTCATCATCCCTGGAGGTGTTTAAACAACATGGAGATGTGACACTTACCTGTGGTTTCACGGTGGACTTGGCACTTCTGGATTAATGACTGGACTCGCTCTTAAAGGTCTTTTACAGCCTAAACAATTTTATGAACCTATTAAGTCTGTCAGCATAGTATTCCTAGTGTCTTTTGGACAAAAAGCGAAATGAATGGGTGAAGCTGTCATGTTCCCTTGACAACATTCCCAGGAGTATTGACATTTGGATTTTTTTTGGCTGTTGCTTTGTTTATTACTTATTATTTGAGGAGAGCTTTTGTTGTTCTTTATAGATGGACCTTGCAATCTCATGGATCTTTTCATATTGCATTATAAAATGTAAGAATAGAATATGTAGCAAATACAAAAAACATGCTGGAATAGATTCCTAACTAACTTCCCTAACTTCCTTGGGTATTTAAGTAAGTGTGATACTGTATGGGATGCAGAGTTTGGAAAGTTAACATGGTTTATTTGTATCTTCGAGGGGTTTTATCATATCTGCTCTTGGCTGTTGTAGCTTGAACCTTTCCTGTATTGAAAGACCATACTTGCTATGATGGTGTTTTGCACTTTCTGCTATCATACCACAATACTGTTTCAAGATATTCTAAGTTGATACAGATCTAATAACTTCTGAGATTGAGTAAAATTCCTGCAGAACTGGTTGCAGTAACTTCAACATGAAATAACACCAAGTTGTTGAATTTTTATCAGATCTAGAGCTGTCCTCTGTAGAAGGTACAACTTCTTGTTTCAGATGAAATACCTGGCACAAACCAAGGCACGAACCAGGCACTTTTGTGCTTTTTGCCTTTCTTTGCAGAGGCTATTTCTGCATATTTCAAGGAGCTAACACATTTTAGAGTTTTATAGTAGGAAAAGAACTTCGTGCTCTGATTTCATTCCTCATTGCAATAATTTATTTCACTCTTACTTGCTTACAAAAGGCTACTGTTGTGTAGACATTTTTTTTAAAGTGAATGTGAGAAGTAATTAGATAAAAGTCAAATTAGAGATTGTAGAGCCATTATTTCCTATTGCTCTGAAATTTAATTATTTAAATATGAATTTAGAAAACTTCATTTCTATTTTTTTATTAACATGAAAACAACACATTTTTATTTTGATGAATACCTGTTGTTTCCTAACGAGTTGCCAAATTGTACAAAGAAAGGTATTTCTTCTTTATAAGTTTGTGAATGAACCTTAGTAAAACAAATTGATACTTTCATTTCTAAAATCTAAAACTTAAAATAACTGGCAGGAGATGTCTTTGGTAATGGACATAGGATGTCTTCCTATCGCATAGTTAAAATTTTTGCTCAGCTGTCCTACAAGTCGTAAAACCCTTTAAGGATAAAGGAGCTAAGATACTTGCTGAGAATTTTTTCCTGCTATGGACAGCTTTTGGAGACTTCTTCCCTTTATAAAGGGAAAAGGGTCTCTCCTACAGCATTTGAAAGGCCTTTATATTAGGGTGAACAAGTTTAATGCATAATTATCAAAACTGTGTATTTATTTCTATGTTTGATAAAGTTTTCAGTCTGAAGTGTCAAACTCCTTCAGCATGGCAGTTTTGGTTATTGATGCGAAGCGAGTTACTGAGATGTCACCTCTAGAACTCTGTTCGGTCTTTGCTGAAATGGTCTTTTCTCTTGTTACTGTTCAAGTTGCCCGACATTAAATGATTGTATGAATTCCATAGAGGAACAGTTGTATGGGGGAACAGGTTCTCTGAGTGAAATAGCAGATAGAAAAATGTATACCAACTGCAAGGACTAATAACTGGGAGGAAAAAATAGTCAAAAAAAAAGGAATATGTAAAAGTGATGACAGACAAAAATTTTAAAATTGGCTGTGCAGTGAGCCAAATCCTTATGATGGGTGACATTAGTGCAAGAGGCTCTCGACTGAAACAGTTGACATTAAGTGAAAGAGTGGATTAAGCACAGTCTTAGGGTCTTCTTCACCACAATAACGTGTACAGTGCTTTATGTGTATCAGTGCTATGGAAGAATTGCATGAAATCAGATTGCATTTTAATTTTATTGCCCCAATAGTGAATGTATTGTAGTGAACAGAGCTGGTCCATTCACAGCTGTGAAAGGCACTGTTACTATAGTTTTGAACATTCTTGGATCCTTTTTCTCTACTGCTTGTAGAATTGAAGTAAAAAATGACTAGAGATTTTATTCAGATACAAGCTTGTCTTTTACTGCTATTATTCTGAAAATATCCTTACATCTTATACCAAGAATGACATTCAGTAGGAGTGAAAATGAGTTTCAGATTTCTGTGGCACACGTAATATAAATTGTCAGTTTTTCTGACATGATTCCATGTTTGTTGGTATGCTAAAGAAACTAACTTTCACAAACTTAAGTAAAATCACATGTATGTCCGTTTTGTGGTATTTTAGAGGCTTAGAAGTAGATGCAGTAACTGTCTTTTTAAAAAACCCGAAAAACTCAAAACCCCAAAAAACTTCCTCACTAAGATAAGGATGCCTGATTCTAAATAGTGTAGAATTGCTTCTGATCATCTTATCAGAAGATCTTATACTCTCATTTTCTGTGTATGAAACACGAGCCTTGAGTTGCAGCTGTAAAACATCCTTGTTGAGTGTGCAGCTTGTGGGTGCAAACTTAGCGTTCAGGCTCTTCAGCACGGATTGCAGAAGTTTCTGAAGAATTTCAAAATTGCTTTAGTATGGAATGTTTCCCTCGGTCTCCTCTGTCCCGTACAAAACTGTTTGTCACAATCTGAGAAATACCTTGCACTCAGTAGGCAACCAGTAGACTTTGGGCAGGAGGTTTCTACTGAGAAGTGACAGAGGGCAGCTTGGCAACTGTTCAGAAACCGACATTAGCTTGTGGGAGCCCGGCGTGGGACCTTGTGTTCAGCAGAATTCTTCTGACCTGTCTCTCTGCATGCCGAGCTAATCAGCAAACACCTAATGAGCCTACTCTAAAGAAACAGACCCTCTCACAACCTACTTCATTTTCATATGTTCTCTGGGGGTGGAGAGACAAGACTTCATAAGGACTGATGATGCTGCAAAGACCACAATAATGATAATTAACTTGCTGAATTTAGAAGATTATGCTGTTAATTAGTTGCAAAATAAAGATAAGTAATAGAGGAGCAGATGGTAGGATAACACCCAGGAGAAGGAGGGTTATTACTCTGATGAGCTTTTGTGGCAGATATGAAATATGGATCTGAGTTCTTCACAAATTGTTTCTGGAGTATATTATCTTGTTTCTGTGAGCTCTTGATGGAATGATCTAGTCCTTCCAAATTTTGACAGATGTGGTGAGGATTTGTTTTCAAGGATATACATGAATGATAAAACCTTGCTAATCAAGATTTTAAAAGCTATTAACCTATCTGAAAATACCAGTTTTAGTTTGCCTATAAGCAAATAATATCAAAAAACCTCAGTTGTCATCAGGTTTCCCCACATAAAAATGCTTACATACATTTATTCTAATATATGTTTCTGTGTTCTTGATTGTTAAAAATGAGATTCTCATTGAATTTGGGGTAACTATTTCCCTACTCACGAAAAGCACAACATATAGTATTTTACTCCAGCATTATCTTTTAAAATATGAAACTTTTTTTAAGCACAGGAGCTGGAAATCTCCTTGTGAAAATCTGTAAATATTCCTCAGATTTTCACAATATGTCTGCATTTGTGGATAATTTAATCCTAACTACTTTACTTTCAACTTTTAAACTTTGTTATATGAAATTAAATCTAATTATTTTCTATTCGTGTTTTCATAGTACATTACATTTAACAGTGTAATTCTCAAAAGGAGTTTGTTTACTTATGAATTTACAGGATATAATGTTTAAATGTTAGCATTACAGTAAGTAAAGTTAAGTCCAACTTTGTTTGCACATCCCCGTGCAAACTCATCAGTTACCATCATGGGCAAAACAGACTCGTCTTGGGGAAATCAGTTTCATTTATTACCAATCACATCTGAGTAGGATAATATACCCAAAACTTAAAACCACCTTCCTCCGCTTTCTTCCTGGGTTTAACTCTTCTCTACCTCCTGCCCCTCAGCAGCACAGGAGCAGGGGTAGTGGTGGTTGTGGTCAGTTCCTCAGACATCTCTGCCACTCCTTCCTCTGCTGGGGTGAACTGCTCTCACTCTTCACAGTTACAGAATGGGTCAAGTTGGAAGAGACCACAGTGGTCATCTGGTCCAACCCCCCTGTTCCAGCAGGGCCATCCTAGAGCACATGACACAGGATTGCATCCAGACAGTTCTTGCCTATCTCCAGTGAGGGAAGCCTCACACCCTCTCTGGGCAATCTGTTCTAGTGCTTGGTCACTGCACAGTAAAGAAGTTCTCCCTCATGTTCAGGTGGAACTTCCTGTGCATCAGTTCCTGCCCATTGCCTCTTGTCCTATTGCTTGGCACCACTGAGCAGAGCCTGGCTCCAGTCTCTTGAGTTCAGATACCACCCTCAGATACTCCTAGACACTGCTGAGGTCCCCTCTCAGTCATCTCTTCTCAAGGCTGAACAGACCCAGCTCCCTCCAACTCTCCTTGGAGGTCTGTCCTGGAGCCAGCTGCCATTGGCTCTGTCAGACAAGGAGGGAGCTTCTGGCAGCTGCTCACAGGAGCCGCCCCTGCCACCCCATCCCCACACAAAACCTTGCCATGCAAACCCAATATACATCATTTTTAGATGGTAACTTACAGAACTCTCCTAGTATGACAGCTTGAAATAAAAGAGAGCGTATCCTTTAACTGATTTGTACTGTCACTACTCTCTTGATTAAGACTGATGAAAATTTGTCACATCCTGCCTAACAGCAAGTTACAATAAAAAAAATACTTGTAAAGTAATTCAAGTCATAAATGAAAATACCTTGGGAAAAATCTTATGTTAATAACATATAGAAAGGATATTGTCGTATTGGTGTTAAATACTTGCTACTTCCTTTAAAAAATATTTTTTAAAAACTGACTTGGAGGTGATGTGTTTCCCTGGTAGTCCTGGTGGTTGTGTAGAAAATTTTACAATTTAGAGACCAGGATTAGTTAAAGAGAGAGAAGAATCATCAAGTTTGCAGTTGTTGGCAAGTATATCATAGAGTTTGGTTTTAGTAATTGTAGTTAGTTAGAGAACACTTAGGCCTGCTGGAGACAAGGACTGAAATTTTTTTGTTAGCTTGTTTCTCTGAGGGGGATTAGGAAGGTACAAGTCAATTCTTGAGTTTAATTAAAGTGTTAACTACCCAAGGACTTTCAGAGTGCTGTACATATACTAAAAATTATGGACATATTATCTTAAAAATGTTTGCTGTCCTGCCCTAATGATTGCAGCTATCCTAAATTTTTTGTTGTTAAAGTTGAGCATGGGAAACAGAGCAGTAAATTTAATTTTTGTACTTTTCTGGAGTGTCTTCTTCATTCTGGGAAACTTACGAAGTTGATACAATAAATGAGGTCAGGAACAGGACTTGATTAGCTCCCAATTTTCATGTGCACTTGAATGGTTTCTATCTGGTGTAATGTGCTGTTAATTCAATCCAAAGCAATCACTACAGAATAGACTTAATACAGCAGTCTCTGGCTAAAGATTCTTTAATAGTAAGCCAGTAGAGGAATGTTGGAGTTTCTTGGTTCTCTTTGTATCTCAATTAGGATACCTACTGGTGGTGGTTACGTGCTATGAAATCCATGTAGTTAACTATAAGTTGCCATATTTCAGACCTGAAGATTTTTTGCAGTTCTGACAGAGGTAATTTGCAATCTGTTGTTTTAATTGTAGTGTAGGACCCAGGAAAGCCTGTCATCATGGAAGGTAGGAGAGAGCTGTTACTATATTCCAGTGACTTAATTGTTGAGAGACGTTGGATACTACAGTTTATAGAGAATATCTACATAAATAGGTGCAAAGTTTCCTGTTTATTCTGAGCTGGCCAAATGCTGCCTCCCTTGAGCATTCTTAAGACATTCTATTAATATTAGTATGTGGGTGACACTTTGTTCATATTCCAAAATACAATGATACAAGTTACCAGAATTTCCACAAACTGTCATGTTTCATTCATAAATCTTTTCTTAAACTTGTATTGGATTCTTTAAAAATCCAGTGCTCAGTCAAAAAACATTTTCTAACGCCATAAGGTACATTCTTCAGTAAAACTGAAAAATGCGTGATAAATTATACAGTATTCATGAAATTTTAAGAAAGAATCTGGAATTACAAGCAGTTGTATCTACTGAAATTGGACACTTTATCACTTAAGATTAAGAAATTGTTTTAAATAGAACGTATTATATTACAGTTTTAATAGGTTTCACCAAAAGTTGAATGAAATATTTTTCAAGAGGTGGTCAACAAAATGCTTTAAAATCATCCATCAGGTTGTCAGTAACTCTTGGGTGTATTATATACAGCTGAACTTCCACATTACTGTTCCTCGTAGTGGCTGTATGCAAGAAAGGAAGAACATCAAACCTTTTAGCAGTTTTTTACTGCAAAGTAGCATGCTGTAGTAGTTACCTTGCATATTTCTACATAAATAATCTTGACATAAAACCTGAAGCTTCTTAGTATTTTGTACATTATTAAGATGTTTCAGCAAAGATCTTGGCTTTTGTCTAATTACCCATAGGAAGGATTTCAGAGGTATTTGTAAAGACCATGAATTAGTGGAGGCATAACAAGCTATTTAAAAATGGATAGAGATAGAGAATACCAGAATTTTTAAAATGGAAAGATGCTTATGTTCTGGTTGTTACCTATTTTCCTTCATGTGGTGTTGTTACTCTTCTGGGTACCCTTGTGTACTACCAGTTTCAGCAACTGTTTATGGCCTTCCACTCATCTGTTTGGGGGCACAGTTCACCACAGATGAGGCTTTCTGTTTACTTCTTCATACAGCTTATATTCCTTCCCTTTCTGCGATCTTATGGAAGCCTCGTTGCTATTGTCACGTTTGCAGAAACTTACCACCTATTTGTAGGTGTATGCCTAGGTCACTGTTGAAAGCCCATAAAAAGAAACAACTATTTAAGAGTTGGAGTTCCTGTTTCCAAAATGGAAGTAACTGCTAATATAAATGAATAGAATCATTCAGGTTAGCATGATAGAATATTTATTTTCTTTTTCTTCTTTATTTTCTGCTTTCAGAGATTGAAAGCAGCCTTGACCCAGCAGCACCCTCAGGTAACAAATGGAGATACTGCCAAGGGACATCCAAGTGGGTTGGTTAGGACTCAGTCAGAGGAACCACGACCACAGTCACTACAACAGCCTGCAACTTCAACAACTGAAACACCGGTATGACAAGAGTGGACATGTGCCTCCTACACCCTCCTTTTATTTTGCAAATAAATATATTTTTTCTATACTCTTGGTTTGTAAAATAGATTTTAACAGACTCCTCTTCTAGTCAGTAGTTCTGTAGCATGTAAAATGTTTCTAGGTCTTACATGTTCTTAAATGCTTCTAAAATCTATTATCCAAGATGATGATTTCAAAACAGGTAGTATCTATCTGCTCAAATTTAGCACTAAGTCCTGATTTCTGGAGTTCATTGATAGGAGATTCTGTGGTAGCTGAGATTTTTACAGCTGGTCAGTATATATATTTGAAAAAAGAAGTGCTTTTATTTTGTGCTTCTTTAGCATCTCTTGTATGTTCATTATATTTTATATCATAAATACTCTTAGAAATTTTTTTATTGCATCAAGTATCATGCTTATGTTAATTTGCTTGAAGGATCTTTCCTGGGCTGCCACAGGAAGAGTTTCAGCTGTGTCCTTAAGTGTGCTTCATCATCTCAGGTTCTGGAAGGGGGGCTCTGGTTTTAGGTGTGGTGTGTTGTCCTTTTGTGATGATAGATCAGAACAGGGGAGTAAAAGGCAAAACCTTTGAGTCAGACTGGAAGTGGGAGTGCTGCTGGAGGAAAGATACACTTCCTGGTAAATCCTAGAGGATTGCAGCTGTTCTATTTCTAAAAACCTCTTGGAATGTGTTTTCAAAATGCTTTTAAAAATCTCGAAGAGTTATTTTCAGAATTCATAGCATAATATTCATTTTATAAAAGCTACACACTGGCCCAGAACTGGAAGGACCTGCATCTGTGATGAAAGCCTCAGATTCTTACACTGGCCAGTGAAATCAAATAGTGTATCAAAACAAATATGTTTGGAACAGAAGAGGGGAAAAAGTGACCTATCATAAAAGGATCTCCTTCTTAAGGCTGCTGTTCCCCCATACTGCCTTGAGGTTTTTTTAAGGAATATTTTCATAATATCACATAGCAGAATTTTCAATATGAAAATTGCTGTTTGATTATTTTAGAGTTATTTTACAATTAGTATTAATCAAAAGTAGCAAGTGTTTCATTCTTAAAACACTGATCTGAGTTCCCAGGTGTTTATTATTATTAGCTATCTAGAATTTATGCCAATTAATACATGTTTGGAGTTTTTAATTAAGAAAATATTTTCTTGCTGTGCTAGACTGAATGGGGAGGTGCACCTGTGAATATGTCATGTGGACAGTTACATTCTGTCTATCTTATCTCTTTAAAGGATTTTAAGATCCATTATACTGTTATCGTATTTCATTAAATCTTTGTCTAGACTCTGTATACAACTGTGAAATGACTATAATGTATAATTGAAAGTATTGAAGTATTTTGATACTGTCATATAATGTGGGTGGATTGAGGGAAATTGTTATTCAGTGGTGGGGAACACATCAACAAGTAGGAAATTGCTATCTGGAGATCCAGGGATCAGGGAGTCTCAGCACTGCTAGCATTTGTCAAACAGCTTCTGTGTAGTGGGCATAAGCAATTGTGCCATCTTTTAGTTGTGACTAGGTGTGTGGGAAGAGTCAAAAATAGAAAATTCATTTCCTGCTAAATGTAGTTTGAAAGCTATTTTGGGTGTAATATGTTAATGTAAGATGATCATGAGTGTAAGTATGGGTGAAAGTTTTAAAAACATCGCTGTAGAGTTAAATGGGCACAGCTTTCAAAAACAGAAAAAGTGTATAACCTGAATGTATTTAGAAATTCCCTGAATGCTTTTCTCAAGATGTGATGACTATGTATGCCAGTGCTGTAGGTTAAGTCATGACTGTTTTCAGGCATCACCAGCTCAGCCTACGCCACAAACACCAAATACAGGTGGTCGGCGAAGAAGAGCTGCCAATGAAGACCCTGATGAGAAAAGAAGAAAGTTTCTGGAGAGGAACCGGGCTGCTGCTTCCAGGTGCCGACAGAAACGGAAAGTCTGGGTGCAGTCATTGGAGAAAAAAGCTGAGGACCTGAGCTCACTAAATGGCCAGTTACAGGTATGCTTTTTATTTCAAGGAAAAATTAATAAGTTTTTTTGTTCTTACACAGTGATCCTTGATCAGTGGAACTTAAAACGTTGCATGAAATCTGAAATAGAAATGGTTTTATAACTGGTGGCTCAGCTCAGGCTTGAAAATTCAGAACTAGTTGCATATAGCAGTAAAATTAGAGGATAAGAGCACACTCATATTTCAAGATGTGTAAACTTTAGGATCATACGCTTCTATCCTTTGTTCCATTTGAAATAACTTTCAGACTATGATAATAAATTAAGATGACAAGATGTGTTGGAATAAACACTTATGAGCAAAGTAATAGTCTTACCTTGAACACATCTTGCTTTTAATTTGTATCACAGCCTGAGTTATTTGAGTAAGTTTTGCGTTTATTTCCTTTGGTTCTTTTTAGCTTCACTTTTTTTCCTTTAAAGTGAATGTAGTGCTCATGAAAGGTGCCAGGTTGACATCAGTGGATACTGAAGGCCTCTTTTGTCCACAGAATGGGTACGACAGTGGCAGGGCAAATTTTCACCACCACCGCCTAAATCCTATAGAAAGGAAGTGTGTTTTAAGAAGGTAGGGCCAGTGTATGTTGCAGGTCACTTTTCCACCTCATCTGAAGTTGTCAATCTTGCAAAGTTCTCACGTGAATGCCCTTTTTCCCCATAGAACAACCCATGACCCTTTTGTTTAAACTACTATTAAATGTTAAAGCATACTCTTTAATGTTTTCCAGCAGCACATAAGAATTGGCACAAATTATTGTTTTCAAAATAAAAAGTCTAAAAGCTTTGTTTTGAAAGGTGCTGAAAGAAAAGATCATGTAATTCTTAAAGGAAGCATTCATTTAGAAAAGGCAGTGAAACGTATTTTGATATGTTAAAGTGTCACTTGTTTTTCTTCATCAGAGCTGTTTACTGAGTCAAATTCACAGATCATCATCTTCCTATGGAAACTCGCCTCTCGTGCAGTTTAGTATAGAAAACATCACAGTTTAACCAACAGGAAAGTAGGGCATGTTGAGGTTATTTTTTATCATATAATCAAAATTACAGTGTATCAGTTGTCTTCCTGTTCATGTCTTTAAAAATACTCAGCATCCCGGACCCTGAAATGTAAAAAATTCCTATGTAAGCACACAACGTGAAATGGTTTCCTGTGTTGCAAGAATCATAACACTCTGCACTAGCATTAGTTAAATTTCTTGCAAATACGTATTCTTCTCATACCTGTTCACAGTCTTCAGACATACTCCTTTAATGCACAGTCCTTAATTAAGTCCATTAGTTACATAATTATATGTAGCACTGTAGCTTAAATAATCAAAGAAAGGAGTGAAGGAGAATGAAAAAAATCAGCCATAATTTAGTTTTTTAGTGAAGGTAGTGTTTGCTATCATGTGAATTGCCTTTCACATCTATATACCAAGTTTTCTAACAAAAAAATCATATAAGTACCATAACCAAAAGGTTTCCGAGAGTTAATTCAGTAATAGTGAATTCAAGAAAGATTTTCTTACAGTCTACCAAAAGCAAAACTGTTAACTGTAAAGAACAGAGTAACTTTTAAAGAAAATTGGATGTCAGAGAAATAATTTAACTGTACTTTATGTGAAAACATTAATCAATCCTGTATTTCCATAATAATAACTTGACAGGCTAACACAGCTGATCAGCAGAGTGGGCAGTAATGACCCATGATTACGTACTTTATATTTAGTAGAAAATTGAGTAAGTTTGGAGTTTTGCTGTAGTGCAGTTTTATAGACTGAGTGTTTGGGTTAGTAGTTCATATTTATCAAGATGTCACATTTCCAAAAGCAGGTTCATACCAAAACAACTGCATTCCATTGCTTTGTGTAACAATTCTGACTCCTTTCAGCGCTGTTACTGGCTTTCTTATATTGTCTGTGTCAGAGATTCTGATGTCAGCGTGAAGGTTTTTTTAAGACTGGAAGCTCACTAACAGTATGTATGGATTTTGAAGCAGTTTACTTGGTTGATGTATATATTTTGTCCTATACATTAACTTCTATCAAGTTCTTTTTTTAAATGTTTAAAGGTAACTTCATTTTTAAGCAGTATTTTTGAAATACTTGCTTAAGGGAAAATTTCCATCTATTGCATCACTAGTAACATATATAGGTTAGGTAAGCTGTCTTTATTATAGGCTCTGCTGTGTAAGTTTTTTTCATGCTTCCAATATTTTGAAGTT
This sequence comes from Gymnorhina tibicen, assembly GCA_013399875.1. Taxonomy (NCBI): domain Eukaryota; kingdom Metazoa; phylum Chordata; class Aves; order Passeriformes; family Artamidae; genus Gymnorhina; species Gymnorhina tibicen. The sequence goes on along the minus strand of VXAZ01008543.1, from coordinate 1,751,568 downwards.
TATTTACTGTTTTGTTTTTTGCAGACTGTGTTTTCAATTAATGCGTTGACTTGTTCATTGATTGTAAATTTTATTCACCACCTTATGTGGCCTCTGTGCCTTGCGCAATCCTGCAGGGTATGGGGTGCTGTCTGATGTATTAAGAAGGTATTGACGATGTCCGTAGTGGCCACTGAGCCACGATGCAGGATCAGATGCCGAAGTGCATTATAGGTTTTGTATTTGGTCCCTATTGCTTTATTAATCTTAGAGGGCAAAGCTTTAAAAGAATGGCCTGTCTTCCTTGTGAGGTCACAGTGGGTTTTCAGTGAGCAGCAATCAAGTGATGGTTTGTACTGATGCTGCAGAAGCTGTTTAGGAAGGCTAAATTATGAAAGTATGCCCATAAGATCCTTTCCCATAGAGGAAGTTGTTCAAAAAGAAACAGGAAAAACGTTGTTTAACTTAGCCACAGACAATCCCCTATCCCTAGAAGTCACATTTACCTGCCTCTGATGATACTTCTAGTAAATACGTATCACAAATGTTGTCCCACACCATGCTGAGTAAGGGCTGATGTGGTCCCATGGTCCCACTGTTAAATCTGCATTTTGGGTGCAGGGAGAAATAGGCAGATACAGAAGAATGTGTCATATACTGTGTCCTCCCTTCATAAGAATACAGAAGGGAAAGCATCTTTTGAAAGATGGAGGGCAGGTACAAGTCAATATGTTTTCCTCCAGAAACCTGCTTTCTAATGGTAGCACATTTTGAAATATGGGAACATATAAATTCTTCTCGACAGCATGTGAGTTATATTATATGCTTCTTTAAAGAAATGTTGATGACTGCACTTGGCTCTATCACACTAATGGGGAGAACCTTTCCAGTGTGAAAACTTGAAATAATCTTTCTTCATACCAGCTGTTAAAAGTGTTTATTTTGTGTGTTTCTTGGTAGCCATGTTTTCAACATGTTAACCACATATTAAATGACCACCACACATTCACATGTTTTGAATGAGATGGAAAGACTTGCTGTTGTCACATGCAAGATAATTAACTGCAATGTGTGTTAAGAATTGGTTCTAATAGCCCCCTTTACCAGTCAGAACTGGTTCTTACTGGAAATATGTAAATGGCAACCATAGATTGCCTTTCTGTGACATTCCCATGCATATGTCTAGCAGATGGAACTCTGTTCTAGTGTCACGAGTGATGTGTGCATTGCATATAGTACTGTTGGCACAAGTGTTCCTGTTATGGAATATACAGCTAGCATTGTTCTAGAGATTACCTCAACCTCTTTTTATAGGAATGCTGATCCATGTTTTTCAAGTTTGCTTCAATGTAGGATAATGTATTTGCTTTTTGTATTTATGCTGGCAGCAGTCTTAATAATTTTAATACAGCTGACACTGATCTATAAACTGTCTTATAAAAACTTTTCAGAAACATATAATTTTACTTCCACAGATGAACAGCAACTTCATACTTACATGTGCTGTTTGTATATGAAACTCTTCCTTAAAATGTGGGAGACAAGATAGAAAATTTCTGCAAACTTTTCCTGATTGCCAGAGTTCCTTTGAACTAACAGAACTATATTTCATAGTCTTGGACATGGTTGCTTCTGTAGATTATCAAGTGTCTCAAAACTACATCAGTGTGTTTTTTCTATCCAAACAGTGTCAGTTCTGTGCAGCTGGCTGCTTGGTATCAAGATTTGTGGCTCCTCAGTAAATAACATGGTGAACTAAGGGCAGACAGAGCTGGAGGCAGTAGTCCTGTGCTTTCTTAATAGCCTAAGGTTTCAGGACATGTAATGCCACCTGGTAGAGAATTTGTGGGGCTTTTGGTTGGATTTCTTTTGTTACAAACCTTTTTGTTTGCAATCACATTTTTTTTATAAATGTCTGTGAAGTCAGATTTTTTGCATCTTCCAGCTTTTGCTTTTAATAAAAGGTTTCTAAAGGGTATTTTACACAATAAAAGGACTGAATAGAAAAGGAGACCTTAAGAGGATTTTGCAAGTATAAAGGCTTGAAATTTGTTGTCTTCTAAATGGAGAGAGAGAACACAGAAGAGGAGCTTTTCTTTGAACAGTCTGATGTTTTAGTTACTTTGTGTAATTAAACTAGTAAGTTCTGTGCTGAAAGAATTGTTTTCTTTTGGAATGCTTTAACTTGTAATTCATCTCATCTCTGGCTGCATTGCTTTATTTCTTGCTTGCAAGTAAATAGGTTGACTTTCTTGTAGTTTATTTTTGCAGATAATTTCAAATGCAATCCAATTTTCCTCTGTTGGTTTTCTTCTCTAACTTGCTCCTAAATGTGTAAACATAAGCATTTACTAAATAATTATGTCACATGTGTGGCATATTACACAAATATGTAAAGGTTCTTATACCTGAAGTAACTTCAAGTATTAATAGAAAAGATTTAAATTCAAAATAAAATAACCCATGAAAAACACATATTGTGTCCAGATATGGGGATCACAAAGCATTACAGATAATTTGACTAATAAGTATTTTTCTACTCTGTAAAGTAAAAATGGGTCTATCAAAATGCTGTACCATTCTTAATTTGGATTGTCACATGTAATGCAGTTGCATAGCACTTCTCATCTACAGACACCAAACTGCTTTCCAGGGGAGGTAAGTATTGCTGTCCTCCAGTTTACAAATGGGGAAGGTGAAGCACAAAGCAGTAAAATGACCTTGCTCAAGGTCACCCAGTAGTGGAAAGGCACAGTCTGGAAATGAACCCAGTTGCTGGATTGTGCAGGTGCTGTCTCTTAGACTGCACTCTGCTTTAGTGACACAAGCTGACATCTCCGGATTTTGTCATTATTATCAGCGATTCCTTCAGAGAACATGTTTATGTATGGCTGCCAAAATAAAAATCTGTCTGGAGATAAACCAATATTTGCTAAATTATTTTCCAGTACATGAGATTTTATTTTTTGAAGTCCAAGTATAAATAGAGTCACTAAAAAATTATTCTGCATTGGCTTTTTGGATTTTCTTTTATATTTTCCCTTTTCTAATGTTGGCTGTGACATCTGTTAAAATGTGTGTAGCTAAATGTAGGTTTACTCTGATTAGAATTCATAACAAAATCTTCCAGAAGAGTCTCACAGTAGCTGGATCATGTGAATGAGACTAGATGTAGACTCTGCATCTGCAAACTGAAAAGCATACGTTGTCGTTTTTAAAAAAAAACCCAAGCATTTCCCAGCTAATGTAACAAAGCTAATGTTACAAAGTTAATGTAACAAAGTTTCAGCTAATATTTACATTTTCTAAGATAAAAGAAACATACACGTTTTTGCAATATATACCAAATGGAAACTTGTATTTCAGCTACCCTTAATGAACAACTGAAAATCCTGTAAAAATTAATGCTTACCTTCAAAACGTGTGTAGTTTGAGCCTGGTAAAGTACATAACTTTCTTCTCCTTTAGAATGAAGTCACCCTGCTGAGAAATGAAGTGGCACAGCTGAAACAGCTTCTTCTGGCTCATAAAGATTGCCCTGTAACTGCCATGCAGAAGAAATCTGGCTATCATAGTGAGTAATGTTCCATTACCTATAGCCTGAGGCTGCATCAATGAAATACTGCCAAAGTGAAGTGAATGAGCATTAAAATTGAGAAGTGCAGTTCTAATATTACATATATTACATTGAAGATCCTTTTTTTTTTTTAATCTTGACGTTATTGGAAGACAGGAATTAATACATGATTTTAAAAATACATTTTTAAGTCAAAATTGAATTGTTGCATAACATTGAAAGGTTTATGTAGGTTTAATGAGTGCATATGATAATTAGCATTTAAGGACTATCGGTTACTACACCTGCTTTGGAAAATATAATTAAAGTATTAAGAGCACATGATAAACCATTTTTTATACTTTATCGTAGCCTAATACAGTGAAAGGTCCTTGTGGGTGTTTTTCCTTCATTGTAATGAGATTTCAGTAGAGGTACTATAACAGCTGTCCTCATTTACCATAACATCCAGGATCAGTCGAGCCATTAAAATAATCAGATGCAGGTTCATGGCTCCTACTGTACAGTGTCTTCTAGATTGTTTTGATATCCACATTAAGTGACTGCTTTTCTATAGAGAGGGTGTTTTTAAAAACAGTTCTGGTATTGAGGGGAATACTGACACTGTCAATACCAATATTTTCTAATCCATATTTTTATTTTAAGTTGTTCATTTGATTTTTCATCCTTCCAGCATTTTAAAGGTTAATTATGCTTTCCTGACTTGTAGCTTCCTTTTTGGCTGTGATACACAGTGCCAGAACCAGCTGCTGCTGCTGTAGAATAAATGGCCAATTTTGTCCATTGTACACAAATTTGTTACAAATAACTGAGCTGGGAATGCATTAGGCAACATTCATAATATATAACCCACAGCTTTCGTTTTTATGATTTAGTGATATTTCAAGATATTTGTAAATGTGAAGATTGTTTCTGCCATATGTAGCCACTTCATTTTAATTTGCCAGTGTCAGTAATTCAGGAGAATAAAGGAACATTTTGTACTGCATGCAAACAGATCCTCAGGTGCTTGCGATAAAACTTAATAGCCACCATCTTTACTTGTAGTCATTGTAAGCAATTTCATCAGAATGGGCAATATTTTTTAATTTAAAAGATTCAGGAGATTTAGCAACTCTGTATTGCCATATATATTTAGAATACTGATTTTGTCAGTTTTGAGCTTATAAATCTTGGTCCTTTGATCTCCAGTCATTTTGACAAGACAGAAAATAGCATCTTGGAGTAAATTGGAACAGTATAGAAATACGTTTGGGATTTATATTAACAATGATTGCTGCAGGGATGAGGCCATTATGGCTCCCATCTGACAGAACAACATAATTTCATACAGAAGCTACTAGGGGATAGCATTATGCATGCAAGGTTTTAAACCAAAAAAAAAAAAAAAACCACACAAAAAACAAACCCTAGGTTTCTTGAATTTTGATGTTTTGAGGATTCATGTTCCTGAATTAGGATGAAAAATATTTCATCGTAACTCATAAACTGTCAAAGTGATTACATGCCAAGGATTTCTTTGTTGAAGAATTAGTGAATGGCCTGTCTAGTAGGTGCTTGTTTTCAGCCCTCAGAAAAGGACTATAATGCTTCTGATTCAGTAAAGAATACAAAATGAATCAGACCTAAAATACTAATCAGTGACAAAAGCCTACATTTTAGAAAAAAAATAGTATTATGCAAGGAGATTGGAAGCAAAGCTCAGTTTCTTGAAAAGTCTGTTGAAAGTAAAAGCTTAACGTGAATGATAGTTGTAATGCCATCCCTCTGAAAGGATTTTGTCACATTATCTCTGCATGAATATTGTTAGGAAAGCATGTTGGCTAAGTGACATACCCACAGTACAATTTATGAGAGGAAAAATGGTTTCAGTCAATATGTTCCTGAAAATGGTGTTCCTATAAAGTATATTTAAATAAGCATATTATATTCATCAAATAATCAAAGTTGAATTGCTTCCAAAATGTAGTGAGTGGTTTAACAGTCTTGTCTCTATGGAAGAAATTGAAGACCCCAGCCTAAAGAGCTCCTGCAGTGCTGAATATTGTGCACTGCGTAGACTACGTTTTAACAGCCAAGTCCACAATTTGATGGCTTTTCATGTATTATGCACTTAAATAGGAACAAATAATCTATCACTTTTCAGGGTATTTTTGGCCTTTACTTTTACATACCTTTTAAGATCTTTTGTATTTCCCAGACACATTTTTTCTCAAGCCAAGTGAAAAGCACGACAGCACAGGTAGCCCTTTCTTCTAAAATTGTTTTCGGGATCACATTTTCCTTATTTTAAAGTCTTGTGCCTGCTTCAAAAGAGGGTGTCATCAGGACAGAGAAACCAGAAAAATGGTTATTGTACTTTGAGTCAGTATGGATGAATTTCTCTTGCAGTTTGAGTTTTCAGCCAGCTTACACTTTTTTGTTTTCCAAAGAAGGATGCTATTGTTTCTGACTGCATCTTCAGCTATGGTGGGAAAGTGCTCTGTATACAAGAAATCTAGATGCTGTTCATTTATTTTTCATGTTATCTTCCATACTAGATAATTTCTAAAAGTCTTCTACAATACTCCCTGTATTTTGTCACGATTTTTCTGGACTTGTAGTAGGACAAAGGTGAAAACTTGTGAGAAGAAAATATGTTGTGGTATTCAGAGGTTTGTTTTTTTTAAAAAGGGAGTAAAGGGCTTTTTAGGTATTTTTTCATATTTTTGACAAGTATGCCATAATATTCAAGAGCATTTGTTCAAATTTGAATATAAAAGAAGATAAATAGAGGCTGCTGTGTAGGTGGCCTTAAATGGGGAGGTTTTGTGTTCTTTCTGTAGCTAGTGTTAAAAAAGAAGATAGAAGGTAACTAACCAGTTTCAGACCTTGAATGATTTGAACCTCTAAAAACCACTATGTTCCTGCAGCCTGTTCTGGACAGGCAGTGGTTCTTCAGCGACTGCAGGGGATATTCACAAAGCATTTCTAGGGGAAAAACGCATTTCTAGGCTTAGGTCCCTCTATCGTCCCTGAATGGGCTGATGAGAATTACCATGAGGCTTCTTCCTTGTTAGCGATTATCAGGGGAGTGAAAGGAGTTCAGGATCACATCAGTGCTTGTGTACTCACTCCCATTTTGGTGTAGGTGGGTTTTTTTCTTCTGAAGACTGAAATCCCTCCCTCTTTGTTTGCTTACCTTACTGAAAGCTATTGGTAAGCAATGCTTACCAATACTGTTGGTAAGAAGCAAATAGCAGCAATGTTTTGAGTACTTTAAAAAGGGTACTTTTTAGTATTTCCTCAAAAGTCTGTGCTTGTTTTGGTGCTCTTTAAATCTTTCCTGTAGCCTACATTGTGTTCCATATCCAAAGCCTTGCTCCTCATGACACAGCCTGTCTAGAAACTATATAGCCTTGGAAAGTTCATGGAATGTGGCTCTGTAAATTTTTGGCCTTCTAATATACAGCAAACATTATTTCTGTGAATTAATTTCTAATTTGGACTGTGCATTTTCCTTGATTTGAGACAAAGCTGGGGGAGCCATTAAAAAGCTAAAATGCTTCACCTTTTTTTTTTTTTTAACATTGTTAGCTACAGTATGACTCTGTTATGTTGTATCAGTTGTACTCTTGAAATCCCAGTCCTGTGCCTGGCAATTCTCTGGTCAACTAAGAAAAAAAAAGAAAAAGAAAATGTCAGAATTTAAGTATGGCTTTCCTGTGTTCTTCTAAAAGCCTTTGTTCTTCATTCCCAGTCTTCAAGCTTAGGAAAACAAGTCATGTCTGTAATAAAAACAAGTCATGTCTGTAATAAGATGACTTTTAAATACCTTCTATATTCATTGAGTAGATTTTCTTGTTTGGTTTTATTTTTTCAAATGGAGTTTTTTATTCAGTTGTTGGCCCCTGTTCCTGTAAAGTTAGGGCTACATAAGGAAGGACATTAAAGAAAATCAAAATAGCTATTCTTCAGGGTGTCAGCTCATTTCTAAGTATTGGTTTGTATTTATGGCAAGGATTTATGCTCCTAGTCCAGTTTATTACCACAAATTAGTGTTAGGTCTATGTCTTATATAATCACCTGTCTGCTGTAATATCCCCCTCTCTAGCCCCTGGCATCTGAAAATACCTGAATCATGTACTTTTTTCTTCAGCACAGCATGTTTGTTTATCTGCTCTACGATATGAATGTACATTGGTGTACATACGATATCTTGTACATTGGTGGTCATCTCTGTACTCTTAACTCTTTCTTACATTGCTCATAGGATCTTCCTGAGCCCATCAAAGTTAGAAAATCAGGCCTTTCTCATGTTCTTTACAACTGTGATATCATTACAGACATTTCTTTTGAGTTAAGAAATACATGTTGAGGAAGACAGAGCAGTGGAAGACCTTCCTTCTCTGGCTGAAAGATAGTGATCTAATTTAACTTCCTCTCTAGCATTTAAAACTAACCATTTTTATTGAGAATGAGGAGGTTTTGGACAACATAGACATTGGAAATCAGCAAAAGAAGCTGAGAGGAAGATTGAGATTCATAGGACTATAACAGCAGCTCTGAAGAGGAGGAGCAGGTGTTACAGCAGAGACTGTATTTGATACTGTTGTCCTACTTGGTGCCATTTCATTCTGTCTGAGGAAAGAATATGCTACTCATAATTAGTTACGGAGTATTTTTCAGGAAGTGGCACTAGAGTTTCTATTTTTAACAAAGTTTGCATGTGTTCCTTCTTACTTGTTTTTACATGAGATCTTTTAAGTCTCAATAGAGGTATGGTAAAGATGACACCCTGTTGAATACTTTTAACTGAATTGACACGTGTTCATATTCTTTCTGTTCTTGAATCGGCAAACTCTCCTAAGGGTCACAAATGCCTTTTGGAAATATCTTAATTTTCTTGCACTTGACGTATACAGTTACCATGAAACCTTTGGATATGCAGTAATTGTCAGCAGATCTAGCTCACTGTCATCAGTATCTCTCTCCTTTAATGTCTGAAAGATCTGTTTTTGAAAAAGTGCAAGATCTGTAAAACAGTTAGCCTTGTGGATAAGAGCATTCTAACTTTCAAGCTATTATGTCCATGCTCTTTTAGTAGAGTTGTAGGAGAGATTGCCACCTTGCTTATGTAGGCAGTATTTCTTAGAAAGATAGATAGCAGTTTCCTTGCTTACCCATCCTTTTTGACCTTACCATTCTTTTCTAGAAGCAGTCAGTAATAGAAGAGATGTTCTCAAGCTTTGAAGAGGAGTGTGTTCTTAGTATGCATAGGGCTGCTCAAAGATCTTTATATTGGGTTCTTGACTTGCTAAGTTAATAAATTTTCTTACCCATAACTAGCATGTTATGTAAACCACAGTAAAACATAAACTTCATTTCATTATTGTTTTTTGACATTTAATCTTCCTTTTAGTTGCTACTGTTAGCCTGGCTTTCTGTGGAAATGAGGATATGATACCACAGCATTGCTTGTCTCCTCATGTTAGTGTCATCCTTTCCCATTGTTTCTCTTCCCCTGAGACACTTCTGAACTTGTAGGCCAATCTCAAGCAAATCTGAAAGGGATTGGAAAGACAAGACTAGAGAAAATCAAGCTTTGTTCCATTGCTTTGTCTTAAGCAATAGTTCCTGCCTGCTTCTGGCTAATTTGTGTGTATCACGGTAGTCAGTAGTAGTTTAAAAGGGACTTCCACTGTTCCACCTGGGTACTGGTTTGGGTCAGTGTATAAAACTGCTGTGAAAAGTACTTGCAAACATTTAGTAGCACAAAGTGATACAAAAAAGTTATAATGAAATTCAGCATTCATATTTCTGAGTGAAAACCAGTAGGATCATTTTCTGTTCTTGATTTTTTAGTTTTGAATTCAGCTTTTAGTTTGGCAGTGTCTGCATAATACCTTGGCTAACTTCTGCAGCTCTGGAAATAAGGATGATTTTAGCATTACTTAGAGTATCTGTGCAAGAAGGACATTTCAAGTCATGATCATTTTGGAAATTCTAGTTTTGCACAGTGGTAATATTTTTTTAACCTGCTTACCCTCTGTCATGGGAAAAAATGATGTAACTGTGTGGCTAGTCCACTTTGGTTTTATGGAGAACATGTGAAATACTCCGAAAATAATTTTAAAACAAGTTTTAACAATTTTAAGCCCTGTTGAGAGGCATTTGTAAAGTTTTGGAACTTCATTCTGTTAAAAGAACGGGGCTGAAAACTTGTGTAAGTATTGTCCCGTAAATACAGTGGTGTAAGTAATATTTTTTCAGATATCTTAGTCATGATCACAAACATTCATTACTGAATGTAGAATTATTCTTGTTTGATTATGAAGCAGACACAATAAATAGCATTTTTTAGTCTGTGAATATTGCTTATGGATGTGAACATGCATCATTAGAATTAGGCGTGGTACCCACGAGCTGATTTACTAGGCAGGACATTTTAGTCATGGCTTTGAAGACATGAAAATGCTCTGGTTTCCTGAATAGTCCATACTGCAGTCCAGTTTTTCTGCTTACAAAATAGTATTTTCTTTTAAAAAAATGGAAATAAGCTTGTTTTGCAATTTGCGCTGCATTACACCATGAATTTTAGTTATTTTAGTTATTTAGGGGATGACTGCTGATACTGGGATGAGGTGGTGTGCATTCCCAGGGACAGAATAAATGAATTTTTCCTGTTCAGCTGCAGATAAAGATGACAGCTCCGAAGACATCTCGGTGCCCAGCAGCCCGCACACAGAAGCAATCCAGCACAGCTCTGTCAGCACTTCCAACGGCGTGAGCTCCACGTCCAAGGCGGAGGCGGTGGCCACCTCGGTGCTCACGCAGATGGCGGACCAGAGCACGGAGCCCGTGCTGTCCCAGATCGTCCTGGCGCCTCCCTCCCAGGCCCAGCCGTCAGGAAGTTGATTAGAAACTTGTGTTGCATCAGTTCCTTAGATACACATCTGTGACTTTAAAGGGAAACCAACAACAGACCAGTCTCCATCTAGGAGAAATTGTAGCTTAAAATTATTCATTTTTAAAAATCCAACTCAAATTTGGCTTTAACGATTGGCAGGTGGAGATGAGACAGAACACCAGTTCTAGTCTCTTTGCAAAAGACTTTTTTTTTTAAGTATTAGTTTTACTAGTTATTTTTTGTGCTTAATGTGTAAAGTGTGTGTACAGTACAATGTGGTTTATTTCATTTTTAATTTGGTATTATTTTAACAAACTTTGGGGTGAATTACTGAACGTCATCCCCAAGACTGTGATAGTAATATTATGTGACATTTTTATACCAAAGTTCTGCATAGTCCCTATTGACTTTGTAACGTTAGCAAGGTCATAAAGCACTAGGCAAGAGAAAGACAGTAACAGTAAATTTGCTTTTAGTCTTTTTGCCTTTTTGTTGTTTTGCACATTATGAGAGGAAGAACATTGGAAGAAAAACATTTGGTTTTTTTATGTATAGCATTTTGGTTGGCTTGTAACTGTTGGGGTTTTTAATTTGTTTAGTAGGGCCAGTACAGTATATGACATACAGTACTTATGCACATACCAATCCTAGATGAGGATCATTACTAAATAGATTTGATTTTTTTTTTAAATTTTAAATTGATGTCAGGTGGGTTTTTTCCCCACGCCAACACTTGATTCTGGTGGGAGGAGAGCTTTAATTCTCCAGTCAGAATAGATATCTATGACCACCCCTTGTTGCTAGGCTGAAACCAGTAATCATATTGTAAAATACAGGGTTATCAAGTATGGAATACTTAGTATTCCAAAGTAGGATGATATTTTGTGGATTTTTGAGTCGCAGACTAAGGAGTTTACTCATGGTTTTGGATGCCAGAAAAGCCTAAAATCCTTCTTCAGACAACTCGACTTTTTTTTGTCATTGTCTTGTACTTGCAAGCTAACTTGTACTTAATTCTTGTGTAAGCACTGTCATCTTTTAGTAGCAAAAATTTTGATACCTTTCTTGTGGAAAAAAAAATCAGTATCTACCGTATCTTGGAAACAATGTAATTATAATGTGGTGTGTGTGGTGTGTGTGTGAGAATGGTTCAGTAGTTAATGCCAGCAGTCTTTTGCTTGAATGTTTAAAGATGCCTTCAATGTGATGCTGGCTGATAGGTGATTGCAGTTTTAAAATGTTATTTACTGTGCGAACTTGGATAACTAACATTCCATGATGTAGTTTGTTTCTGATGAGATGATTGTAGGTACACTTTTTCTCATTATCCAGTCATCTGTAGGATATTGAGTTTTTTAAATGTGCCATTATCTATTTTGATTCTGTACTCATGTTCAAAATACAGTACAATATTTTACAATAGATTAAGTTGTTTTAAAAAAAGTAGATGTGTGCTTTCAGATCGGAAAACTTTGTATAATAGGAAAAACAGATGCATAGTAGCAACTGGCAGTAAAGCAGGATTCCATTATGTATATAACAAAGATTTAATGCATTTATAATGGGTTGTGTAGTTCATTTGCTCTTCCTTCTCCACACTATGCCATGCGTTTTTAAGTGTCAGTGCCATCAAATTTCTATTTGGTTCAGTTTTAAATCTAAAAATGTAATTGATCCACAGGAAAATATAATTTCTGCAATATATATACAACCATACTATAATGAAAGCTGGACAAAGAAGTATCTAAGTCATATATGTATCATTGCAGGGCTTTAAGCATGAAAATATTAGGGATTCTAAATATTTTGTATTTTAAAACTAAGAAAGTTGTGTTGATAACCTCATGTGTTTAAAAGTCTTACTTTCCCAATTTCAAGATAAAAAGCTGTAACAGTTATTGAACGTTTCCAGGATGGTTAAAGACAATAGACCTCTTGCGAGAAAGAAATGAATTGCAAAGGCACAAAATGTGAATTCTGCAAGAAAGCTCTACAGTCACTTTTCATTGTAGTTTTGGTGGACTAGATGAGGCCTCATTGATTATACTATAATTTGCTCTCCTAAACACAAAGGCTTTTAAATAATATAAGTGGAGTTTTTTTATAACGAAACTGTTGCGCTTGTAAAATAAGTCTACATAAGTGTATAGGAGATGTGTAAACAGTTAATGAATTTAACAGTGGGGCTGGCAAAAGAACCATTAAAATCTGTGTTCAGCAAATAGGAAAAGGTATTAGCCGTACTACTACCATGGATTCCGTTTTGAGATGTTGTCACACTACTTCTGTACTTAGCATTTTGGGTCTTTACATTTGACATGTTTCACAAACTGTACTGTTTTCTTTTATGTGCAGTTTGCATGAGTAAATCATCAAAGAGAATAAAATCTATCTTTAAGTTATGTTCCTATTTTAATGAAATTATAATTGTTCTAAAAGGCAGCACTGTCTTCAGACTTATTTCTTCATCTTTGCAATTATCAGTGTTTTTCTAGAAGTCATTACTGTAATGTCAAAGTAATGTTATATGAACGAGAACACGTATGTTTCTTTAGAAAAGAAGGCAAATACCATTGCTCTGCAGCTGAGTTCCAGCAGCTTCTGAGGAACAAGCTTTGTATCATTAGTTCCAGGAGCCCAAGGTAATCCACAGATAAATGAGTTCATAAACATAGCTTGGTGATCCCAGATCTTGCTCAGCCATTTCTGGTTGCCCTGAGTTCCACAGCAAAAGCGCTGTGTGTAATCAGAATTTCCACCTAACTTCCAGTTATTTTAATCTTATTTCAATATACATGAAGCCAGAAATAACAGCTATAGTCAAATGAATGGCTCTCAGTTTTGTTGTCAAAGGTTCAGAAAAAACCATGCCCTCATGCCTGATGTTTAGAATAGTAAAAATGGTTTGGGCTTATTTATGGGTGCTGGAAACGTGTGTGGAATGGCACATTCTGTTATCATTTGAAAAGCTTGTGACAGAACCCCAGTGTGGAGGCTTGAGAGGAAGCAAAAGGGTGAAGTTCCTGTGTGTTTGCATTTGTTCCATGTAGGGACCCCATTAAGTGAAGCTGCAGACAACTTTCAGCCCAATATGAGAATAATGCCTGAGGCCCCCCTTGCTTCATTATGTTCTTTTTCTGACTATATGAGCTACTCTTGTGACTCCAAAGGAACAAAAACAAGGCTGTATAACTTGGGGTACTCAAGGCAAGGGGTGTGAACGGTGGAGAACCAACCCACTTCTTAATGTCTGTGCTGTTAAAAGACTCATGTTTATATATTAGCTATTCAATCTAAGTAAGCTTTTTTTCTGTTTACAATGGTAAGAGAGGCTGGGCAAAGAAAGATATTACACTGAGAGAAGGAGATGACAGAAGTGTGGGACGAGCGGTGATTTCAGCTACCTGAATTACAGGAGTAATTTGCTTAGAGACAGACACAAACATTTTAATTGGTCATCATAAATGATAATGAGGAGAAAGCATAGTGAAATTAAGTGCATCCTAATAAAGTAAGGTATGTTAAATTGCACTGAAGGAAGCTTGAGCAATGCTTCTTGACATGATTAATATACTCATGACAATGTGTCTAATGAAGGCTGTTTGCATTTATATGCTGCCTGTTGCTTTCCTCAGTAGGGACATAATTGGAACTGTGCTCATTTATACTGCAGAACAGTGAGTGTAAGATTGGCTTGCAGTAGTCTTCACATTTGTTTTTAACCGTTGTATCAAAAGTAACACAGGTATGATTCATTTAACCTGTGTTGTATAATGCTGTCTAGGGTTCGTTTGGACGATTCTATAATGAAATTTTCAGAGTTTCATATTCCTCAGTGGTAACTCTCCATTTTAGGTTTTAAAGTGACTTTTTTCCAATTTTTTTTTTTTTTAATTTTTATTTTTTCCTTTATGGAATGTAGGATCATGACCTCATGACCTTTCTTTTTCTTTACTTTCTTCCTCTTCAAAGTATTTTTCTTTGTGTGATGAGCCCCAGAAAGTGCTTACATATTCAGTGTGGAATTCTTTCTTTTTTCATATTGGTTCCTCCTTGTTTGTGTTAACCCTCTATAGCAAACTTCCATTTCTAGAAGTTAGAAGTCAGAAAAGGAATTTCTGTACACTCTGTACCTTGTCTTCAGCTAAAATAGATATGAGAAGCTTATGTTAACTTGATATTTATATCTTCCTAAACCAAGATACATTGTAAAATATATATTTAGGTATGGAAGGACTTCTGAGTGTTACAAAAGATTTCATTACAGATGCTGTGCACAACTAATGAGTTCAGGTTGTATGCTGATGGCTTCATAACTCTACAAAGTGCAACCCTCTCCGAAAAAGAGTTCTTAACTTCCTAGGTGTGAGGTTAGTAGTTAGTTATCATCTAATCACGTGGCTGTCAGTAGAACAAGAAGACACACAAACTTGATCCAGTTTCTGTAATTACTGTATTTTAAACCTTGCTCAAAGTCTTTATCCCTCTTCTATTACCATTTTTATAATGATGTGTTGTAAGCACTTTATCCTATTCATTTTTGGGGGAAGAGGAGGGACAGGGGAGGAGATTCTTAAGTTTTTAGATAAACTACCTGTAACTTAATTTAATCGGGGATGAATCGTTAATCAGAAGAGTGTTGTAAAATCGTTATGCAAGGACAATTACTATTTTTAGTCCATAGGTAAAGAGAGAGTAGCTTAAAGAGACAGTAAGCTGCATAGACTAACTAGAAATGATAACAAGCATAGAAGGTGCAGAACAGCTTGAAGCAAAGAAAAGGAGTCATGCTTCTAGGAACTTTCCTTTGGTTTTAATACCAATAGCAGAAACAGTGGGTAGGGAGTGGGCAGTATTTGTAACCACCTTGGGTAGCAGGGCCTGGTGATAGTCCAGTTTGCAATTAATGATCTTAAAGGAGAGTACTCTGGCTTAGGGAGGACTGTCAGTGCGGGGCTGAGAGGAGCTTCAGGAATGAGGGCACTGCCAGGGAGATACTTTCAGAGGAATAGGATTGCAGGTAGCCAGGTTTTCCTCACCTCACTCTTGCCTGTGGCTATCTCAATACATCAAAGTATAAACATGAGCTATTACAACTCCATCTGTGTCCAGGTGGATGGAATGTGCTGAAAGCCCGTCTGATGGCTGTGTTTAACTACCTGGAAGACTGAAGTTAAGGTCTATTTTTTTCCTACTGCCTAAAATGTTCCTGCTTTGGATTTGCTGCAAGCTAGTACTGGCACAGTCCGTGAATAATATTTCCCTCCCTTTAGCTGAATCACTTGTTCTAGACCGTTATGGGAGGCAAAAATACTGCCTTTGAGAAACGACTGGGCTGCTGCATTTTATTAACTGAATGATTTCAAAAAGCCTTCTAATTTGCTTATGTTTAAAAAGAAAATGGAAAAACATATCTGTCCTACATCTGGAATTCTAATCAAAAGAAAAAGGAGATGAGCAAGGAGAGGACAAGGCCTCTGCCTTAGCAGCAAACAAAATAAACTGCCCTGAATAAATTGAGAAAATGAAACCGAGGGGGAAAACATCTGCACCAAGGTGCTGCATTTCACTGCTCAGTTATAGCAGCCCTTTCCTCTGACACAAAGATGCGTTCTGTGAAGATCTGTTTCTTCCAAATGTTTACAGTGATGTTGGGAACGTTTTGATCTCACTTGAGGTAAGTAGTATAAACATCCTGATACTCATGATGCTGTGTTGGGAAAGATACTCTTAAAGATGATAAAACGTATAGTACAGTCATTCTAGCTGCCTGTAAAATGCCAAGAGACTTTATAGTCAGCCTGGCTATGATTTGAAAACAAGCAAAAGGCTAATACTTCCGTTTTCTTGCTTTCTGTCCTTTCTTTCAGCAGAATTACTGTAGAGGGCTAATGACTTTTGCTGAAAAAAATACATAATCCTTGTAAATACTGAGGAGATGCTGTATATTTCAGTGGATGACAACATTTTGAGCACTTGCTCATTTTGTTGACTATTTAATGACTCTTAAGCTATTAAGTTTGCAATTTATGACTTGAATATATGTGTGAATATGTAAAATATTTCTTTATCCTGTACCTTTTACCCAAACTTTTTAGAGTTCTGATTCTAATAGGACTTTACTCTTTTTCCTTCTCTAAGTTATGCAGCACTCTCTTGAATGCTGTGTAGGAAGGTTGCTGGCCATAGAGCCTTGAGTTCTGTTCCCAGTTACCATACAACTGGAACGCTGTTTCTGAGTTGACAGCAGGGTTGTATTTGTCGCGTATGGCACAGCATTGGCTTCTTGGGATGGAAACACATTATACTGACTTGGATGCTTCCCTTACTTTGTAAGTACCGGTTTGTTTTGTAAATTCTGTACTTTTTCCTTGTTTCAAAGGTCTAGCAAAGTCCTTTTGTTTCAAGAAAGAAACTCATGATCTTTAACCACTCTTGCAATTTCATGTCTAGTTTAGGTTTTGTTGTTGTTCTCACATATTGGATAAGGGCACACACCCCACCTTCATGGAACTGCACTTTATAATGTGCCAGGCACTTCAGGGTGCATAAATCCCACAGGTCTTGTCCCTTGAAGAAAATGTCACCACTTTATCAGAGTTACATTGTTACAAACTTTCACAGATTGAAAACTTCCAATTTGACATGTCTACTGATTTATTCTAGTCCAGTTTATGTTGCTGGAGAATAGTATTAAGCTAAATTTAAACTAAAAGAAAGAGCAGGCATATATCTACTAAAACTATATAAAGCCATTTAAAGTGTTGCAGCGCACTACTTCTTAAAATATTTGACTTAAAGCAGCTTTTCTACATTAACAACTTCAAAGAAGCTTGTGCCTATTTTATGAAGAGGTAAGGATTAATTTTATCCTAGTGAAGTAAGGTTCCTTCTATAATGAGTCTTTTCCAAGCAAGTATGAGAGCAGGATCTGATTTAGCCACTCCTAATGACCGTCAATGCTTCTGTCAGTAAGCATAGTTTAGTCAAAGAAAATTTGAGCAGTGCACAGACTTGCTGTGCATCATCGTGTACAGTCTCCTGTTCTGCTGCAGAGTAAGGGAAATACTCCTGCTGGGTTTAATCTGACATTGAGAGGCTTACAGATGCCAAACAATGTCGTGTTAAACAATGCCACCTACATGTCACCCCAGGTTGTGCCCAGTAGAGCTTCATTGCACCTCTGGGTGTGATACATTGTACCCTGCAAAGATTAAAAATGGAAATCATCACAGCTTGTACAAGCTGAAACTAAAATGAACCACAGAAAAATATAATATTAATAAGTGAATATTATTAAATTATTTCTTCATAATAAGGAAATTGTAACAGCTCTCTTCCTGAATGGAAACTGTTTTATACTGCAATCTGTGTTAAGGGTTTATCCAAAAACAACACAGGAAATACTGTATATAGTTACTGGAGCAAGGCATTTCTGGCAAATTTTCATAGCATGCTCAAAAGTCTGTGACCTGGCGTACATTTGTCTTTCATTTAAAGAGTGGAAGAGATTTTTGGTAAGTGCTGACAACAGCTCAAACCCCTACCTACTGAGCGGAGGGTTGAAGGGTCACAAGCTATAGTCAAATAAACGGGATTTATCAATCTGCAAATGAAATGTCTTCTGTTAGTCATGGTTTGCTTATACAAGACAATGGATAATAAATTATTAACCAAATGAGGTAAGTAATTCCATTTTGTACTGTTTCCTGCTGTAACAAATAATCCCAAACCTGTGAGTTTGTAATTTCTCAGGAACAAAATGCCATCTAGTGGTAGCTACTGGATATTTTGAGCAAATACTTTTTTATATTGACATCGAGTTTTCATATTTTTTTCCTGGTATTCTACATTTTACAGCACATTGAGGTCTTGAGAGAAGAAGATAAAGACATTGAGGGAAGGTACAGTCCCCCCAAGCTGGGCCAGCAGTGGCAAGGGTGCCACGCTTCCCAGCTGCTTGGGAGCTCTCGTTCTGCCTCTGCAGTTGGCCTCAGGCAGCTCAGGGAGGTTTCCCCTGCCAAGCGTTGGATAAAATTTCATACCTAGTTAGTAGGCCACACCTTACTGTTACTTGATACTAAAATACAATGTGGCCATCGCTGTATGAAAAGAGCTGAAAGCCTCTGCTTCACTGACTGCTCATCTGTCTCTCCTGGTAGGAGGCTTTTCCATCTCGGTCATCATTCTCCAAGGAGCTAAGGGGAAGCCATCCCTTCTGCTCTTCCAATGAACTACCAGGGAATGGTATAAGCTTCTCCATGGCATAGTTTGCCTACTTGACTCCTCAGAGTAGAATATAAACTCTAAAAAATACTAACAACCCTAAAATTTGGCTTCTAGAACAGACTCCTGAAAAAATAACTGCCATAAACTGGCTTTTAGAGTTGAATAACAGATTTTATTTGTACAGAAAGAATAAATAATAAAAATAAAACCTTATGATTCTAGTTAAATATATTCATCAATGTAAACAGGGCATAGGAGCCTGCATGTGATATGAGCCCACTGAAGGAGATAATCTGGCTTTACATATGGAGCCGACTGAGGAGAGCTCTGCAGCATTTCATCTTTCCGTGGGTTTGCACTTCATTGTGATAGAGGTTGTGTTGTTGTTTATGGGTCTGCTTTTTCCATGCACTGTTTGAATTCCTCCATCTGCTGGTCCACGTTGCTCTATTCCATTGCAAGGTGCTGGCAGCAGCAGTTGCCAGGGCTATAATCAGACTGAGGGTCTCTGGGATGTGTTCTGCAGGCTGATGCAGAAATCTAATCTGTCCCACTGACGTCACTGTAGAAGTCTATGAAGACGGTGTGACATTGGTTTGGTGGGCTGGGAAGGAGTTTGTGGGTAGATAAAGAAATCCTTGACTTTGACTCTTGTTTTATATGCTCTTTGAAGTAAATTGCAGCAGACTAAAGAGTCTGATTAACAAGGGCACTCCCAGCACAGGTCTTTAAGAGGGTCATCCGAGAGTTTGTGCTGCTCTGCAGTCACTGCTGTTGCTGTGATGCATGCAGTTGTCCGTCCCTCTAGAGTGCTGCTGGTTATTTTCCTAGACACTGGCACTGGCCAACAGCCAGTGCAGCTGCAGAGAAAGAGGAGGGAGCAGAAGCAGGACTAGAGCAGCGCTGGTTTAGGTGGGAGTGAATTGTCATGGATACACATTTAGGTAGGCACAACAAGATTTTGGGGAGCATTGGCAAATGCAGTCTGAAAAGCACCAAGGAATCTGTCTTGCGCGTACTTGCTAAAAATAGATTAGGAAATCCCTAGATCTGGGACAATTTCTTAAAGCTAGAATAGTGGCTTTCTCTGAGTAACAACTGCAGTCTTGCAGCTGTTGCAGCTGCATCTGCCCTTCACTCTCAATTTTCCAGAGCAGCAGGATGCTTTATGGAGGTTATGATTCTCCACAATCAGAAGGAAGGTGTTCTGTTGTGCACACAGTAAAGATATCTTAAGAGCAAGTGGCCCTGTGATGGAACCTTGAAACAAAGGAGAAAGAATATAAGGAAAACAACTGATCAGTAATGATCCACCTGAACTTTGCATCTGTTTTTGAAGCTGTTTAGCTCCATACAAAAACAAGAGAAATAGAATATAGTGCCAACACAATGTTTTTCATTCCTTCAAAGAACTGGGCAGAACGCAGACAGTGTTACTTCCAGTATTTTTATGGGGGTTTTTTGTCTATATGGCTAATGGTTACATGCTGTAAGGAGGAAATTATTTTAATGCTATATAACATTATAATCTGGATTATTGCTTTTGACTTGAACACTCAGACAATAATTGGATTTTTTTGGCCCTTGTTCCCCTAAAACAGTTTAAGACACGTTGTCATGAAAATGCATCCATGTGGGAGCAGAAAGGAGAGCAGTTTTCCCATGGGGGACCAAAGAAGCTGTTTTCTGACAACAAGCAGCAAAGTGGTAGTTGAAATATTGCTGCAATGCCCACAGAAATGGTGAGGGCCTGGAGGTCCCTCTGCTCCTGCAGTACTGCACAGGGTTTGCCAAAGAGCTTTGCTTGGTTTTGTCCTTTCAAATTGTATTTTCTTGACTTACTGGCCTTTAAGAAAAAAAACAACAAAGAAAACCAACTTTCTTTGGAAAATTATCAGTGACTTGTTGGTGCAGATAAACTCTGAATTCTGAAGTCATTGTGTTTGCATTGAAAGCATTGGTGTAATATCTCTGTGTAGAAAACCACTAGAAACTGAGTGTTGGACAGACTAAACCAGGAATTAGTTTCCTATATATCCGCTTGATTGAGGATTGCATGCCTTTACAATTGAATACTTGAGGTTGAATTCCAGATCTGAGCTTGGTGTGGTGATGTGCAAGTCATGTTTCAACATCAGTTATCTCTTATTTTGTTTAAAATAAAACTTCTGCTTGCACAGCTGAAAAGTTGCCAAGTCTTAGTATAATTTAGTTGTGATTTGCTAAAGGGTTTTCCATGTGTCTCAGTTAACAATAAGCAAAATGTGCACCACCGTGGTATGTAATTATTTTATTATTAAAGAAATGGGAAATAATGCTTCTGTCTTCCCTTCCTTCTTTCCTCCTCCCCCAGAAAAAAAGCAGTGACATCAGGTACAGAAAAGAGAAATTTCTCTCTGTGTGAGCCACATAGTAAATAATGTATTTTGGCACAATTAAAAGGGCTCAGAAGGAATCAGGTAGTTTTCTCCTTTCAAAAGGAATCTTACTGTTGTAAACTTACAGTTCTCTAAAACTATTGTGATACTGGCAGATAAATTAATGAATAGCGAAAAATCTCAAATCCTAATTAAATCTCACTATTACTTCCAGGACTGGTTTATCTCCTCTCCAGGAATACTTGACTTGAACAGCTTATTTAACAGGAAGAGCTATTGATCCCTTCAGTAACACTTTAGAATCATTAAGAGGAAAAACTTTAATCTCCTTCAGCTCTTTGAAGTTGCTTTGGTTAATGTCATCTCTCTGCGATCCTGAAGAGCTAATGATGTTCTTGAAAGATATTTCCAACATTATTGTCCCTTGCATTTTGCGCCCTGCTGCCATTACCCGCCTGCTCACAGAGTTAGCTGGGCAGTAAAGCAGAAAGGTACCAGTAGTGCATGTGCTTGCCTGCTCGGTTTGGAAGGTTTTATATTCTGCTTCAAAAGTCTTCCTGGTGAAAGTATTAGAGATTTTTCAAACTTCAAATTAGTTATCCCATGCTTCTGCTATCTCAACACTTTGAGGCTTGGACTTAGAAGCATCTTCAAGTCATTAAATTTCATTCTATAAAGACTCTTGGTAACTTGATTGCAAATGGAATGGAATGGAATGGAATGGAATGGAATGGAATGGAATGGAATAGAATAGAGCAGGAAATTATCAGAATGTTTCTAGACTTCATTTCTTATTTATTTTTCTAAACTATTAAATAAAATTCAACTTCAAATCTGATGCAGTTTGCCTTACCAGGGCCCACACATCCTTGCTCATGTAAAGTGCATTACCGAGCCTTAAAATACCTTTAACTGTTTCATGTGATCTAAATCATGGACGTTATCTCCCAGAACCCTAAATATTCTCGAAGGTGCAACTCTGTCTGAGAAGCAAGTTGCACAGGATAGCTAATACCCTCATTAAAAACATTATTTTTGACTGGCTTCAGTAAAACATACATTGGCTTCTCTAAGAATGTAGAAATTACTTTGAGGGACTGATATCAGAATATCCAGTAATTGCACCAAGAGTATGTAGGTTCTGTACAGCACTTCAGAATTGCTGAATTGTTATGAGAAGGTTCAATTTCTTTAAAAATTCTTCAGATCCATCCAGGGGATCCAGAAGTGGATCCAGTAGTTCTAGAAGCTTCAACAGATTGCATGCAGAGCCACTGCCAGTTCTGTGGCACAGCTTATGGCTTCAAGTAGGAAATTATACCCAGGGTTAAGGACATTTTCAAAGATGGGACTAGAAGTATCTTGCAGATTTTTATATTTTTTGATGGCTAGCTTATTCTTAGTTTTTAGTGTTTATGGATAAAATTATAGTCATAACAGTTTATTCCTGAGACTGTTTTGCCAGTGGCTTACCTTCTGTTTTTTAACTTGCAATTACCAGGTTTTTTTCCAAATACATATAAGCACTACTTCAATTCATGCTTAATATGAATTTCTAAGCATGGTATAAAACAAAATATTATGAAAGTTAAATAGAAGGTATAAGCTGCATTTTACAGCCAGTATAAACACACTTGGGTGTTTTATAGCCATCAGTATTATCTCCTTTGACACTTGAGGCTTGTCCCTAGGAGACAGAAAGCAGAAACTTCCTGGAACTTCTTTAATTAGCCTGTTCATTTCACTTAATAAAACAAGAAATCAGAACCATATTGTGTTTCCTACACAGGACTCTTAGAAAATGTAGCTTAGCTTATATCTGAGCAAAAGTGCAAGCAATTTTGAAATTCCCTAGTATTTTAATAATTTTATTACTAGCTGATTTCACATTAGGAGTCTATGCTTATGGGATATGCCAGTAAGTATGCACATGAGCAATAAGAAAGCTCATAAAAAGTCTGGTGTTAAAGTGCATTCAGAGCAGCTGCAAATGGAAAAAAAAATCCCTTTTGCAATTATAAATAGTTTTGATATTGTTAGCTCTAAACATCACCTGGAACCTGCTGCAAGAGAAATGCTGTGCATGTCAGCATCAAAGTTTAAGATCATGTAATTTTGCCAAGATACACAGGTAGCATCAACTGTATCCTATCCATAGTACCTGTTCATGATGTAATTCTCATCACATTTATGCACATCTTGGAAATCCAATTAAGCAGAGTCACGATGCAAAGTTCCTTAAGAATTCTTTCACGAAGGACTTTGTTCAGGAAACATAGGCAAGAGAGAGCTTTTTTCCTTTGATGCAGTTCCATTCAAAAATGGCATAATGTCTCATAACATCAGTCTAAACACAGCACATTCTTTAGATTTCAAGTAAACAGCATTAGTTTAGTTTTAAAATTAAGAGTGTGCTTGTGTGCTTTTCCCCTTAGATCTTGTGGCATTCACTTCTACTGTAACCAGAAAAAAATTCAGCTCTAAAGGTTGTCATTGTCACCTATTTCTGTCAAACATTTTTTCATGACCCAGAGAGCCAAAAGCAGGTGTGTTAAGCCCATTTTTCATTTCACTGATGTACACCACCCACTGTGTACCAAATTACTCTAAGTTGTTATGGGACATAGTGCAAGTCGTACGGATCAGGATAGGATGCCAAATGAGAGTTTCTAATGCGGTAATTGTGATTCTGTGATTTGAAACAGGAGCTGTGGTGGATGTTATACATATCTCTATAGCAATGATCATAAAATTCAAGGTGCAAGTTCCTTCTAGTAACTGTTATTTTGCTAGTCTGTACACTGTAGATAAAAGAAAAAAATTATCTCCAAAATCTACAGACTAGCATAATTTTAGTAAAACACTGATTATGTCTGATTTGCAAAGGTTGTTCATAGCTGCTGCAGTTATTCAGGATTCTCTCTCCCTCTGTGCCTGTACAGTGTTTGGTAATATTGGGTTTAAATGACTTTGCCATTAATAATGAACAACAGCAGCATCCAAAAGACAGGCTCAAATGGCAGTTCTCTCATCAAAGGGAGAAAGATTATCCAAAATGCTGGCAATGTGCAATGGCAATTCTGGGTTTGGTGATAGGTTTAATGTTATGTTCAAATAACTGTTATCTGTATAAATATTAATTATAAATAGCAAGCTTGGTAGTCAGCCTTCAAACTTTTTATTGATGACTTTTAAATTAGCTAAAATAATTGAATTTGTCTTACTGAACAAGTGGTAGAAATCTGCCTTGCTGTTTCCCAGGGAGTGAATGTCCCATTGCAAATACTGTGAACTCCAAATCTGATCAGTAAGGCAGCCCTTGGCCACTTCCCTGCCTGCCCCACAAACTCCCAGCAATTACATATTATAAGCGAAATTAAATTCTGCACATGACAAGGCTTCTACAAATGCTGTTTTCCTGCTGTCAAGGGGATCTGTAGCAGGAAGGCACTAACTGTGATAAGACGCTACCCCTATTCATCAGGTAACATCTCACCGTGTCTTCACTTTTACTGCTACCCATTAATACAGGACAGCAGTAATTTATGGTGGGTTGAGTTTTTTTTTCCTTCACACAACATTATATTTACTAGCTGGCAACCTGTTTTTACAGTTGTGTATAAATCTTTAAAAATGTCAGTGATTAATTTTAAAATCTCATTTATCACTATATGATTAGTGAATTAGTTAAGGTTTGAAGAATAAATGTCAAGTAATTAGAAGCAATTTTGTTCCAGACTCTCAGACAAGGTGATGGATCACAGAAAAGCCACTGGAAAATGGGCCACTGGTCCCACGGTACTCAGCACCCAGAGCAAGACAGCAAAATGAGAGGGGCCAAAATAAAAAAACCCTGAACACTAGAAACCAACCCCAAATCCAAGTGATGAAATTTTACATGAATAATGAAGCTGTAGTAACTGACTGCAGTTTCTAAAGAACTTTGAGGTTTGAGAGATGAGGCAAGAAACCTCTGAAGGACAATGAGAAGGCCAGAAAATAGCATGTTACACATGTATTTCTCTTCTGGAGCCTTTATCCTTGAGGTACACTTTGTAAATCACCCTCAAATATTCCTACCAGGTGACAAATATAATAGCACCTTTGCTACACAAAGCAATGCTAACAAGCCAGTTTTGCAAGGGAGGGCTTTTCGAGGGCTAAAGAACCAAGGGAACAAAACACCAAGCTCATCCTTGCTGCCATTTAAACCAAGGTCGTGCACACCACGGTTCTCTTTTGTGCTCTCCCCTGCGAAAGAGCAAACCTGTGAGCTGGGGTGTCTCGGAAGGAACAGGCCCTCTGGCCGAACAGCGCCGGGTGGGAACTGTGTGCCGGCTGCTCCCGAGCATCCGCATTTCCTCCCTTGGTCCCTGTGCACGGCGACGGGGGGTTGGTGCTTGGGGAGCTCCAGCTCTTTTCTAATGAAATTCCCAGAGTTGTAGTTAAATCATTGTTATCGCTTGCGCATAAGATGTGCTGGCTTGATAAGGCATTACGTAATTTTAAGATAATGTTGTTGTTAAACAGAAATCTCCATGTGGATTTCAGGTCCATTCAAAAGCAGGATGTGGGGACCTTCACCTGGTGAATTTCGGGCTAATGTTTTTTTCTGCTTTGCACTTTTGATTTCTTCCCACTCTGATGAGGCTATCAGCCCTTGTAAAAGCCAGAGCTGCCATGGGTTAGATGGTACTTACTGCGTACGGGCACACTCCGTGCTGGCCCCGTCTCTTGCCAACACCTGTGAAGGCTCTGGGTATGAGCCTGATGGTGAAGTCCTTCCAAAAGCTGCTGCTGTTCCTGAAAGCTGCTGGAGCCGGGGCCAAAACATCCTCCTAAACCAAGCAAAGGATCTAACCAGAAATAACGATGGAGCTCTGTTTTGAAAACTGATTGGCTACTCTTCCAGGCACAGTAAAATACAGCTCCAGTAACTGACTGCGAAATGACCCAACACGCTTCCCTAGGTTTTAGCAATAACTGCACTAATAGCAAAGGCATTATTAGACAATTGAAATGACTAATCAAATCTCTCAGGCTGATCTTAATTGTAGTATTGGTACTGCCTACTACAAAAAATAGTTTTACACTCTGAACAGGAAAGCATTTTTAATGTAAACATGCAGTTGAATAGTTAGCAAGAAAGCTTTGGGAGTAGTGGAAGAGTAAAAGCTGGCCATTTAATTGAAGGAAGCTGGAATGAAAGCTTGGGATTTAATTCCAGGAAATGTAAGGGGAAAAAAATCTGAAGATCCAACTTATTTCCAAAGAGCCAAGGAAAACACTCCATGCACACAAAGGTCAAATCATGTAGGCAGAATTGCAAAGATTTTTTGCATTGCTTTTTCCCAAACCAGTTTTCATATACGTTTAACCTTCTTTTAGCCCTGCAATTAAAATATTGTTTCTTGGTAGTCCATCTGCTCAGCAAACTTTTGCACTTTATACATGCAAAATGAAAATATTTTGTGAAATCCAGTCCATCACGCTAGAGTTTATTTTGGAAGGAATAAAAAGAAGGAAACAACCACTCTCCATGTATTTTTTTAACTTTGCACACTAAGAGAAGTTTATCAACATAAAAACCTGTTTTGAAATATTTGACAGACGTAACAAATGCCATGTTTTTGTCTTAAAGAATATTTAGAGATATTGAAAACTCCCCACGATCTTTTCCTTTGGTTCTCTACAACAAAGATTAGGTAGAATTTTGAGCATGAAAACCTGAGTGCAGCTAACTGCCTACACCACCTGTTTTTCAGACAGACCTTTATGCTTTAGTTGCCTTGTAAAAGGAAAGGTGTTTTAGTCACTGCTGACCCTGAGCTGCATTCACAGGACTGGAACCATTAATTGCAGCCTATGTACATGCTTTTCTTCCTTCAGGCGCTTCTCTGCCAAAAGCCTTGTCTTGAAGGCAGGCTTCCCACGGCACACCCGCCACCACAGTGCCCCAGGAGAAGGTGGGACAGGCTCCATGGCGTCCACCACAACACCTGCAAAGCCTGCTTGCCCTGGCTGAGGTCTCCGAAGCCTCTGCTGAAGGCGGTGGATTGGCACAGCTGTAGCGGATTAAACTCGCGTGGATTGCGCTGCGGCTGGATTTGAATTCTCGGCGCGCACAGCCCGCACCCGAGAGGGGAAGCGGGAGCTGCTGTATCGCCAGGACACACGGGCTGGTCACCCTGCCTCTGCCGGGGGGCTGCCGAGTACTCGCCAGCCTCTGTGGTAAGTTTCTGCTTTCAGGTTAAAAATGCAAACTGCACAAGCAGTCACACCAGGAACGGTGTTGTCTTTTCAATCAAGTGCTTTTGGCGCTGAAATTTACAGTCCTGGACAGCGAAACACGATGACAGCTGGGCCGACTGAAATTTCTCGCACGAAATATTTTGAGGGTTTGGTCTCTTCATGCTTGCTGGCATTTAAGTGGAAATTTTCCCCTCACTTTAAAAAGAGTCATGTTTTTCATAGGACCGTTGGCTCCTCTGCCGGACCAGGCAGGCGCAGTCCTGTCCTGTCACGGCTGAGGAGACACGGGCCGGGGGAGCGGTGCTTTCCAGAGGGCATCTCCTCAGGGGAGCGGCGGTGCCCGGGACTGCCCCAGCGCTGCCCGAGGGCCGAGCCGGAGCCGCGCGCGGGATGGGCCCGGGGCTCCCCGCCGGCCGTCCCGCGGGAGGGGACGCGCTTCCCTTTGTGCCCGGCGGCGGGGCGGCCGCGTTGCCATGGGAACCGTCCCGGCGGCCGCGGCGGGCGGA